>JAWLRI010000551.1:2178647-2193956 GCA_034781795.1 Crypturellus tataupa
ATATAATATCCATGCTCAATACACAGACCCATTGTCATTCACTTCTCTACTGATGCCATTCAAAGGTCACAGAGCAGAACAGGATGCGAATCCCTCTTTCCTTTGATGATCCCAGTAAACTTACACATTTGCACACTGATCTACCCTGGTGCAGTCTGGAATCTCTCCAAGGCGTGCAACCGACAGCCTGGTGGGAATCTGTAGAAATAAGATGAAAGCGTTAGCCGCTCGCCTCACTCCAGCACTCTGAAACCACAGCAGTCAGGAAGCTGGTGATGGAAAGACCTATCATGAAATGATCTCATGCCCCATTCCAACACTGGGATTTATCCTAGGTCTTCCTGCTGAGGGCCCCTGTTGCTGTTTCTCCAAGATACATCCTAGAAATGTTTTTAAGAACACAGTGTCATTATTGGAGCAGGAGACTCCGCTTGTTCTGGTGTCTGCCTGTTACAAGACCTCTGGGAAAGTCCTCATAGCTTTGAGGTTGCTCGCATTGAGTTAATTTTATTTCTCAAAGCAGCTCTTACAGAGCTTTGCTGGAACACATTTGTCTTCTGCTATCTGATGGGCTTCTCACCTATTATGTGAGGAGAGCCCATTTTAGTGCATGCATAGGAAGTATCTTCATGGGCATAAAGTCCTCAAGGGAGCGTAGCCTCATTTTCAGGACAGTCACTGCTAAGTCTCCTTTATCGCAGCACATCAACGTTAAAGTCTGCATCCTTCAGTCATGAAGCCAATGGAAACCTATTTCTTCTTGCTAATGGTCTGTAGAGTAAGCCCTAATTCTGCGTGCCTACAGAAGGCAGGTTTACAAACACATGATTTAGTCATCAAACTCTTTCTGATGAAGCTAATCGAGGGATGATCCATCCACGGCCTCTGCACAAGGCACTGCTCTTTCTATTCTCTTTTCATTGAGAGCTTTTCCCTCCCCTTGATGAACAGGCAAGCCTGAGAGATAACAGTTGCTTTGCAAACACAGAAGTCACCTGCCCCTGGGGAAAGGTTATTTGTCAGAATATTTTAAAATGTGTGCAGTACCTGGACCTCGTGGATATTATTCCTTGCTCTGTGAGCCTCATATTGTGCCCAATCTGCCAAGGCTTTCTTTATTCAGAGGACTGAGAGATTTCAGGCAAAGGACTTGAATTGCAGGTAAATAGCCGATTATGATAGGGTGCGGGTGGTACTCTAATTCTGGAACAGCGTTACTGTCCACGTGTCTTTCTTGCCTGATGATCTTAGAGATGTTACAGAGGTGGATATCGTTTTCTACTTTTTTCTAATGTGAATTAGTCAGTCTGGGCGGTTGTGCAGAAAATGCATCTGCCTGTTTCGAGTCAAACTTATTTCTGCGTTCTTTCAGGATAATTTAAAGGGGCAAAAACACTTATTGCCTCTCATTCCTGCCTTCTCCCTTTTGTCTATTGTAGGCTGCAGAAGTTCCCTTTTCATCCTTGCCGTGACATTTGTATACACCCACGTCTCTATTTATAATCCAAGGATCCAACAGGAAGAACTCCTGCTATAGTGAACCTTCTGACAAGGACAAGACCTTCGCTCTACTACCCAGATACAAAACCACCATTCCTGGCTTCTGCTCTAATGTACTCGTCTATCTGGGAGCTGTTTTACACAAAATTGTAAAACAATCCTGTCCAATACTTCATAAACTTGTTGACTGAAAAGCTCTGTCTTCACTGATGAAACATTTTAGAAGATTAAGTAATTTTAGCTGGTATATTGGATAAGAGCTTTTATGGAAATACCTTTTACATAATGCATTTGAGGTACAAACTAAGGAAAAATTAGGCTTTTAAAAGACAAGCAAAAATACATATTTTTACTACACAACCATATTTTCTGTCACTTTATAAAATATACTGTAACAGTGCTGTTAATTTCCCTTGCTGGCTTTATTCTTTAGAGTATGAAAGCCATGGAAAAAATCCATTTTATTTCAAGTAAACTTTGTTGTCTTTTGGCATTATGCAAATACTCTCAATTAATCCTGGCATAATGAGAATTTTGGAAAGAGAAGGTTACAGTGAATGCTTTGATGAAGTAATAGTATGTCAACAGTCTAAACATGGCTTGATTATGGAAATGAAATTTGGTTAGGGAATTCAACTATTAAAGCAGAAAATGTCTAATTAAATGGAACCCATGCATTAAATTTGGCTTATTCTCTACACAGGATTTTTCCTCAAGTTCTATTTAAGTAGTATTACATGGCAGCGTATAATTAAAAATCTAATACCACCTTCAAGTTATAAAAGGCATCCCACTTTTGATAGAAAATAGCAGCCCGTATGAGAGCGTCATTAGCTGACATATTTTCACTCTCAAAATATATTTTAGGTGCTTATGTTCATCAAGAAGAATACAGAGTTAGTCTAAAGGAAAAAGTAAAAACAATAACAAATTATATTCATAAGCATATGATGTATTTACCCATCTTCTGAATAGCAGAGGAAGCGCTGTCTGTTCCCAAGTGCTTCATAAACACTAACATGAATATTTATATTTCATAAACTTTATATCCAAAAGCTCATCATCTACTTGTTATTTGCTGGATATCATTCTCCCAGTTAACACATTCCAGTAATTCAATCCTGAGCCAGAAACAATAGCACAGGATTTACATTTACGGAAGGAAGTCGGTATGCAGTGAGCCCCTGGACTGGCTAGGGCCAATGAAAGGGACATCAAAGCAGGAACTGTATTTTTCCAAAGAAGATTAATCTATTCTCATACACAGAACCAAATAGAACATTTTCCCTGGTATATTTAGGCATCCTTTCATACCCCCATCCAGATTTTGCCCTCTTATAAGGTGAAGAACCTGATAAGCTACATGAGCAGCAGTTGTGCCACCACAAAACCTCACAGCCCGAGCTACAGCCTGGGATACCGATGCTCTTGGTGCTACAAACAGAGAAGAGCAACAGATTTCATGTCAAATGGTTGTGGCTGGAGCTGAGGAATAGCATCAATTAAAGGAAAACACGGGAATATGTTGTTTGGTTAAAAATGCCTTGACCAAGGACTAGTGAGCCGCAGTTGTATTTGGTAAGTGATATGATAAGACGTAAAAAGATAGCTGGAAAATGGTAATGCTTATTTCAACACTTTTAGGGTAAGGAGTGTGGATTTCTTTACTGTAAAATGTTCTTTTAAACTTTTTTTTAGCTTAGTACAGTAATGCTTAGGTTTGACTTAACATAGAGTTTACATTTACCTGAACATAGATTATTTTGAGTTACAGGCTTAATATTTGAATATCAGCATGAAATAAAAATAATTCTGTACATATAGTTGGCTTTTAACCTAATTATCATGCAAGCAACAACTGCACAAAGATGGGAGACAGAGACAGTAATTGCAGCTTCACAGCAGTTTAAATTTGGCCAAACTGTTTGCAAACATGTTAGCAAGGGCTTGAAAAGATTTGAAATGGTGCAACCTTCATCCAGTTTATGATGAAGCTCTTCCCAAATTCAGGGATGTGAGAGAAATCTCAGAAAAACATTTTGGAAAACTTTATGCTTGCAACCAAAAGCTATTAATGCATTTAATTATGAGCAATTTTCAGCTGGTTGTTTTATAACTGTATGTTTTATTCCAAATAACCTCACAATATATAAAAAAAGAATAAATATATATTTAATAATATTTTTTTCTTATAAAAAGAATTTGTGGTTTACACCACAACATACACAGAAACAAAGACTCATAGCAAATTCCTCTCAGACCACCTACAACGTGCCTGTAAAGTTAAGAATCTGAATAACTGGGCTTTAGACTAGCATAAATATTTACTAACTTGTTTTAGCTGGCTAGCTTAATACCCATCCCACCCAAAACCAATTTTTCCAGTGGAGTTTGTATCTCCACACTAGTACTAAAGTATCAAGTATAACTAGCGCATTGGGGCAACAGGGAATTTAAAGAGCAGGAAAAACTGATGAGGAAAGAAAGTAATGGGGGCTAATACAAAATGAAACCAAAGTCATCAGCACCAAATGGACTGTGTAGAATATCTCCCCATATAGCAATTGCCTTAATGAACATGCAGTTTGATAGAACTGAGTTGCTGCAAACACCGGATCGTGATACTAATTACACCCTATGAAATATAAACAGCTTACAAATAGAGATAGGCTTTTATAAAGCCTGCAGTTACTTAATGTTAGATTCACCAGCAAAGTGACTCTGGAATGAATTTCCTTGATCCCCTGCAAATTTCTGACACCTGACAATTAGCTCATACGGGTGAAAAAGCAAAAGATGCAACAGAACAGCAGCACAAAGCACTGAAATGCCATCAATAACGTGAGGAACCATTTTTCAACTCCGAAGCAGAAACCAGGTAAGTTGTGGGTGATTCAGGACATGTTGTGATGGTGATTTCATATCTAAGACACAGAACCAGTATGGTGAGCAAGTATGTGCCTTCCAACTTGAAGTCAATTGAAAGACAACCAGAAGTATATCATGATTGTGCTGGAGAATGGCCTGTGTGCTGGTAACCAAAACAGACCCAGGAACCAGAGCCTTGGGGACGTGGATCAGCTGCATCCACACTGCAGAGTGCTGCCTGGGCCAGAGCATCCTCTGGCTATGCTGCTTAAATTAAACAGTGTTAACAATGTACCCAAAATTCAGAATTAAATTGTTGATGTTGATGTTGTTCAACTCCTCTGACGCTTCAGTTAGCACTCCCTAAATTCCCAAGGGTTTGGGCTGTAGCATGGACCAAGAATTGTTCCAAACAGGCACTTCAGACACAGACACCCAGTTTCTGACAGTAATAGCACAAAGTGAAGAAATTTGATGGGGGATTGGGGAAACGGCATGGGGACATGCAAGGGTGTTTCAGGGTGAAGCGCTTGCTGAGAGAAAGCCAATATAGAAACCCAAAGCAACCCAAAGTGGCGCACACTGCTTTTTTTTTTAGTGACCACTCTGAGGGCTAAATTTTCCCTGAAGTATTTGTATTGAAATGATGTAAGAGAAATGATCTAAGAGAGGAGCACTTAGATAATTAAATTTGGGTTGTGACCCTCTTTTATTTTGCAGAAGGTAAACGTCCATTGGATCTAGTCCTAGCTCCTATCTTTGCCTCTGATATAAATACATTTAGTATGTAAAGATACTTGGAAGGCTTTTCACTGTGTACTTGTAAAGAGTTTTCACATTAGGACTCCAGTGTTAGCTAAGCACTTTAGTCCTAATAGTACCTATAATAACTATAAATTCAAGACAAGCTATAACGAGAGGTTGAGCATATCATGCTCCTTATTCCAGATTTGCTTACAAATGCGTGAAATATACTTCTGATGGACACATAAATAATACTTCCTCATATATGTATATCTCTCTACTAGCTCCAAGGACAAAAATATTGAAAATCCATTAAGCTTTGGAAATGGGACTGTAACTGATCGAGCAAGAAAATTAATCACAGAGTGCAATGTAGGATGAGCATCAAACAATAAATCAAGGTTTGCAGTACTGGAATAACCATTTGTATTTGTGAGAACAAGAGCAGACCTGCATCTTGAAACAAGAATCTATATAAAGACCTCAATGGTCATCTTTTATAAAGAAGAATATTAAGAGGCAAGCAAAAACATTTACCTTGTGACAAGCATCCCAGTAACAGCATTGAAGGGTCTGGAGGAAATTGGCTATGTCCTTGGGCTCTCCTTTGGGAGCTCTGTGAAGCCAAGACAGGCTTATACAGCCATTCTTATGTCTTCAGGGTTCTACATTCATACAGTTTTCACCAAAATTTATGAACATCAGCATGCTCAGCAAAGCAACAGAATATTCAGGACAAGCCATCTAGACTAAAGTTTCAGGAAGAGAGAAACATAGGAAGTATCTATTTGGAATAACAGAGACAGTTCAGTACGATCCATGGCCACAGTTTCTTCCCTGCCATCTCATCTAAATTAATTTTTACTGGTCGTTTTTTTACGGGGCAGATAAATGCTTCACTGCAACCATTGCCTATTCAAATCACTGCTAATTCAGGTGGACCTCTGTTTATTCCCTTCTCCCTGTTTTTTCCTACGTGTTGCTTGGAATAGGAGCTATCAGCTGCTTTCTCTTTGTACTGCAATCAAAACCATAGGAATACACAAAGGAAAAAATACTGTCTGGCTAGATATGCAGACTGAATCTTTAATATGACACATTACCTCTCAGACCCATAATTAATGGTTCAAAAACTATCCTTGATTTTCACTGTTGTCATTGCCAGGTAGTCCTTTTTTTTTCTGTGCTTGGTTTTGGAAAAAACATAATGACAAATCTCTTTGCAGGCTTCCACAATCATTGTAGTGTTTAATTTATTTTGATTCATTCTGTGTTTACATCTGCTTTCAGTCTTTATGTCCTCTCCTTTGAGAATTTATCCAAACCACTTAAGTAGGCAAAAAATAGACTGAGAATTTCATGTTATAGTCTCTCTTTTCAAGTAAATAAATAAATAAATTTTAGAAGGCAGGAAGGCAGGAAAGAAGGAAGAAAGAGAGAGAGAAACAAGCAAGCAAGCATTTTATATTGTCTTTTTTTCCCCCTGAAAGATTTGTGAAGTAACAGGTATAACCACACTGGATGTGAATAAGAAACAGAACTCTCCAATCACCTGTGATTGGAAATTTATTTCACTAAGAAGATTTTTTTTTTGCTCTGTGAATTCAACGTAGTTTATTACAGTTCTTATAATGGTAAAATTTCTAATACATCTTTAGTGTCCTCAAGTGAAAAGACCTATATGTACAACCTATATGTTCAGGAAAGCATAGAGTTGAGTGTCCTAACTCAAACCTGTGCTAAGTTCCTTTGGAACGAGTCTCCTCCAATATAATTTTTGGCCTTAGACATCATCTCTCCAGCTCCACCTCTAACCCTACACACTTTGATGGAACTCTGAATGCGCATTTTTAAACAGCCTGATATATGAAGCAGCTGGGAGCATTCGCACAGCAGAATGAGCACACAAGATCTACACCTGCAAAGCTGCACATTTAGTGCAGATCCCCATGCAGCAGTTAAGGGCAAGTATAAATCCGTGTCGACAGATGTTGCCCCTGCCAGCTGTGCAGGCAGCAAGCTACCAGAGTGTCATAGTGGCACTTCCTTCAAGAAAAGTAAAAACCAGAGCCGCTGGCAAAGGCACGTATGTGTCTTCTCAGGTCTGGCTTCCAGGACACTTCTGCTTTACCCTTTCCATACTGAGACACAGTGACAGGTAACATCTGAAGATCCATCTAGGCTTTAGATTTAGCCAGGAATGTTCATTATCCTATGCACAGAAATCACCTTTGGCCTCTCTGCACATTTTAGAAAGACTCCTTGGAACATACAATGCAGAAGGAAGAAAGCTGTGGGATTTGGCAAAATTCAGCAGATATTCTGACACCTTTATCTGAGCGTTTAATTTAAAGAGAAGTTCATTTGAGAGTTACAAGATAGTTTATTCCAGTGATTTCTGGTTTTCTTCTTTGCTGCTTCTTGGTTTATTCCTTTACGGTGATGTCTATTCCATTTCCTAAGTAAGTCCCTTAGTTTAAATTTGAGGCTAAACAGCTTCCAGATGCAGTTTTACTGCTCCCCTATCCCCATAATGAAAACTAAAAGACACTGTCGAATCCCTGCTGAGGCACCACTATGAATAAACTCAGCAAATGTCCATCATAAAGCTTTTTACTGATGACTTAAATAAATAAATAAAATGACCTGGACAGGTACAGGACAAAATGCAATAAAAGTTTAATACTGGTGGTTTCACTATAGGGGTGATACGCTGCTTCCTGGGAGCTTTTGCTTAAGATAGATAGGCAAAAACACACACAGGGCACAGTTTGGCAAGTAAAACATTTCATACGCTAAAGAAATGAACTACAATTAGTCAGCTGCAATTCAATTACATTTGTGTGCTAATTAAGGTTGCTGTGAAAATTCGCATGCTGCTTATTCCTACAGCAAAGTATTAACACAGCTTTACTTTGATTTCCAATAGCCTTTCTATAAAATCAGGTTACAGCTTCTTGGTTTATAATAATAAAGAATTCAAGAAAGGAGTTTATGTTTCTACTATTATTTTTTAAATGTAGAAAAAGATAAGATTCAAATTCATCTTCCTAGCAGAATGTAGTATGCCAACTTCACTCTCTGCAAGTGCTTTTCAACCCTTGTGGATTTTTTTCTCCCTCTTATGAAAATTGAATACAATTTTTTTAGTCCAAATATAATATGAATATCTATATCAAATAATATCTTTTTTTTTCTGAAGATTTTAGAGCTAAATCCTGAGTCAGAAAATGTCTCTGAAGACTGAATTTATTTTATAATGCCAAAACGTATGGAGAATATAAATGACTGAATACAAAATTTAAGCTGTAAGACTGAATGGATTTTTAGGGTTATAGCAAATATTCCAGATCAGCTTCAAATCAGTCAGAATTCAGGACAAGGTGTAAATCAGTTCCTCTAACAAGAATGGATTTTCTCAAGGTTTATGTAAATGGAGGAGATTTCTTCTGTGCAGTAACCTTCAAATGAGGATATTTCAGTGAGAAGGAGCTAAACACGACATTTGAAATTAGTATATTTCTTCAAAAAAAAAAAAATCATATAAACTGCAGCTGACAGAAACCTCCCTCCCGAATGCCTGTGTGTTTCTGTGTGTGTTGAGTGTGTACATGAGAGTGGCGGTAGGAGAAGTCACTTTTCCGAGATCCTCCTCGATGAGGCTGCTCTCCACATCGCCAACCTCTCCAAGTTGCACCTCATCCAGGACCTTGCTGATCCCACCCTGGACAGAGTCCTGCATGGATTTCCCACATAGGAGAGAATCTAATAACATCAATCGATCCTCATTCTGTGTGGAATACTTTAGTTACCACATTACTGTAGGGCACAACTTGTCACTAACAATGATTTTGTCCTCTTTACAGGACTCTGCCAGTCTAAGCACACCAAGCAAAGTTCTCCTATGCTGCTCTCCCTCTTAGCAGCTCACAACAGGACTTAATCCTGACTATGCCTTGTGATGCATTCTTTGCTCCTCTGTCCCATGATCACCTCTTTAGCTTTTTACAGATACTCAAGATCCATCTTTCACTCATACAGGAGTATGTAGGCTAAAATGTCTGCGTTTTTTCCCTTGTTCTTTAAGTACTTTTTTTCCACGCTCAGTCAGATCCCAGGTCTAGCTTTTGAGCTATTGATTAAAATTTTCTCCTGGTTGAACCTTCCAGATGGGCACCAGCTGTTGATATTGGGCACTGTCTGGCTTCTCCCTTGAATGAGACTATACAACAGTATCCACTTCTCTTGCTCGTGTAAATTCAATCCACACTAGGTTAATCCAAGGTGACAGTTTACAGCAAAACACGTAGCAGTGGGCAGCCAGCCCGCAAAGGAGGAGGACATCGTTAGATCAACAGCGCTTGTTCTACTTGTTATTGGACAGATTTCAAAAACCTGTCCCTTAAAACTGAAAATGTTTCCTTTCTTCTCACTGCTACCTGACATCTCTACCAAGACAGAACAGGTTATAATACTGAAGGATTTCCACAAAAAGACATATCCCTAGCACTCCCTAATATTCCACTTATTATTCCTTTTCATTTGAATCAAACCATCCACTGAAACCAGAGTCATACATCTTCTGACACTAAGGAAATAACATATCAGGAGGCAGAAAACCTCCAGTGTTTGGAAGACATTCTCAGGATGCTGGAGATCATGGAAAAAGCTGGTTCCCAAAGCCAGCCTTTCTGAGTGTAATTGTTCCAGAAATTAGTCTTGAAATAAACATGACACCATTAAAACAGTTGGCAAAGGGTGATTCGATGGAAAAAAATAACCAAAAAATTTAATTCTCAGCAAACTTTAATTTCATTTTTACTTATTTAAACTATAACAGAAAATGGGAAAATCTATTAGAGATGCACAGGAGTTTATGCAATAGTAGGGTGCAGTCTCCTTAGGCCACCCAGCATAGGTACAGAGATGTGAAGATACAGGCACCTTACAACACCTGCATGAATGAAAGGTTACAAAGGATAAAATTATACAAGTATCATGAAGGGGACTCATGTATTATGCAGTGAATTATGAAGTGCATATGTAGGAACATAGTGGGTAGAGATTTTCTAATTAGACAATTAAACATGTATATTTTTGACCGCCCCCATTTCCTTGGCTGACCAGAGAGCAAAACCTCTACAAATTGGGTGAAGGACAGATACCCTTTTGTATTTCCTACCTACAAAGGCCTATGAAATTAAAAGAAATAATATGAAACTCAAAGGACAAAGCAGTGATTAATAGTCTGCAGCTCACACTGCTGGCTCTACAGCTTGGCATACATATCCTTTTTCATCTTTAATTTCTGTGCGTCTATGAAAGAATAGAGCTGAAGCATACATAATTGCATTATGTCACAATTTTACACTTAGCATCTGGCAGTGATTCTGTATCCAAAGAAAGAAACTCAGATATGACAACAACAGTGAATCAGATTCTCATCATCATTAAATTGGGTTTTTATTGCTGTAATTTTCAATACTAATATACAGTCATCCTGATATCAGCTGATTCAGGATGTGAATAGCTAGATCCAGCAGATTTGGATGATTTCATACATCATTAAAATTCAAAGAGGAAGTTGAAATTTTGCTGAATCCTTTTCAAATGTAATGTTAGAATAATCAAGAAATGTTATTCAGTAAATAAAACTAGTTTTATTAACTCTTTCCAAGGTGAATACGCAGTTTCATGCCTGCTAAGTAACCTCATGTTTTAGGTTACTGACTTCTTTGTTTAAAGGTCAAGAAGAAACTTCCTTTTTTATGGCTCTGCAGCATTAGATATTTAAATTGTTGAGAGAGTCAGCCTTTTGTGCAGGGGTGACAGCCTCCATGGTCAGACGTGAGTAGCAGCTGTGTGTATTAGCCTTTATAGTCATCACAGTCCAGCTATCCTGCCACCCAGATGAAAAAAAAATCTCCTAATTACTTTGTTTATCAAGGCCCATCAAAAGTACCATAAAAATTACAACATGTAATAAGGCATTCAGAGTAAAAAGAAAAAAAAAAAAAAAAGGCGTTTGTTTCTTCTTAAATCTTAAAGCATATTGAAAGTATTGAATGCTGCTACTAAGATGGACAAGCCAGTGCTGTAATCTAGTTACTCCAGATGACCAGAACTAGGTTAGACCTGAAGGGAGTACCATCCTCTTTTGGCCTCTCTTTCTGAACTTTTGAATATTTTTTTCTTATTTTTTCTGACTTAAAATTACCTTCCCTATCTTTTATTTTGATATCTAGAGAGCATGAAAATAAGCAAAGGTTTGAAAGTGTTAGGCATGAATAAATCTGTGAATTCAAGGAAATTCAAGGACAGCGGACATTTATCTCTCTACCTGGCTTAAACAAGAAGAACATAATTCCACACACACCAGGTGCTCATCTACTCACAAATTAAATGTTCTTGGAGAAGTTAAACACAACTGCAAGCACAGACGCTAACTGGTATGGACTAATACATGCCCACACTGCTTATCTTGCTCTTCCTCTGTAAGAGGGAGGCTGCTGGCTAAGTGCCCTTGGAAGGGTCTCTGGCCCTTGCTGGCTCTGACTCCAAGCTCTGCCGTGGTCTGGGAGAGCTCTGGCTGGCAGGGAGCAGGATCACAATAGGGAGCCAGCTAAACAGCTAAACAATGTGATTGATCAAACTCCAGCACTGGGGTGTCTCAATCTACTATTATTGACAAAATTGTTATTACCTTCATTCTCCCCTCCCATTTCAATCCAGTCAGTCCATTAAATATGTTAGAAACCCTTCTGAACAGGCTATTAAAGAGCTAGGGACACCTTCAAACCAGGCAGGGACAAGTAGAGCTTTTTCAGTAGGCTCTGAACCTGAATACAGGATCATTTGTATATTCAGAGTGAGAGTAGCTTCTCTCTTCTGACTGTGCTTTTCTTGCCTTGGACTGTGTGAATTCTCACAAATACAAGGATTTCTGCATCACTCTAGACCTAACAAAAAACTTACTCTCTGATTCTTCTCATTCATCTTCCCTGTATTTGAATCCTAAAGAACTAAACTAATTAAACCTGATGTTATGAATTTAAATGTAAACTTTAAAGTAATGCTTTGTCAGGGCTGTTTAACACAGAACAGCTGATGACACAGCTGCAGCATTCCTGAGAAGACTGAGTTTCTGCTCTTCCTCATACAGGAACATCTACCAGTTCAGAGCCAGGTCAGGACCTTGTTGGCATTGCAAAAAATGGATAGATGGGTCCTTTGAGTGGATGCTCATTACTGTTCTTTTCTTCCCATCTTGTCTGTTTCATCTGTCCACATCACAAACTCCTCGGATCAAGCGCTGTCTCTTACTCTGTGACCAGTATTACCACGACAGTTGCAATAAAGTCTGTCTCCTTCTGCAGGTGACCCAGCTGAAGGCCTGTAGAGGAAACATGTGTGGGGAGAGAGTCTGCCAGGTACTATATAACCTACATGACAACATATGCTCAATATTATTTTACATTACAGTCATTTAGGCCCCGATACCGTCAGTGGCCATCATAGCCCTATTGTCAACATAAGTGAAAACTGGATCGGATCCAGAAGGAACCGTAATGTTCCTCTGGCCATGACTTCTGCTAAGAGAAATTTTCATGATCAATTCTTCAGCTCATTTCCTGTAGACCATTAAGTGACAAGTACACAGACCAAATGGAAAAGATACTGATTCTATTTACTGGCACGATTCTAAGGTGAATAAATTGCATTTAAATTGAAGTAACTAAGAACAGAATCCAGCCAACTGTATCAAGCCCAAGGCCCATAACATTTTATTCCTTTCAGATCATAAGTTACGTTATTTCTCATTACATTACAAAACCCACTCAGTCTATATTTTCTTATGCTCACATCTGCCTTTCAATTGACAATGTCAGTATCATGGCAAGTCCATTACCAGAATATATTTTACCAAGTACTCTGTTTAAGAGAAGTTTATTCTTGACAGATTCAAATACTTTCAGACTTGATGTTATTTCCATTTTGCACATTGGAATGGTACCAAATAGTCTTGTACAATAAAAATACTAGCAATGAAATGATGGGTTTTTAACTTTGAAAGTAGAGAAAGAAAGGAAAGCAGTAATCAGGAGGTCAGTTAGACTTTGTAACAGGCTATGAAGAATATTTCTGCACTGGTGGTAAAAGACCCTGTTGCAATGTACCTGGACCTGGATCTTTCTGCCTTTCTTTTATTTCGTAAACCAAGGAGGATCCAGTGCTGACAGCTGCATTGTCCTATATTTTCACTGGCATCAATAAGAAGATCAGTTTCCTTTTATGTAGATTTACCACAGTTTTGTTGAAAATAAAACCTTTGCCCACCACTAGAAATCTAGTCTGCGAATTCTTTTGTATTCTTCTGTCACAGAACTGATGGGCTCAGCTTTTACCATGAGTTTATCAGCTCTGTGTGCTACTCACTAGCAATTTGTTCTTTTATTCAGACCACTGAGAGGATCAGCCAAGATCATACTTTTCCCTTTTACAGAATCCTGGGATTGCTTCTGAGGATATTAAAAATGTAAACAGAAAATACCAAAATGGCAAAAATATGTCAAAAAAAGTCCTTTCCTCCTGCAGAAAAACTGCGGTTATTTATAACCCAGTTAAAAGACTTCAAACAAATCACTTCAATCATCACTTGTAATCAGCCCTACCTCTCTTTCAGGTGGGTTCGCTCAGAGGAGAAGCAGTCATGTTCATTTGTACCTCTTCATCATCTTCAGTTGTACCTCCTCTACATGCCAATGACCAAACTATTGTCTTTCCTGGCTCTTCACCCAACAGCCAAGAATCCAGACCTCTCTAGCTGCACATTTAGCACCAGCTGCTTTGCTCGGGTCCTTTTTTTTCGAGATACAGTGGCAAGGAGCGCGCTGGGAGGGGTGATGTGCACTTCATCAGGTTCGGCAGGGCTCAACCATCCAGCTGTTCGAGACCAGAGACCGAACTGCAACCCGCTGTGTCTCAGGTTTCCTATTAGTGATTTACAATCATCCTCTAGGCCTATAGCCCGGCCACTCATATGTATTTCAGTTCTTAATGATACACACCCTTTCCTCGGCCAACAGCTTTACCACATTCCCCTGCTTTGAGCTAGTCTGACTTTTGATTACACACACCCACAATGTTAATGGCACTTAGGAATATCCTCAGTCTATGCCCCAGAGATATTCCTTCTTCATCCCCTTTCAAGTACGATGTTATATAACACCATCAGGTCTGCGTTAGCCTGAAGGTCGTTCTATCCGACAATATGATCGGCAATCTGAGAGATTTTTGGAAACCTCTAAGCTAAGGACTTGGTGCTGCCCATCCGCTCAATGTTACTCGTGATTTTATAGATCTCAGCACCTCCCACTCTTTTCCTGGGTGCTTGTAAAGTGCCTACCCCTACTTCTACGTAAAGGCCCCCTACAAGGGCCTACTTATTTGTTCAAAATATGGAAACTGGTCGTGGTTATCCTTAAACATCCTGTGAGTAGTCTTATAAAGTGGAGGGAGTGGAAATGCCAAGAATTAGGTTCACCATTGCTAACTGGAAGCAGAATAACATTCACTGTTTTACTTTCTATTCTTTCCCATCTATTTCTAGTCTATTTGTTTTTTGCTTGTTTTTAATATCTTTTGTGGTTATGGCAAAACAGGCCTTCCTATCTAGAATACTGAGGTGCCAGTTAGCTACTGTCATTTAATAGGGTATATATATATATCTTGCATTGCATAGACTTTTCCAATCTACAAATTAAGATTCTATTTAATCAATATAGGATCAAGGCTTTCAATTGCAAGCAATTTATACAAGGAACTTTCCCTAACTAAATCACTAGCTTTTTTTATGCTCTCTGCTCTAAAATATATCAATGGGAGAAATAGGAAGTATGCAGAAAAGAACATTGTTTTTTAGCATTCACATATAACACTGAAAAGAGAGCATGGGTATTTTTCAATAGAAAAGAGAGCAGAGAGAAGAGAGCATGGGTATTTTTCAATAAAATTCTGCCTGGAAATAGGGATTCTGATAATACCATATCCTCTTACAATGGAAAAGTAATTCCTGTGGCAGAGATGAAAATTTTGGTTCTTTTCATTTCCTTTCTCCACCTCCACATGAGGAAGAACTTCTTTGCTGTGAGGGTGCCCGAGCCCTGGCACAGGCTGCCCAGAGAGGCTGTGGAGTCT
>JAWLRI010000551.1:2194056-2204830 GCA_034781795.1 Crypturellus tataupa
GGCACAGGCTGCCCAGAGAGGCTGTGGAGTCTCCTTCTCTGGAGATCTTCCAGACCTGCCTGGATGCCACCCTGTGCCCCGTGCGCTGGGTGTCCCTGCTGGAGCAGGGGGTTGGACTGGATGATCTCTAGAGGTCCCTTCCAACCCCAACCAGTCTGGGATTCTGGGATTTCCTCTGATGTTTTTCATTACATTGTTTCTTTCAGACGACATTTGCTTGTTTTTTGAATTTGTTTTTTTTATTTGTTTGTTTTGATTTTTTGAAGGGTTTTAAATCGTGGTTCTCCATATACTTCACAGGACTTCTAATATTCAAAAGAATGATATTCATAGTTGCTACTTCAGTGGAAAATAACTGTTAAAATACAAAATGTTTTTCTTAATGGAAAATATGTGAAAAGGAAAAGGAGGAGGACAGACTGCAACTGAATCAGTAAAATATCTTATGTATCTTCTGTTAATCCCATGATTATTAAGAAATTATAGAAGATTATTGCCCTTGATAGGAGGGAGTATATTCTTGTATGTTTGCAGGATTACATCTTCAGACTGTAAAATACTTAGAGATTTTTTTTTCATTTATACTTCCATTGGACCAACAAGTATTAACACACTACGCTTATTTTCATGCTAGATGTTATGAAGGAGTATTTAGCAATATTAATAACAAGGTATATATAGACCTGTCATGATTGTAATCAAACATTAACGAAGCTAATGAGTGCAGAGAGGTTAGGGGTTTTTTGACAAAAATACAAATATTTGTGCTGGAAGGAGACCTTGAAAAATGAGTTTTAAAAGACTATTTCTTTTGGAGCCTGAATTGATATTATTCGGGCTGCAAAAGAAAGAAAATATCTGCTCCTATTGCAGAAATACACCAGTAACTTACCAGTGTAATTTAGAACTTCAATTCTACATGACACTTTAGGAAAATCTCAATAAAATGTCACATATGAAGTTACCTATAATTTTAATATGTTTGTAAAATCCTCCACATTTCTCTTTATCAGAGTTGCAAATCAGATTACCTATCTGCACTGCTCTGAGTGGAACAGCCTATCTATCATAGTGTATTTCCCAGCCAGCCAGCCACTGACATTCCCATTATCATTTTCCCATAACAGACAATAAGATTAAGTCATTTACCACATTTTTCACCGCAGTTGATTTCAATGACTACATACCCAATATTTCTACCTTCTTGCCACTAAAACTCCTCCAGATTGCTCAAGGAACATCTGATAAACAGACTTATATAGAAAGAAACATTATCTCCAAAAGAGCCATTTCTAATTGGAACTGCAAAAGGATTTCACGCAAAGATCAGGTATTCTCCTAGAAGCAGCTCTCCGTTCACACCAAGCAGACTTCGGTTCATTGCAGACACAGTTTGAAGAATGTTAGTTATTTAGGTCCACAAATACATTGGTTTACTAAGTTTTGCCACTGTAGATGCTGTGTGAATAATTAAATTGTTTTTTTCTGTACTTCAGCACTGAATTTCCTGCATACCACTTCAGGCATAAATTACTTATTCTTCTGCAACTACATATAAACCCCTCATTTTATTGGAAAAAAAGCATTTTCTTTCACCTGTGCATCCACTGATTAGTCTCCTCAATGTACTATTTACAAGTATGTCTCCTTTATTTGTTTTTGTTTTGAAGAGCACAGAGCAGCTCTTTGCTGCTGATGAACAAACTTATCTGTTGGCAACACACATATTTACCTACATTCAGTGGGGTCTGAGTGTAGCACACCTGAGTCTCTGTGCATTCTGGTCAATTGTGTGTAGACGGAGCAGAGACTTCATCCATTACATCAGAGTTTGGTCATTTCCTGTTTTTTGTTTTGTTTTGTTTTGTTTTTTTGTTTGTTTGTTTTGACATCTTGAAGGGGGCACTTTGCCCTTACTTAGGTGAAAGAGCAGCGGGAATGCATGAGGCTCTGCCTCCTCCAGGTAAGGGACCAGCTGAGAGCTCATGTGTCAGCAGAACAACGTATCTGGGGGACTTTAACTACTACAGTATCTGCTGATAGACAACACAGAAGGCACAAACAACCCAGAAAGATACGGAGTACATTGATGGCAAACGTCCTAACACAGGTGACTGGGAAGATGATGAAGGGAAGTGTTCTCCTGGACCTCACACTGACAAACAAGGAAGGACCAGTTCAGCAGGTGAGGGTCAGTGCAGCGTTGGCTGCAGTGATCAAGGGATGGTGGATTTCAGGATCCTGAAAGGAGGGAACAACGCAGAGAGCAGGACCACAGCCCTGGACTTCAGGAGAGTAAACTTTGGCCTATTCAGAGATCTTTTTGGAATAATCCATGAGAGAATGTCCTTGACCAAAGAGGGGTCTAGAACAGCCAGTTGATTTGCAAGGATCACCTCTTACCTTGGGAATCATCCACCCTCAAGGGCAGAAACTCAAGCAAAGTTGGCGGGAGGACTGCATGGATAAGCAAGGAGCTCCACACAAAAGTCAAAGAAAGAAACAAAGTGTAGAAGTGATAGAAGCAAGGACAGATGACCAAGGAATACTGTCCAAGAGACACTGTCCAAATATTACAAAAATGGGGTTAGGAAAGCCATCTGTAGCCAAGTCTGGCAAGCCTGTCACAACAAAAGACTTGCTTAGTGGATGAAAGGAGAGCATTAGATGTCTTTCAGACTGACTTTAGAACATCTTTCAACGTTGCCACCTATAACATCCTCATTCACAAACTAGGAAATACAGAACTAGGTAAGTGACACTGAGGTGGATTAAAAGCTGACTGAACTGTCAGGCTCAGAGGGTTGTGTTAAGATGTTTAACTGGAGGCTGATTACCAATGGCGTACCCCACAGGTTATTCCTGGTGACACTGCTATTTAGCATCTTCATTAGTGACCAGAATGATGAGATAGGCTGCACTATCAGCAGGTTTGAAGTTCAGACAATACTGGGAAGTGGCTGATTCACTACATCTCATGTTACCATTCAGAGGGACCTCAACAGGCTGGAGAAATGGGTGGAGAGGAAATTCATAAAGTTCAGAAAAAAAGAAAAAAGGGAAATGGTAAGTCCTGCACCTAGGAAAGAATAGCCCCAGGCACAAATACAAGCTGGAGGTGGGAGGTGATCACCTGGAAGGCATCTCAGTGGAAAAGGACCTGAGGTGGACAACAAGTTAACCATGAGCCAGCAGTAGTTACAGATAGAGTCCAGTTAGACTATAGAGTCTCCATCCTTGGAAATATTCATAACCCAATTGGACATAGCCCTGACTAACCTGCTGACCCTGATCTGAACATGGGGGTTTGAACTAGATCATCTACATGGCTATGTCATCTATATCCTACAGTAAGTTCATTCCAATCTCAACTATTCTGTAATTCTGTGAAATGTCTCACAAGAGATGTTCCTGAAACAATTACTGTAAGATGGAGTGTATGCCGGAGTAGGAGTTTTATGTCTCTATCCTCTCTGCTAGACTGGGGAAATATCCATGAATGCACTGTGTAAAGGGTGAGTTGAGTGGGAGGAGAGCCATAAAATTACACCAGGTCCTGTTGCCACCTACTTAGTGCACACCTACCTTGTTGTCATGCCATGTAATTCAGATAACTAATATTCTGCAAGATTGCCTCTAGCCCAAAGCAGCAGGAATCAAGGAGTTTCCTCCTTACATACCTGATTATCTCCTTATAATATAGAGGGAGTGGAGACACTTCAGGTGGCATAGTAAACACTGAAAACCTCCCTGGGTGCTTAGCTTAATGCCTAAGAAACAGTTCTGAAGCAGGAGGAGGTCAAAACAGGGATCTTTTTGTTGAAAGAAAGAACAATGTTTTGTTTTATTTATTTTGTTTTGTTTTGTTTTATCTAAAGTGCTGCAATCAAGTATTTCAGTATAATACAATGTAAATCTAATGCCTAATGTCAAATGTCTAAGCAGCAACTCATCAAACCCAAGAAAATATCAGAATAAAAGGACACTTACAGTACAGTCCACATCTATCCAAGGTCCATGTAAACAAAGTCACATCTCCTTATCGTCCCCAAAATGAGTTTTTACATATTAACAAGTGAAAAGAACTTGCAATTATCTACCAGCACCACCTGGTGTTACCCTAGGGAAGTTAAGTTATGATTGTGTTGCAAATCTATCATCATTTTAATGAGACTGCAGTTCTGCAGTCATATTAATATAGACAGATGATATGAAATCCTAAAGATGCTCCCTGACCATGAAGGTATATCCCCAAATTTCTTGTTGAAATCAGAGTTCATACAAGCATCACCCAATGCTTTAACATCTATTTCGTAAGGAACTTCATATGTAAAAAAGAGTGGTTTAGTAGTTGCCATGAAATGGCACAACATCTCAGTAAGTTCTCAGATTTTGAGAACACTATTTTCTCTTGTTTTTCTTTTTGCTATTGTTTGGTGCAGGTAAAGCAAAAGGACTTCTTTCATTGTTTTCATTTTCTGTTTCCTATTTAGGCTGATAGAGTTTCAAGGAGCAGAAAGTGGATATTGAGTTATCAGTGAATGATAGAAATTTCTTCCTCCGTTGTTTACACATATTCTGTGTTTACCTGAGCATTTTAAAACTGTATATGAAAAATAACCTACAAAACAAGACAAAAAGTTTTGCTTGCTAGTCTTAAAATTAAATGCATGCACAGCTAGAATTTCAGAAAATTATTCATACCATCAATTTTAAACTGAGAATAATTCATCTTTAAGTACTGTGAACTAATCAAGCTTTCAAGGAGCTGTACGATACTAATTAGGGAAGCTCTCAGTGGTTGCTAAGACACAAGTGTATATTTGTAATCACTTTTTTACCTCCTGGCCTTGATGCCTTGTCATAGCAACAAGAAAGTTTTCTTAAGAGCAAATCCCTGTTATTTTTAATTACCAGACTAAAAATTTAAAATGTAATTAATTGCTGATTAGTAGGAGGAGATAAGAAAGGATATGTCTCCTAGGAAGTAGGGAATCACAAGCTACTTCTACCTTAACACACTCAATAGGACAGGGAACAGGTTCACATGTGCTAAATTATTATGGTCCTAATCGCGACTTAAACTATTAACCACCCCACAAGGAAATGCTGGGCATGGTTCAGGGGATATCATGACACGATACCATTTCCAGGGGGGAACTCAGATGAATTCATGATCTTCCAAGGAAGGCGCAACACAAGCTGTGCCACACCAGGCAGCTTCAGGACCAGCTTGGAGTCACTAACCTGCTTTATTTACTGGTGCAGGTTAAAAATCAGAAAGATCAACTGGTCAACCAACAAGCAGAAACGAGTCACTTTGGAAAAAAATGGGCACTTAACACTTTTTTTTTTTCCCTCAAAACCTTTTTTTTTAATTTAATAATCTCCCAGATCTGACAAGGTTTGTCATATGTCATTGCATTGCATTTCCTTATTTTAAATACTCACTGCTCCTTTGCTATATGTACCGTGGAAAACAACCTGCTAAAATTCAATGTAGAATTTTGTTTATATGTGAATTGTTTCCCTTATTGGCATGTGGCTACTTCCCATGAGTGAAATTAAGCATGTGCTGAAGCATTTATGGGAGGACTTAATAGGCTACATAGGAATATGGGGAAATCAGCTGTATCCAGAGCACTTCTAAAACATGTAGAATAATAAAACAGAAAAAACCCTAGAGAAATTTGTTCTTTTCTTTTTCCAATTTCCTTCACAACATTGACTTGAAACAACAGAGAGTTTTGAATAATATTGCATTTAAATTAACATTCCTTTGAAAGCAATATCTTCATGTTAAGACTGACCTTCAGTTTTATCACAGATATCTTTACAAGTTTCTGTAGGCATGTTCTGCTGGGTTTTGGTCCAAAGGCAAAAAAAATCTACAGCTTTCAACTGGGACAAAAGAAAAAAAAAAGAAAATGAGGCAGAACTACCTGGAAATCAGGAAAGCAAGGAAGAAATGTATGTTTCAAAATGACGTAAGAAGACATCTAGGATCAAAGGACCTTGTCAGCACTTACTGATGGTAAATCTCTGTTTTACATTCTGAAATGGAGCTAGTAGGTGATCAACTAAATGCAAACTCACAGAAGATGTTGTCACCAAAGGACTGCTAGATAAACCTATCAATTTGGGCCTATGTTACTATATATGACTTTGTTGAAGTAGATCTGACTGCTACTGGGACATGGTACCCGCTTCTGGATCCAGGAAGAGAGCTGTATATGGGAAAAGGTTTACGGATGTGATGGAGGGTTTGATGACAAACCTTACAGAAAGCAATTCAGGAGCTCGGTCCAGTTTAACAATATAAAGAAGGAGAAATGAGTCCTTATTCATGGTTTGTGAAAGCTTGGACGTCTAAATTACTGGAATCTCTAAGGCTGATTGAAAGAGACTTGATTATTGTTTGCTAATTGTATTTGTTTATACCATATTTACATGATGGATTTATTTTTGTCTCTTTGCACTGCTTTTTTTCAGCACTGAAAGAGAGGCTTTGTTTTCCTCTGAAATAACAGAAAGGCAGAAAGCTTGTTACACTGAATAGGTCACCACCAGTGACAAGAGGTTGTGTCTCATCAGGAAGCTTTGTTTGGGGTTAAACCTTCTGCCAGATCTGTCAGGACTAAATTTCTCTTTGAATGAGTCTGACAGGTTGTTTTTCTAGGAATAGAGCTTATGTTGCAGCACCGCATCTAGCCCGTTTCCAAAGTTCTGTCTATTAATTTTACATAAATCCTTTCTCACTGCAGGAACATCACTGGGGATCCCAGTCTTCCTTGTTGTCTTCCTTTGGTCAGAGATCTGAGATTTATAGGAGCTTAGGACATGTTTTATGTGCTCGGACTGGGGATTCTCCATCTATTAAGTGTCTTCAAATGACTACAAAGAACTCAACAGGCTGATCCAGGAATCCCTTCTCAACTCGCAGTTTATTTTTCTTGATTACTTAGGGGGATAAGTAGTTGACTCTTCAGTGTGACAGAAATAGAAGTTATTTTTTGAGGTTAGAATAAAGGTGCATTCTTTTAATATGAAAATATTTAACTACTACAGCTTACCCTTGACTGTGCTACTACACATACCCTGTAAATGTCTGCTTTTAAGTATATCTTTTTAAAACATCAAAATGGGAAAACTTAGAACAGCAATACTGGCTGCATATTGTAAGTCAAACTAAGCTATGACAGCCACTCACTCTGACTAAAACACTTTACATCATTTAACTTACAAAGTTAAAGATGAATTTCTTTATCTGCAGACCTTAGTATAGGTAAAAATCAGCGCTTTTTTTCTCTTTTTTTTTTAATGCAATATCTCACTTCCTTCTTATATAACCAGGCCATTTCAAGGTGCAAGCAAAATAGATACATTCTTCAGTGCTAGTCTGCCAAAAGGGACAAAACTGCCTCACGACACACATGGACCGTGGCCTGCATTAAAATTTATATACATTTCTGTCCCACTATGTATTTTCATTTGTATTAGAATAAACATTAGTGATTTTTTCTTTAACAGATTTTCTGAAGAATTGTTTTGTCGTCAAGTAATGGCTAAGCTGAATGTAAACACCATTTATTTTTACCTCAGACTCCTCTCTGATCATTAAGGACTTGGAAAATGATCTCTACTGTTTAATTAGGACTTTCTTATTAAAGCAACACTTTAAACTGAGCAGTGATAATTTCCATTATCTGTTACTTTTTAAGTTCATTGTAACAGACTAATATTTGAATGTAAAAGAAAATCTTAAAAGAAGCATATTGCTAATTTTATAGAGAAATAGACTTTCTTTCCTACCTAATGCTACATTTTCTCCTTCATAAAGGTATCTTTTATCAAAGTCAGAGTCATTATCTCTCAGTGCTTTGAGAAGGATGTCCTATTGAACAGATAAAGAGGTGAACCTAATAACAATATTCATTGATATGACTGCTAACACCCTGGTATAATTAAAATTAGACATTTATCTTTTACCTGCAAAAAGCTCTCACAAAAATTCATGCCACCAGTATCAGATAGACCTTTGCCCTTTAAGTAATTATTTTTTCCCTTCTTCTCCACAGCTGCAGCATCTCCTGACCTGCACTTTCTCCTTTTTTCTCCTCTTCTCAGCCACCTTCTTGAGCCACAAGGTGACTTCACTTAAGGATGCAGTGAGGCCATAGAAATTGAGAGTACAGGTTCTGCTGAGCTGCTGCAAGGCCACCTCTAGGCATCCCGACTTCAGGGCAACAGGAGACCAGAGAGTTGCAGTGCAAAAGTCACCTTCAGGGTTAAGACCTCATTAAGGCAAACAGAATCCTGGGCTCTGTTTGTCCCTCTGCAGCCTGAAGCAGAAGGCAATCCAAAAATAAAATTGTTGAGTCCCATCCACTTTTTAGTATGCTAATCACTAAAAAAAGAATATGTTGAAATTAGAGTCAAGTCCATCACCTCCTAAGTAGGACTGCTTTCCTAGGCAATAATTACACCTTTCCCCCAATACCTGAGATCTGTCACTGATTTTTGAGCAGGACTCTGCTTCAAATTAATCATTAGCTGATGCTATTATTATCCACAGAATATCTTAAAATAGTACCTGGAAATCCCACACACATCCAACTGCAGGAATAGTAAAGATGTGTAACAAAAATAACAGTTCCTGCCTCTCAGAGTTCACCTTTTACAGGTCACAGAAAGAGGACGAAGGGTAAAATAGCAATTACATTTAAAGTGTTAGAAGGACAAAAAATAATTAAACATAAAATATCTTTTTTTCTATTAAAAATACTTTAAATGTGAATCCTTCTTTTTTTCCACCGACCAAATTGTATGTCTAAATGAATATAAACACTTCAAAATGAGGAATAGTCAGTCTTCTGCTACAGCTATGGGCATAGGAACAACTTACTGGATAAGCCAATGGATAAATCCATAGAATACCAGCTTCTTTTTTTTTATTATTTTGTCCTATTTCTTTCAGATCCTCTTTATGAGCATCTTATCTTATCTTATCTTATCTTATCTTATCTTATCTTATCATATCTTATGAGATAATGTTAATAGAGATATATTATCTTATGAGCATCTAAAGTTCAATTCTGAAATTTCAAAAGTCAAAGGGTGATTTGTATATGTTGCTTTACAAAGATCGTAAAAAGAAAGTTCTAATATGCAATATGCATTGGAGGTAACACTCATATGCACTCTAGTTTTCATTGCAGGGAATGATCATGTTTCCAAATAGCTCATAGTTAGACTTCAGATATGAATGAAAGCTTGCAAATTAAAGTCAACCTCATTTCAGCATGTAAGCAGATTTTAAAGAATTATAAACATTATGGAAATATTAAAAATATTTTCTTTTATGTATATTATACTTGAAAGTCCCTTATCAAGACTAGTCTTTTATGAAGCAGAATGATCTGTCAATGAACAGACCTCTGATATTGACGCCCTCCCCCAGATGTTTTGCACATTTTGAAGCCAACACCTATGTCAGATAGTGTCAGATGCTTTGAACAATGCAGATCTTTTCCTTAGAGCATGAAAGTACAAAATGCCCAAATGTTTTATATTAAAATAATATTAATTGTTGTTATAATAATGAGAAAAATAGATTTTACATTTTTAAGAAATCAAAGCAGCTAGGAAAAAGAAGACAAAGGATTTGTATAAAACTTCCTCCTCACTCACTGCATCCCCACAGCTGGGTCGCCACCTCCTGCACTTAGTTGGAGCCAATTAAGTACCTTTCAATCTGTCAGCAAACTTTGCGCAGTCTCTCTTCTGTGTCTTGTTTCCTTTTTTTCCCCTATTTTTCATTGAAAATTGTAGCTTCTACATGAGGTCCATCCTTTCCCTCTCTTCCCAGACTTACTCCACACCCAGCAAAATATTTTCTGCTTGGAGAAGCTCAAAATCTCCTTAAGGGCTGAGAAAACCTCCCTTGTTTTTATAGATTCACTTAAAAGAAGCTATACAGTATGGAGAGTGAAGTTAAAATAATCTTTTATAGATGCATGCCTACATTTTACACTTCCTGACCGACTGCATGGATGAAGCGAAAGCTGTGGATGATGTCTGCTTTGACTTCAGCAAGGCTTTCGACACTGTCTCCCATAACATCCTCATGGGGAAGCTCAGGAAGTGTGGGTTAGATGAGTGGATTTGGATTGAGAACTGGCTGGATGGCAGAGTCCAGAGGGTGATGATAAATGCGTCCGAGTCTAGTTGGAGGCCAGTGGTGTGCACCAGGGATCAGTACCGAGTCTGGTGCTCTTTCATTTGTTCATCAGTGACTTGGGTGAGGGCACAGAGGGCACGCTCAGCAAGTTTGCAGATGACACCAAACTGGGAGGAGTGATTGACACTCCCAAGGGCTGTGCTGCCATTCAGAGGCAGAGGGACTTGAACAGGATGGAGAGTGGACAGAGAGGCACAGCAATGTGCCCTCGTGGACAAGGTGGCCAATGGGATCCTGGCTGCATCAGGAGAAGCGTTGCCAGCAGGTGGAGGGAGGGGATCCTGCCCCTCTCCTCAGCTCTGGTGAGGCCGCACCTGAAGTTCTGGGCTCCCCAGGACAAGAGGGACATGGGTCCAGCATAGGGTGACAAAGATGATTAAGGGATTGGAGCATCTATCTTATGAGGAAAGACTATGAGGAAAGCCTGGAGAAGAGAAGACTGAGAGAGGATCTGATTATAGAATCATAGAATCACAGAATGCCTAAGGTTGGAAGGCACCTCTAGAGGTCATCTAGTCCAACCCCCCTGCACAC
>JAWLRI010000551.1:2213974-2232860 GCA_034781795.1 Crypturellus tataupa
TGTCCAGGTCCCTCTGGATGGCAGCGCAGCCCTCTGGGGTATCAGCTACTCCTCCCAGTTTGGTATCATCAGCAAACTTGCTGACGCGGCACTCTGCGCCTTCACCAAGGTCACTGATGAATAAATTGAACAGGACAGGGCCGAGGACTGACCCCTGGGGGACACCGCTAACCACAGGTCTCCAACCAGACTCTGCACCACTGAGCGCCACGCTCTGAGCTCTGCCATTCTGCCAGTTCCTAATCCACCTCAACGTCCTCTCATCTAACCCACAAGGTGGGTTACAGGTGGTTTCAGGTGATATTCAACAACGTCTTATGTAATAATAACTTGAATTTAAATCTGAGGCTAAAGAACAGTGTGCCAGATCCCTCAGAGATATAAGTCATTTCACCTTGACTAGGTTCACATGAGCTTCTGGTAGCATATTTGAACCTTTATTTTCAAATTTTGTCTCAAAGTAAATATTTTAAAAGGGTTGCATTCACAATTCATTCATATTCTACCCTTAATGTGATTTGCAAAGTGGTACAAGGTGAAATTTATAAGGATAAAACTTGCTTTTTGAATATTCTCAGATTTTTAAACTGCATGCTTTCTGCAAGAGTCTACTATACCCTGTAAAAGATAAAATACTACCTATCCATAATTGATCTGCTCCTTATTGTCTTTTTTTTCTCTATAGCTAATGAAACTTCGTAATGAGGTTCAAGTTACCTGGATTTATTGGCTTGATAATAGAAGGGATGACAAGCAATGATATTAATAATAAATATTCCTAAAAGTAAGATGTAAGATTTGGGCAAAGATTGAGAAAGAGCTTGCCACTTCCTCAGTGTATATATCTGTAGGGATCTAATCAAGATTGATGTTATCACATTTGAAGACTGGAGGTGTCCCAGATGGACTGCAGACAGGAAAATGCCAAAAAGACATTTTTGGCAGGTATCTGTGATACCTGGTGACATTAGTTAAACATTTGTTTGAATCTGAAGTGATGGTAAAATACACTCTGTAGACCATATTTTCATAGGCAAGAATAAGTGAGTAAATCATTAAAGTTAAAGGAACAACAAGGCTCAACACAGAATTGAAAAAAATATCACAGTAGCAATACAGAGAAACTGCTTAAAAAGAGGACAAAATCTGCCCTCTAATATTGTCCCCAAAGTCAATATCATTTAGTGTTCACTGTGAAATGTTGACATGTTGACAAACTGCAAATTAAATTCTGGTTGAGTTTTTTGTGACTCAACTTCAGCAAGAAATTAGTCTTCCTATTTTCCCCATCCCTATCAGGACTACCCTTGTGGAATATACTCTCTTCTTATCCATCCTTTATGCAGGCATGGATTAGGAGCCATATCCGTGCCTGCCTTTTTCACACGCTACAAAAGTTGTTAAAAATAACTTAATGAGGAATCAGTATCACAAAACACATTGTGATTATTATTTGCTACAGCGTCACAACCATAGTATTTACTTATGTATCTTACAAGTACATATACACACACATACATTTTTCTCCCTCTCTTCCCTCTCAACATATGCATACACCAGTCATACACAAATGAAGTATCTGACAAGTGTGTTTTGATAACTGGTGGTTTTTTGGTTACGAACAAGCTTGATTCAGTTCAATTACAGATGTCCTTTCACTTCTACCCACTTCTTAGCATTACATATAGCTTGTGTTATTTGCCATAACTCACCCTAGCACAGGTCTATTAAAACAGCCAGCAGCTGCTTTTGCTAGTTGTCACTCACAAATTTGCTGAGCCAGCCCCAGGCCTCTCCCATTACTTATATTTTCACAGAATAACTGTGCATGTAGAATGCCAGTGACTGGTCCATCTTTGCCAAAGGTGTCAGCTTTCGGCCTTCTGCTGCATCTGCAAGGGAACATCCTGCCACCTTCCCCCATGCCACCCTAAAACATAAAAGTAATTTCTCACAAATTTCTCCAGCTCTCCAGTAGGATCCATCCAAACTGAAGGGTGATTAGAGCTATGATGCTGGGACAGGGACCTTTGGGTGACTGCTGGTTTGCCCTTCTCCCTGTTTTTTGCCTCTGGCCTTATACTATGAGCCCCAAAAGGCTTGAGTGCAGGGATCAGCTAGAATATCGCTTTCAAAGTGGAAAACAAGGGCAACATTAAGGCAATATTTCCAATCGTATTTCCAATAAACTTGCTCTCTTTGACCTGTAATAACAACTATGGCAAAGTGGTTTTTCTGCAGGAACAGAGGTTTGGGTTTTAAGTAAAGAAATGATACACACCAACAATTTTGTTATATCACATGGAAGCTTGCCAGACTCGAGAAAATCTGCAGCATCTGGCAGCAGGCTGAAATATATAACTGTGACCGGGGAAATATTGTGAGTTTACTATCCTGGAAAATTTTACTACCCTGGAAAATAGTTACTGTACAAAACACATGCCAAGTTAATATTGTAATGAGTTCTATGGCTTGGAACGGCAGTGTGCTAGCATTTGTAGCCAAAGGGCTGTATCCTCAAAAAATGTACGATAAGTAAACGTGGAGGAAGCCACCAACTTCTCCAATGAAGAGACTTTTAAACGGAGAATAACTTGTCTGAGAAACCTGTTGTTGTCTTGCAAAAATAGACTTATTGACTTTAGGTGATCATAGACTATTCCCTTGAAAATAGACACATAAAATCTAAGCAAACAGTCTAAGTTTCTTAGACAATTACTGCTTCCTAGTGCCTATCCCTCATGCATGAAACTAATGAGCCTTAAATGATCAGGGCCACCTGAACCTGCTCTGTTGCAGAGCAAGAGGAAGGTTCGAAGGTCTGGCTTGTGTCTAGCCCATCTTGACCAAATCCCGACAAAACTATATGGTTACTGTGGAAAAGCGTGGTGGAAAAACCACCATGGTAGTCATCACTTGCTGCTCCAGACATGCAGAGGATGCTTGTGTAGGGGACCCTGGCATGTCTCTTCCCTTCTGGCCATGGGATGAGGTTCCACTTTCTCTTTTCTCCTTTTACGCTTCTTTCTCTCCTTTGTCTTTTCCTCAAAAATAATTTTAGAGTCAGTGTATGTTACCAGCTACAGTCCCTGTGAATAAAACGTTAAGCACTTAAGTCTACCTCAGCATCCTTTGTGCAACAGCAATGTGTGACCAGTGTTGTCTTTTATTTAGGGCTGAGAAAGGTTGTTTTCTCTTCCAGGCTTGACTTTGCATACAACTTTTTGCAGGTTATTTTGGCCTTGTTGCAGCCCCTGGTAGCAATGATTTGGCTGCAGTGGCTCAGCTGGGAGCTGCTGTCTCATGTCTTTTCCCAGTGGAGAAACATGGACTGAGTGGTCCTCCAGAAATGCCCATATCTCTGAACACTGACACATTCTCAACAGATATTCTGGCTTCTCCTATTTAATACAGAATAAAACTAAGAAAAATGCTTCCTTAGTTAATGTACAAAGTAGTAGAGAAAGCGCCTGGGCTTTGCTGCTTCTGCACCTCAGTTCCTTAGCTGTAGGGTACCCATTGCTGTGGGCCTGGACTTTGCCGTGCAAGTGGATAACCTCTATCAGAGGCTTACATGCAATTATGGATAAAATTGTATCAATAAAGTAAGTCACAGATACATATCTGGACATAATAGCTATGTCTGTAGGTGTAAATTAAGCTATTCCCAGGAACATTTCCAAGCAGTGCAACTGAATTGTCCATTTACACCATTAAATTATCCTGGTGCAGTTTTGGGCCTGCCAAATGGCTTTGACACTCTCCAAAAATTTCTCAGGGAGAGCTCAGGACCTGGCACAGGCTCAGGACAGGCCCAGCGGGCAGATCCCATGGGGACCCTACTAGGGAAGCTCAGAGTTCAGTAACACATTTGTGGTCGCCTTGTGACAGTTGGTCACGGCATTACGGGGGGATAAAATTCTAGAGAACAAAATGCAATATGTAGTCTAATTAGTTGCATTTATAGAGCACATTTCATTCCCAGAGATCCCGTTCCCTATTCCAAAGGGCAGAACTCTGCTTGCACAAAGATTTATAATGCAGAAAATGTCTGTACGATATTATCGGCTAGGAATATTAAAGCCTACCTGCTTCCTGCAAGGTTTCAGAAACCATATTTAGTATTTTTAGCCGAAGTAGGTTGAGCTTTTGGTTCTGTTAAATGCCTGCAGTGCTCCCACACTGGAGTTTTGAGGCTCACCACTGCTGAAAAGCAGGCTGGTCCTAAGGAGGGACCTTGCTTCTCCTAAGAAACGACTTCCCCCTGAAAATCCAACGCAGAGTGACCATCCTCAAGGTAAACCTAAGCTCTGCTCATTAAAAATGGATGTCCATCCACTGAGGCTTATTAGCTCTTTGCATGGAAATACAGAGATGAAACATTTCTGGCTCATTACCGGAGGAAAAGGAACAAGTAGAAAAAAAAGGATGAGGTTTTATATAACCAAGACTTCTGGCTGGTTTTGAGCTAATCTGAAGCTGTTTGAAGTGATATACTAGCAAGTTTTTGCAGTGACGTCCAAGTTTGATTAAATAAGTTCATCAAATCCTCACAGATCTAACAGAAACTTTTCTAAATAAACCTGTAATTTTGAAAAGGAACATGACTGCAAAGAAATAAAGTGGAGTAGAGAGAAAGTTCAGCCTGGAACTTTCAGCCTGGACAGACCCTGTGCGACAGCAGCATCAGTCCCACGACACGGACTGGGAAAGCAGAGGATGAGGCTCTCAAAGCCTGTACATGGGTGTATGTGCAAGGAGGGCTGGAAACACCCTTCATTTAAGGAATCATACATACAAGTTACCTGCTATGGAATTAAACTTGAATTTAACTTTAGTATTTTGCATTACAGTCATTTACTCAACACTTTCTACTGTGTCATAATCATCTGTATTTTCTGCGCTATCATCTCTTAGTATATATTATAATTAGAATAATTTGGAACATATTTGCCTTACTGAGATTACAGTTATTGTATTGAAGCAGTTCAAAATGCATTTAATCTGTGAAGGAAATTCATACAGGTTCATACTAATGTAAGTGTCATACTAATATAAATGTCACAATTTTTCTACTCTGTCTTTTTTAACATCCTTTAACTGTATATATATGTATTTAATTTTTATTCACACAGACTTATAACTTGTTCTTCAATCAGTCTCACTTTAAGCTGCTGTGAGGGAAAACCAGACTTGATTCAATGTACCAAAGCGTAACAGAACCTTGTACGCATTTCAGAAGAGCAGAGTTTTTACAAGAGATTTGAAGGAGGAAGATTTTAATGTCAAAAGTTTAGCATCAACTCCCATATGAAATATGAAAAGGGTTTTAATAAATTGTTCTGTTAGTTTTGTCTTTCTTTCATATCTAGTAAAATAAGAGTCCAGGCTCAACAAATGTAGCGCAAGGAGAATTGAAAGTCAGAAATAAAACCGGATTATTTTGTGGGGGTTATCTAGTGTTTGGAAACAACGTTTGGGCTTCCCATAGTTGAAGCCACTGAGGGTTCTTTAAAAAGTCTCCTTTAAGTTTCTTTTTCTGTGTGTGAGCAAAAAAGTTCATTTTGTGTAAATTCCTATTGTAGCTGCCATTATATATCTCAGTAATAGATATATTTGGACTACACTTCTTAATCTGTTTTCTTGCCTTCCTGCTTCAGTATAAAATTTTATCTTGAACTGAATCTGTGATGATCTATGATGATAGTAGCATCATAACTCGGCATCAGGGACATTGAACAGGAGCCAGAACCTCTGAAATCAGCCATATTTTGCTATTTAATGTTCAGCCTAAAGCTTGATGATGTCTTGAAACTTATGCTAATTTTCATTTTAATATTGGGCATCCTTGGTTTATGGCCTTTATCTTTCTCTTGCACATACTGTAACATGCAAGAATGACTCCATTTAGTTAAATACTGCTATAATGTATTATAAAGCCCTCTATGATATTTTTTTTTTTTGAAACATCTGGCAGTAAGAGTGGGATTTCTTCTTGGTTCAATGATATATTAAAATTATACTTCTAAGGAGCAGTATATGAACCATTGTGGATTTTTTTCCCATTATATTTCACACTGTTGTCCATTATCAAAGAAGGGATGAGGGTAAAAGAAGCAAGTATGGAGAAGCCAACACATCATATCAACACACTTGAAAGGAAACAGAGCCCCTTGATACATATACATATATGCATCTATATAGTGTATATATATATATATTAGTTTGGTGAAATGGACTTCGTTGTCGGTCCTACCTCATTTCTTGGGATTGCTCTATCCTAATAACATCCATTTACCCAGGCTCAGTTCCCACTTTGTTGGACACTTGTGAAGTGTTCCAAGATCTGGGAGATTGTCTTTTGGTGTCTGTTTTAAAGATATATTTTTCTTCCCAGTTTTCACAGCTTACCTACTAACAAAGATTTTGTCTTAGATAAAATTCAATTGATTTAGACAAAAAAAAATACAAAATATTTGTTTAAAATAAACCTGGTAAATGTGTATTACTGGATTTCCTAGGAATGGAAGCTGTTAGACACTCAGCACTTTGTAAAAACAGTCACACCATCAGCTCAGTGTCCCGAATATGCACTCCACAGTCTACTTGCAAGACTATTTCTTAGGTCAAGCCTTCTCTTCTTATTTCCATAAAGATACGTAATAATTCTGCAGAAAGTAAAGCCCCAAGGATTCAAATATATTACTTTGCCAAAAATAAGCTAGCTGGTTAATCCCAGAGGTGATTTCATTTTAACTAAGGAGAAACTTCTTGTAGTATGGCTGGAAAAGCTATGGCTATTATTTTTCAGTCTGTAAAATTTAACTCTAAAAGCTTCAGTCAAAAGACAGAGTATTTAAGGTTGTCTGTAATCCAAAACCCAGATCTCCTATATGAAAGAAGCCAAGAAATTTTTCAGCTGTGCTCACTCCAGGTTTCATGTTCTCGATTGGCACTTTCTGAGCCCAAAACGAATCTTGTACCGATATAGAAGTGGAGACAGAGAAACCAGAGACAACTTCACTGCAGTGGCCTCCCAAAAGACCAAGCTGATAGAGATGGGAAAAGTATGAAGAGAAAGAATGACTCCTGCTGTTTCTGGGCCTGGCTGAGCAAGTGGGGACTCTTGGCTATTATACTTGGCTATGACGAGTGATTACTGTGCCAAGCAATTATTTATAGTGAAGAACACTGGCTTCACTCAGTCACCTTCTTAAATAACTAACGACTGGCAAAGGCAGTGTGGAGGCTTCCCCCTGTGCTTTCATTGTGCAGAAATGAGGGCCAGGGCTGGCTGAAGAACTGGGGAAAGAGGCAGATGTGGATCAGAGCTGAATGCAGCAAGACAGGCTGAGGATAATCAGCAGTGTCCTCAGATGTGGAGAGTCCCATGCTGCGTAGGTGGGAGCAGGAGCCTCACTGATATTCACTGATTCCACTGCTGTCTTAGCTGATCTCCAGAGTTCAGATAAAACAGCTTCGGTGTCTGGCTGATAACTAGTGCTCATGTGAAGCCAAGCAAAACCATGTTAATATTCATGTTGCAGATAGATAAACTCGTGCCACAGATCAGTATCTTTGCTGATATGACACCCACTCGGAAATGGGGTGCAGCATCCTGTTGGGGAAAAACCCTCTCCTGTACTGGAGCAAAAGGTTCAGGAGGTGAATGAAGACTGTAACAAATGTACAAGTTGGCTTTGCATCACTGTAAATGTTTCAAAACGTTATTATATTTTATCAGTGCATCAACTTTTGACTGCAGATATGAAGCAGCCCTCCTACTAGAAAGAGAAAGACCCCATAATAGAAACCTCTTGCAAAACACACTCAGTATTCCCTGGCATGGTGTACAGTCCATTGCATCACAGAGTTACACTCAAATATCCACCCATGAGCTGATGCTGATACAATCTTGTTTTCATTTTTCCACCCTCATGAATCACCTATGAAGTCATTTTTCTTTTAAGTCATCCACCTATGAAAAGTATTATAATGACAACAGTTACTTTTGGTAACTCATTAGGAATATCTAGAAGAAAAAGGTTGTCTTGAACCTTTAATAAAACTTCACATAATCATAACCGACTGAACAGAAGCTGTTTCGTGTATTTCAGCTGGCTTTCTTCACCTATCAAACTTAGATCCTTTGATATGTATGCTTCAAGGAAGCATTGGACAATCAAAACAAGCATCCTACAAGCCACTGGCTGATTGTACTCTCATTGGGGTGAATAACTTGTGTTTAATGAAAACATGTTTTCCAGGAAGACATTTTTACATATATTAGATACTGGATGAGCCACCATCATTGGGATTTTTTTCCCTTCCCCTCCTTCCTTTCTTCCTTTTCCTTCCTCCTTTAATGCTTTTGTGCCTTGAATTATCTCGCTTCCAATTTTGGCTCTCATGTTCTCCTTTTTCCCCCTTTGCTTCCCTCCTATGAAGGCATTTGCACACTGCAATGAAGTCTTTCTTCAGTCTTTTCATAAACAGATTAAGCTGTGTAAACTGCACCGACTATACTCAGTGTTCATGTGTTTCCCACAGGATGTTTTTTCTTCATCAGCTCTAAATAGTTCTATAGAGTCCTTCACGCTCTTGTTGGGAGGTCAATAATTATGACAATTTTTTTTTTTTTTTTTTGTTTAATGCTATTCTGACAAGCAGATAATACAACAGAAAAAAAAATCCAGTATCATCAGTTGATAATGAGGTAATTGCAGCAATTAAACACAAAATCATGCAAGGAAAACCCCTGAATTGTGGAAAAGAGGATTGTCATATATTTGTTCTGACAGGAGAAAAAGAAATGCTTTAATTAAGACGAAAATATTCCTATCCTCTACATCTAAGGGCCCTGTGAAGTGTAGACATTGAAGCACTAGTGTGTATTTCACTCAGGTCAAATGATATTGCCTTTGCACAAGCTATGAATTTGAACAGGAAAGCGCAGACAGCAGATTTCTGCTGTTCCTCAGAAGGAAGGGGGAGAGTAAGATGACACAAAATATGGATTTGGGTCTGTAGGGGTAGGATTTATCTCTTCTAGCCTCAGTGTCTCAGAGTTATATTTCTAGTCATGGTTGGCCTCAATCCACCCCTACTGTCACTGGAGAAAGATGGGCTAGTCGAGAGGAAGGTTCATTCCATTCATCTTAGACATCAACCCTAGATGAGCTAACTCAGTATCTGCAAATTTCTACCTTTCTTTTCATTGACTAAAAAGTCTAAAATCATTAGATTTGTATAGAATGCTAAGTTTTACATAGCTTAAGGTTAAATGAGATAAATTGTCCACTCAGGCTCCTATCCTGCCAAATCACCTTGTCACATTACCCAATTTCCAAGTGAAGTCTTATTAACACCCAAGTCACTGTGCCTGGCAGAGACCAAAAAGTGTGTAAAAGGATCATGACTTTGCCTTGGTTCAGATCAGGGAAAGATTTGTCTTCCCCACATCACCCTCCCCAAAAGGACTCCAGCAATCTTATTAGCTGCAAGTGACGGTGCAGTCACTTGTGTCCTAGAAAAAATGTGTTGAGACTCAATCATTTTTTCTATTGTCTTAACTTCGATTTTCTTAACTTCAGTCCCATTTAGCAAAAATTTAATGAAATGAGGTGAGTTATAGCTTTAAATCTGTGATTTTAATCTCTTCTGATTTTTTTAATTCTCTTTTATATGCTGTGATTTTTGTCAAGAAGTGGATATTAAAGTCTGCTCATAAAGAGAGCCTTTATTGGAAATTTGGCACTTTTTTGATAACCAGGAAAAGAGTATGGTCATATTCATATATGTCATTATGTAATTCATACTCTTAATAGCTTATATTTTCAAGCAGATTTTCTATGAAAATGAAAACTAGGTGATCACATTTCTTATGAATGCCCTTCTTACTGTCTGTGTCTATGTCTGAAAACTTTTGAACTCACTTATTTCAGCAAAATCTGACAAAGACTTGAGCACATTATAGTCCTGTGGATTTCACCACACCCAGAAGAGATAAAGCTTCTTTCATTGCCCTCACTGACTAAAAACTGAATTCAAAGCCGTTATGCACTGGCACCGGGGGGCCTGCACAGAAGAGAAACACCATGAGTGCTGAGACCAAGAATAGGATCCAGTTACTTTCACATCCTTTCAAACACCAGAGAACCTATCACAGATGTCATCCTTGAGAAACTTGCTACCACATTCAAAAATATTTTCAAGTTAATATTGGGAGAATCTTTTTTGGTGGTGGGGGAGGGGGGTAGGTTGATTCTAATTGAACAAAATTGGAATTATTTCCTTCAACACAACCAAGTCAGTCACCTCTTGCTAGTGTGGACATCAATAAGGTCTCGCTACTGATCCTCTGCCCTGGCTGGACAAGCCATGGTCGCTCTTGGGGATCCTCTCCTGAACTCTCTCCATTTCATCAGTCTGTCCTGTACTGGGCAGATACAAAAACAAATAAAATCCATCAGAAGTGATTTCACAAGAGCTGCATGAGGGGAGAACCATTTTCCTGGACCTGCTGTCTCCACTGTTGCTTCTACATGGTCAGCCTTCATCGCTGCTTCCTCTCTCTTGAGAAAAATGGTCCAGTGAATAATAGGCGCCATTTATCTACATCAGACTAACATATCCTAACACAATATAAATACAATAACATAAAGAGCCAAAAGCCCAGTATTAGAATAATTTATTTTCAGTCCAGTACAGTCACATGAGTAACTGTTATTAAAAAAAAATCATGACAAAATACTGCTTGATTTTTTCATTCTTCCACTCTAGCCACAATCACCCAGGAGACAAATAAACAAACAGAGCTTCCCACTTTGATGATCTAGACTAGAAACCACAGACCTTACACCAAAGTGTGAGACAAAAGTCTTAGAAATCACAGTAAAATGTGACTGTTTTTAAAAAATATATTTATTGGGTTGAGTTTCAACTAACAGCAAAATCTTCAGTCATAAAGATACAGAGTGTGCAAAATAAAACTTTGGAACAAAATTATTGCTGCATATCTTCTGATATAGACCCAGAATTCTATAAGAACTCTGTAAAAAAACAATGGATTACAGACCTGGAAATGAAAGTTGAAGATTTACTTTCATTCTTCCCTGCTTTTCTATTCTTGATCCAGGTTTATGGGCATTCTAGTTAAAGCCCATCTTGAGATCATCAATAGCTGCAGAACAACAGTGCTTCTGGAGGCCAGGACACAACCCCTCAGACCCCCTCCAGCAGCCACAGACCTGCAGACTTTCCTTCATATGAGCTGTTCAGATACATCTGCAGACATTGAGGGTGACCAAGGCCATCCAGCATGGAAGAAAAGGAGGTAGGAGAGGCTCCTGGACACGATACAGTCTAGAGTGGTCCAGCTCAGTCTCATCCCCTACCAAAGTATGGGGCCAAAGTATGGTAGAGGATGGGACTGAGCCGGACTGCCCTAGACTGCCCTCATACTTTGGCAGGGGATGGGACTGCAGCTCTGAGGAGCTGCATTAACTACTGTCCCTACCTTCTTATGGATATACTTCTCTCCTTATTCCCAATTGCTTGGAAACAGAGTGTATACGTCGTCATTTTTGGAAGATGGTTAATACTGCTAGTAAAGTCAGGGCACCCCTAACTTTTCAGGTCCATCCATTTTCCATATATGCTGGTAACCTCCCAGACTATTCCCTAGAAGCTGGAACCAGATCTCAGTTTGTCCCTCATAACTAAGAACATCAATGACAAGTTTTATAATCACACGCAATGAGGAAAGAACTGGCACTTCACAGAGGTGGGAACCTCAAGGAAGAACTCCTTAACACAAATGTAATTGATTTGAAGCAATTTTTATTCATTGCCATTAGATTAGAATGACTGTAATAAAACAGATGAATATTTTTAATACTCCATTAAGTAATTACATAATTACAAGTGCACTTCTAATTTATAGTTTGGCTTTTCCAGTCCCTGAGCTAGTTGTATAAAAAATAGGGCCTCAGAAATTGTAAATCTAAGAAATCAGAAATTGCAGGAATTGCTTCAAAATGAAGGTTAGTAGTATCAGAGTTTTTAATATAAGGAGGTACAGATTAACAGTTGGGTTGGGTAACACGGTCCTGCAATTAATGCACTTCAAATTACAACAGGCTGTGGAGATGGAGACGAGAGTCGTCAAACTGAAGATCAGGATCTGCTGAAGGGGATCTAGAAAAAGCCAGGAAGGGAGATGAGGAAGCCCAGAGCATGGAATCCTTAAACAGGGATTAGCAAACCAAATTAGCAGGGCTAATTGTGACTGGGTTCTTCTCCTCATCTGTCTCTTTCCTCCTTATCCTTTTCCTTCATTTTGCTAAAAAATTACATAAATTAATATGTAGAGGGAGAAAGGTTTATTTTGCCTGTTTTTAAAATTTACCATCATTTGGGGCTCAAAATCTTCTCTAAAATCCTCTAAATACAGTAGGGAAATATTTCCTTCTGATGTTAAGAAAGTGAAACGATTGCATTTATTTTTGGAAGTGAAAGAACGGGTGTATCCATCACATTTAGGTAACAGAGATTTTCACAAAAATCAGTACTGAGAGGCAAAAAGATGGACCATTGAATGATGCTTTCTGGAGATGATGGTTTTGGTTTTTGTTTGTTTTGATAGAGAAAGAGGAGGAGATCAAAATCTTTTCTGGTCTCATGCTTTTCTCTTCTCTCTTCCAACAGTAAATGTAACAGGAACACTGGTTTCTGTATTTGGCATCTAAATCTCTGGAGGCTCCTTTAAATTTACATTAGGTCAAATGCTGGCCTTGTTAAAGTCAGGAGTTAAGGTTTCAGTCTGGATTTCTAGGTAACTTTCTAAGTTTCTAAGAACATGTTTACAATTCAAAAATAAATGCCTAAATATACTTTGCACATGACAGCAATTATTTCTTTGCTAATACTACCCACCAAGGCAGCTAGGTTGAATAAGAAGCTAAGAAAGCAGCCATAAAGTAGGTAGTTACTGCAGTTTGCTCAGGCAAATCTTCTTGACCTGACCCTGACTCTGAATAGGAGCAAAGTAAAAAGTGGATCAGATGAGACTGTTCTGAAGAGAATTGGGGCCAAATTATTTTGAGAGAGACAAGGCCCCTGGGGCTTTTAAGTTTTGCCAGATTGGATGGGTGAACTTAAATCCATGCCCAAGAGTTCCACCCAAATTACACCTATTTATGGCATACAACTTAGTCACACTGTCCATTTATCGTCTGTCAAATATCTAATGCTTATCAAAGGCAAATCCTGCACTCAAGCATTTCACACCGCAACAAATATTCTTCAGGTTTCAAGATGAGTCCACTTCATCTTTCACACGTTCTTCGAAGTCGTGCATTGCACAACTAACCCCAGGGGCAATTTGAGACACTCTAATACAGTGCTGGAGTAAAATTTATCCTCGTCAATGCAGCTGAGATTTTCTTTTAAATTCCACAATAGCCAGAATCATGAGAAAGGGAAATTGATTTCGAGATTTTTTTTGGATGTGTCCTGTCATTAGCTGCCTTGCTTTTTCTCTGTTAATCCTAAAGAATTGGGGTTCCTGATTCTGCAGATAGAATGTATTTGGTTTAACCTGGGTGCAGCAGTTTGTACTTCAGGAGCAGAGGTTGTGTTTTCCCTGTCTATGTGACAGTCGCTTAGACTTCGGCCGCAGTCAGATGCAGAAATGGTCTTGGTCCATCTGCACATCTCCAGCCTGTCGCAGCTTGCAGGGGGTCCCAGGAAGGGTGCTGGTCCCAGCGCAGAGCCCAGGGGGATGCTCTGGCTCCAGCTCCTGCCCGCGCTGCTTGCGGGGACTCTCCCGGACCAGCCGCAGTCTCGGATCCCACCTGGTGGCAGAAGATCAGTGCTTCAGCTTAGCTCTTCATCCCTTGCGCTTCAATTCCAGGTCAGTGCCACCTGGTGTTAATTTTCTATGACTTTCATGACAAGTTCAGGATTCAGTAAAATAGCATCTGTAGTTTTCTCTTTTCCTTATTTTTGTTCGAAATATTTAAAGTTTAAGATAAGTTTCAAGTAACTTAAAATCACTCCGAATTAACTTTAGTGTTTTCAGTTTGTGAGATGCTGAAATATATATCAGGCAACACTGATGACTGCATATGAGCATATCCAAGCGTATATGTGTGTACCTGCTCTTAAATACATTTTAAAAAGCATTTATGATCTCCAGAAGGGATTTGAAAAGTGTATTTTGGAAAGTTGCTTTCTTCTCCCCATTTGCACAGTGAAACACTGCAACATTTTCCTCTGCCTCACAAATCACTGTGCATGGGGAATTTCGGACTTATACTGAGTTCCTGCTGCTGGAGCACTGAAACAGCAACCTCGCTGCAGAGCTATCTCGGCAACGCTGTCAACTGCTCGTCCGGAGGTCAGCACACGGACAGGGAATTTTCTGTTCGTTTGGCTCTGCAGCAGTACAGATGCGCTGCAGAATATATCCCTCCTTGGGCTGCACCAGGTTATCACTGTACATTGTGCTAATAGTCAGAGAATAATCTCACTAATAACAAATTATATTATTCTAAAGCTACCATTTGGTATCATGCTCTTCGTATTGAGTTTTAGCTATTAAAAATAGCCCATTCAAAGAAGTTTTTGTTTTGAAATGGAGGAGGATGATTAATTCCGGCATACATCCCCCAAACATGCAGAAGTTGCTATTAAAGTTTGACTGAAGAGGAAAATATACTGAAGAGGAAAATATACTGTTCTGCTTTGGAAGTAATCCCGTTTGTTTAAATTGGTGCACGCATCCACTAGCCGCTTCCACCCATTGCTGAGTAGTAGACCCTGGAAAATCCATTACCCAAGTCCTTACACCTGGTAAAGGAACAGATCTTAAAAACAGGATAAAATCTTCCCAGAACAGGCTGGTAACCAGCCACACAATAACCTGCATATTCAACTTGAAAATTACAGTAGTGCAGCTACTTACTCGCTGTACCTCTGCAGAGCTATCGAGGAGCGAGGGCTTGATGGTGCTTTGCTGTGTTTGACTATCCATACTGTATTAAATAAATCAAGGGCCTATATTGGGAACGTTGTTTTAGGGCATGAGCTAAGAGAGATGCCAGACTCTGAATGGCTGCAGCTTAACTGCTTGGTGTTTGGAAGGTGATCACTGTTCGGAAGTCATTTGCACTTTCCAACCAGGCTGCAATTGTAAAATAAAATGACTTTTAGTTTAAATGCAGGAAGTTTAGCAGCTCAGTTCCTCAGCAGTAAGCCACAAGGCCACATTAAACCATTTTATTGAAGTCATATGTACATTCTCTTAAACTGCAACACTCTGAGAGCACGTCAAGAGTTGTATAAGAATATAAATCAACTTCTAGGAAAAAAATAAAGGGAAAAAACAACCCTTTAAACTATATCCTCAGCAATAGATAATAAATAAATGGACATTTGGCATTTTTATAAAAGCAAAACACCAAAGTGAATAAAAACAAAAGCAACATTTTGACAAACGAACAAATGAACGGGTATAGAGGTGACGATTTTCCTTCAGTAAAATTCAGTGCAGAATGGAAGAACTTCGTGTTACTGAAGACCTGACCTTAAAAAAAGAATTGTTTTCTCTTTTTTCTTATCCAAGGGACAGAAGACTGACACTCCTATCTCAAGTGCTCTGGTGAGGTTTCCTGTGGAGTTAGGTGAAGAGGGGTTAAGGTAAACATTAGAAGAATTAAGTCTTTCCCACAGTACACAGCTGGACATGACAAACTAAGGAAGGCTGACAAACATTACAGGAGAAATTATATCCCAGGAATCTGCAGGAAGCCCACAAGGGCCAGCAGAAAGACTTAGGAGGAGTGTTTCTGATATAATATTTTGCATGGAGGGGGAGGAATTAAGTAATGGAGCCAGGGACATAATTCACTGGGTCTGTGTTAAATGCTTGGAGGAGAAAGTTGGAAAAGCAGCTACAGACTTAGAGGAGGAACAAGTATCATGTTGAAGAGGTTCATCTCAAATTAACTTCATTTTTCTAGCCCATACTCTGCCTGTATGCCGAGTGAGGCATTTACAGTGGGCATTGTTATTTTTCTGGGCAAAAAATGAATTTGAGATATATGCTACCTGTTTATAAATAAAACACTTGCAATTACCAAAATGGCTGTTGTTAATGATATGTATTTCAATTCTCTAGGTAGCAACATACTGCGGAGTACCTACAAGGGATCAAAGCAACAGAAATACCCTCTTTCATAGTGGCAATGACAAATAGACACAATGTCAAATTCCGGAAGCTTATCCCCTTCAAAACAGCCTCATGTAGAAGGAGAGCGTCCAGAAGATCCTGAAGAAGACCTCAGCAGCCTGGTAGGTTAGTCTGGGGGAGATCATGAGGAATACTTAGTCTTTTGGCAGTCCCATGGATCATATATCGAAATTTCAGACTTGATGATGAATGGGGTGAAGCAGATCTTGTTCATGACAGAGGAAGACAGTTTTTGGAAAGCTGTTAAAACCATCAAGATTTGAGGGGAAAGAAAAAAAAAAAAAAAACAGAGGACAACCTCCCCATGTTGTCAGGGCATCATCTGGGTCTTCAGTGACATTGAGATGTGGTCAAGCACTGCATGAGAAAGATGAGAACCTGGGGAATAACACCCGCTTGACTGCATGGGTATTTATAGTCTGATTAGGGAATGGTCTTTTTCAATCTGGAAGAGCAAAGCAGGCCCAACTCCTGGCATAATCAAGCTCTGGGAAAACCTACTGCCCTGATCTCTGTGTGTCTTCTGGCTACCCCCAACACAATGCGCACCAAATTGGGCAGGAAAAGTTAGACGACTTCTGATGACTTGGAGGATAAATACCCTATATCTCATGTGGAGACTGCAAGAGCTCCCAAACTTAAAAGGAGCTGGTTTAAGAATTTATTTGTGTCATTAATTGCTCTGTCTTCAATCACTTGGCAAGCAAGAAAAGGACATCAGCTTACAACAAAGAATTTTCATTTGTTTGAGTGTTTTCCTAGCATTCGGTTTCTTCCACGTCTTTAGCTAAATGAGCATTTAGTTTCATCTGAGTGATGTCCAAACAACTTCTTATGAACCTTGCGAAATCACAAGACAGATTTTAGTACTGTGGCTAATCAGAACTGAGGATGATTCACTGCATAGCGGGGAACAGCTATCATGCAAATGCTCTTAGTCTCAGTTTAATTTGAAATAGACATTTTTGCTTTATCCAAAAAGCTGCAAGTTTCTCTTCAAAAATCCTATATACCTAATTTCTGTAATGCTAAATTCTTCCTGGCTCATCTGCATATAGGTGAGAGAAAACAGCTGGACTGAAACAAAATAAAATATCCAGGGAATTTCAGAGAACTGTGATGTTTCTTCCTCTGACCTTGCACCGTCTAGCACATACGTCTAGCACATACATATGCCCTGTCAATCACACATGCTGCTTTGGATGCAAAATTTTATAGGATTAGGCCAATTCCACATAGGTAAATTTTAGGCTTAAATACATGTCGTTTTCACAAATGTCAGAACAAAAAAATAACATTTTAAAGCTAGCAGCTTAACAGGCGCTCTGGCCACTACTCTTAACGTACAGCTGGTTTATTCTAACTGTCTTCAGAAGACCAAAACAGCATTCTGCGGTCATCCATTCTGCTCAGGTCAGCAGCAGTGAAATCCCAGCTCCCTGCAAATATCATTTTTCATCTTGTTTATAAAATTGGCCAAGTTCTGAAAGAATTAAGTTCCTGCTTGGCTCTGCTCTGAATGTAAACAGACAGGAATGGACATCAGAGCCAGAAGACCCAATCTGTTTGCATCAAATGCTTTTGTATGAGCACAGAATATAGAACGACTCCTTCACTGATCCATGTAGTGATGAGGGTCTGAAAGGCAAACTCTGTCCAGGATGCAAGAACTGGGAAGGAGAATTTTTTAGCAGTAACAAAATCTGTTGTCATTTGCACCAGTGTGAAGCTGGAACGACTTTCTTTGGCACTGAATCTAATCAGGGTACATGCGTTATTGGCCAGAGCCTTTCAATGTCCTTCACACACTGGCTTCCCACACAGACCTCCATTGCAATCTGCTAAACGGTGGATTTATCAAATACAAATACAGTAGCAACCAGGATGACTAAAGACATTTTCAACTTTCGGGTTATATATGAAATGTCGTCTAGATTTTGACATTATGAGGCAAAATTGTCGAGTAATTGTTGAGTAATAGAGCCATAGAGAGCCACAGAGCCACAGGAGAAAGAATTGCAGTAATAAATCGGTCTCCATGATGATAAAATATCTTTTAAGCTACATTGTACCAGATACCTGGCAGATCATTTGGTAACTTCTTATCAGTGAAATCTTCCTTCATGCAGAGCCATCTGACAGAAACAGAAAAATAGCTCAGTGGGTTCATCCAACTTGTTTTGCCATTTTAGATTGTATTTATTAAAAAGGAACAGTGTTTCTGCCAAAGGCAATATTAACATAAATTCAACACTGCTTTCCTGCAATTAAATCTCCCTGAGAATCGCTGTTAAGAAACAACCCTCTTCAGTGGTTTTAACCCTAAGGCAAGGCACTTTGAAAGCAAAGCTGACTGGAAAAGAGAAGGTGAGAAACCACTTGGTTTCCACTACCCAAACACTGAGAAGAGCGGTGGAATAATTAGGACAACTGGACAAGCTCAGAGGAATGGAAGTGGACAAACTTGAAATCCTCTCAGCAGAGAGAGAAACCCACCCTGGTTTTATGTTACCACTGGATAAAGACATCATTAGAAAAATCATTAGGAAACCATTAGTAGCTGACACCCCAGAGGGCTGCGCTGCCATCCAGAGGGACCTGGACAGACTGGACAACTGGGCGGAGAGAAAC
>JAWLRI010000551.1:2238987-2250480 GCA_034781795.1 Crypturellus tataupa
CTGGATGCCACCCTGTGCCCCGTGCTCTGGGTGTCCCTACTGGAGCAGGGGGTTGGACTAGATGATCTCTAGAGGTCCCTTCCAACCTCAGCTATTCTGTGATTCTGCAGTTCACTGAGGAGAAGAGTGGAAACAGAGTCACAAGTGCAGCTTGCAGGCTCGAGGTCTGCAGGTTTGGGCAAGGGTCCTCTTCATCAAAGAACAGAGATGATTTAAGAGGTTTTTGCCCTAGATCTTCCCTTCTCTTCTGCTCTTCACCTGTATCAGACTCCAGATTAACTGTGCCTGTGGCCTCACAGCAATGGGGTAAAAAAATGCAGCAGAAAGAGCAACCAACTTCAAAATATTAGTAAGAAGTAACAACCCTATTTGAAAAAGACCCCAAGGAAAATGAAAATACTTTCATGGACATCCATGATTTATTATTTTATCTGATGTGCAGGTGATCCATAAATGTGAATCGCAAGGACACAACCAGAGAAAAACCCAGGACTGCTTATTTCTACTCAAAATGCCCTAGAATGACCCTTCTATTTTATAAGAAAAGAATCAAATATTGCAGCTATGGGCAGCAGTAGAAGGTCCTCAGAAAGACAGGCAGAATATCCTGCAAGGAAAAGAATACAGTTTTGATATGAATGTTTTATATTGAATTTTTGGCTCAGCTCTGCAACCCAGATGGAAATTCACCCCACCAGGCACTTTCCATATGTCAGAAATTGTGTGACGCTCTTTCTTTTTGATACAATGCAATAATTGCTAACTGGCAGGTTGACTAAATACTTTCCATAGCTGCAAAAAACAGATGTTGCACCCTTTCCTTTGGCTATTAAAAATGAAAATAATCAGTTTCTGTGTTAATATACTGATTTATATTGCTGCATGAGGTCAACACAATTTCATACTCTTATCCTCTGCTACAAAATATGAACAACAACCCATTAACGACTCATAGTAAAACAGGCTAAAAGTACATGGACAGGCAAGCACAGGAAGTTTTTCCTTGGCCAGTTCAATTATGATGTTAATCCTTTCAGCATTCATTCTCCTCCCAAGGACTCATGACTAAATTGGGCTTTTAAAATATGAAAGTGATGAAACTATGTGTGTTTAGTAGATTGTGTTTTATGTAGCTCGGCTGGACCAGGATTTTGTTTTATGAAACATTTTGTATATTTTCATTTTCATCTTATGAAAATTATACTGTTGATCACCACCTACTAAAGCCATTCTTCTACAACCACCAAAATGCTTAAAGACTTTAGCTTTAAGCTAAATTATATAGTCTGAAAATACTATGAATTCCAATCCTACCACAAAACTTCATTTTTTTAACATAGGCTTTATTTGGTGATTTCAAAACATGCATTGAAAAGATAAGAAAACCAATTGCTATTAAAAGCAAACAAACAAACAAACAAAAAATACACTTTAGCCATATCTATTCCCTGAAAGTTTCCAGATTTATGTCTTATTATGTCTTATTATGTCTTTTTCAATTGCTAATTAAACATCTGAGCAATGTCATTGAGACAGGTGGGTCTGCCTCTGTAGGTCCCCTAGGATACATGCAAAGATGACTTGCCCCTAGCACACATGTAGAAGTTGCAGTCCACATGCTTGTTCAGTAGGTTGTGTGGATCTACTGGACAGCCTGCTGACTACAGAATCTAAAGAGAAATACATTTTCCATGTTTAATAGCAGTGCTACTGGCATGCCGTGGCAGTTCAATTATCAGCCGTGCTGTGCCGTTAGCCATCAAACCTTAAAATATTTCTTGTGTGAAATTACCCCAGCATGAGAACTTTCTGTCAAAATATCAAAAATGTAGTGAAGACCTAAAGCCGAATTCTCCTCTCACACCCTCCAGCATAACCGAAAATTTATATGCTGGACTACAGCAGTAAACTCAGCTCTGATCGTAACTAGCCTTTTCCCAAATGGGGCGCGTGTCTGCCACTCCTCTCCCTAAACAGCAGGACACTGGTTTGGCAGCCATCCTGGAGGGCACAGGTCACTCTTCCCTGCTCCAGCAACACAATTACAGATGCTCGTTAAATTGGAGGTCTGAGCTACAGGCACAAGCCTAAACCTTTCACAGAATCAAAAAAGTCAGAGTAGCTGAGGCTGGAACAGTCTTTCTGGAGATCACCTAGTCCAAACCTTTGCTCACAACTGGGTCGGCTAGAGCAGGTTTTGAAGGATGAAAACTCCACCACCTCTTTGGGCAATCTCGTCAATGTTCAAACATCCTACAGTAAAAATGTTTGTTCTTATATTTCAGTGGAATAATCTGTATCTTAGTTTGTGTCTATTGCCTCTTAACCTCTTGCAGATCACCACTAAGAATAGTCTGGCTCAAGCTTCTTTACCTGTAAATACCCTATCAGGTATTTACCCACACTGCTAAGATTCACCCTGAACCTTTTCTTCACCAGGCTAAACAAACCCTGATCTCTCAACCTTTCTTCATACAACAGAAGCTCCAGTCTCGTAATCATCTTAGAGGCCTTTCTCTGGACTCCCTCCAGTAAGGCTATGGCTCTCTTGTCCTAGAAAGCCTAGAACCAGATGTGCTCTCATCACGGCTTAGTAAAGGGGAAGATCACCTACCTCAACCTACCAACAACACTTGTCCTAATACAGCCCAGGATACCACCAGCCTTCTATGATGCAAAGGCACATTGCTAGTTCTTGTTCAGCTTGATGTTCACCAACACCACCAGGTCCATCTCTGTAAAGCTGCTTTCCAGCAGGTCCTCTCCCACATGCCCTGGTGCTTGTGGTTATTCCTCACCAGGTGCAGGACTTGTCATTTTCCCCTGTTGAACGTCCTGAGGTTCCCATCAGCCCATTTCTGCAGCCTACAGAGGTCCTTCTGAAGGGCAGGACCACTGGGGTTCACTACCGGTGCCTGGCCTCCAGCTGGACATCATGCCACTGATACCACCCTCTGAGCTTGACCAGTCAGACAGTGTTCATTCCACCTCATCGTCCACTTCTCTAGTTCTGTACTTCATCAGCTGGTGAATGAGGATGTTATGTGAGATAGTCTTGAAAAATCTCACAAAAGTCCAGATAAATAACATCCACAGCTCTTTTCCCCACCTACCCAGACAGTCATTTCACTGAAAAAGATTATCAAGGTAGTCAGGCATGTATCTTCCTGACAGATCAGGACAATAAAGTGGATTTACTTTCCTTTCTGTTTCCTTTGTAAGCCTCGGTGTTCAGAACAGATTTGTGAAATTTTGTCATTTCCAATAAAAGGTTTCTTCTGAAGACTTTAAAACATCACATTTTTCTGCCCCCTCATCTTTTGCCAATGTAAGTGTGGCCCTACTGAATTGCCTCATTACGGAGCCACCCCCCGCTCAATCTCCCACTGAGATTGACATTTTAATCTTATTTACAGGGAATGGAGCCGTCACACAAATCCTTATGTGACGACTCTCAAAAACCTTCCTCACAAGTTTGCTTAAAATAAGAAGTAGCTAATATTTATTTCAGAAGAGTGATGTGCAATGAACTGTGGTGATTCACAGAAACTCAGTGTCCACCTTAAGCTTGACATAGTGAGATCTCAGATCCCTAACAGAAAATAAGAGGTCATGAGATCTCATTTTATTCTTTTTTAAAGTCCAGAAAATATAGTTGTAAATGCCATGTGCAGATAAGAGAGGACTGTGAACTGGTAGATTCTCAGCAGTAGACGAAACTCTGAAATATAGCCAAACACTGTACATGTCCACACATTTCAATGTTGTCTGTAAATCACAGACTACTACGAATAGAGGACAAAAATGTATGAGCAAAACCTCCTTATTACACTGAGATTTTCATACCTTATATTCCTCTGAAACAAAAATAATGGAAATGCAAACCATTCTATTCTTATGATATTTAATTAATTAACCAACCTCACGCTATGAAGTGTCTGTGGCTCTTACCCAATGCATAATTTATATTCAAAGATTATCACTCCTTATCCTAGGCATTGATTTAACAAAGATGCTAAATGAGGGTTAACTGAAGAGCACTGACAGAAATCAAAGGTTGAGCTCAACAGGACTGAAGCAGAAGTTTAATTACTCCGCTGAACTGAAAGGGTGGTTTTATACCAAACATTGCAGCTCTGTGAAGTTTAACAAAGCTTTTCAATTCCCTCATCCTGAAGTCTCATTTCAAATACAAGAAGAATTACACTCTCAAAAGGATTGTAAATTTATAGACACAAGCTTTAAAATACTTTTTATTTACTAGGAGAATGATCTGTCTACACAGTTACATTGCACGTTATACAGCTACTTAAACAATTATGGTCTTAGTCTAAATGTTTATGGTTTAATAATCAGATGCTTAAAATACATACTCCGTAGTGCCAAGGACAAGCTAATGCCTTATAGCAATTCAATATCAAACCAGTCATTTTCTGAGGATTTATCAATTTATATGCATTTCTTTTCCATTTAAAAATGGGTTTTTCTCTCCTCAAGATGCTGTATTACAGTTTCATAGTTCCCCTAGGCTGTTATGCCAGGTACAATCCAGGTGAAATCCTACTGCATTAGTACCTAGTAGGGTGAAAGACATTTAAACGAGGCACAAATCTGACTGACTTCAGTAGTCCTGATAGACTGAAACTGAAAGGGCGATTGCTAATTTCTAAGCTTTGTGCTTGTGAAGACCCCACATCCCCCATGTTCAGACACAGGGAGCTCAGTTCAGCCAGTCCTCCACGAGCAAAGTCTGGCACCGCTACATCCACACTCACAGACAGAGCTCTCGAGGTAGAAAACTGCCAAGAATTGGATCCTCCGGGCACTAACTCTCCCTTGATAACTAATGAGGCATTAGGTCTGTTCAACTACACTGCTGGTCATTTTAGCTGTAAATTCAGCTGTTAGGGGATTGGGAAGGAGGTGGGTGGGGAGAGAACTGAGAAATATGTGATCCCTTTGGGCTTCTTCCTGGATGGTAAATTGCTGTTATCTATCATGTGAATGTAATTATGCAGCACTAACCCTTGAGCTGTGCCTATTAATCCTCTACCAACATCATTAGAAGACATTTCCATTTTGGATACATCCTAGTCTTCTGACATCCTGGGATGACCAGTCATCAGTGGGTCGATAATGAACCAAAAGCAGAGCAATCCATCTCTTTTAGGCCAAGCAATGAGAAATGGACAAGTTCTGCAATGCTTTTATTAAAAATAAGCAAACTGTATTAACAGGTTTAGGTCTGACTATGTCAGAAAAATCTAATCAAAACCAAAGCGGATGATTTATTGCTATTCATGATGACCTGTTCTGAGCAAGGAGATGGACAAGATGAGAGAGACCTGCCAAGGTCTCTTCCAGCCTAAATTATTCCCCTCTTCCACAACCCCAGAGCCTCCTTCTGTTATACAATTGTATAATAAATCATCTTCAACCCAAAGAAATCTCATTCTCTGACCCAAAACCCACCTGCTTAAAGTTAAAATGAAATAACCTCCTGAATGAACAGGGCCTGACAGAATGTGACAAGCAATGAATGAAAGAGGAAACAGAAGAACGAGACTGAACAGCCTTGCTCAATGTCACATGAGAGACTGGAAGCAGACACATGAGAGACTGGAAATAAAATACTATACGTAAGTCATAATAAAGAAGGAAATGGGAATTTTGAATCAGTAGATCAAGAGAGATTAGGAATATGGACTGTGAGGAGGGAAAGCTTTCAGAAGTAGCATTCTGCATGTGACAGTTATACCTTAATGCCTCTTACCAGTCATATGTCCTTAAAATCCCCATCTGCTCTGGAACAAGAACTGGCTCGCTGTGACTAACCATGGCTTGAGCCCTGGCCACGTGCCATAGAAGTTCTCAGACAAGCCCAACTGGAAAAAAACTCACCTGATGGCTTGTGACTCCACAAGTGGAGAAAAGTCTGACATTTAGTTCATTTGAGGACACAGACCAGAGGACATTTCTTCTGTTTGCTTAAAGAAGATAAATATTTTCAGCATGTCAATTTAAAACTAATTTCCACATCTGGCTGCAATATTGTCTGCATCGATCAGGGTCTTGGAGAGGCCTTAAAGTTTCGTTGACATCTCCCCTTCCAGCAGGAGGTTTTACAGGTTTTGCATAAATCACGTAGGAATCCATTCTTCAACATTCTTGGTGTTTGCATATTGGAGTGCCAGAATAAGCTGGAAGTTCCCTAAGATCACACTGTCACATAGCTGTGTCTAGTGTCTATATATAACCTTCCTTGTCTGGGACAGCTCTAATTTGCAGAATAAGGACACATCTGGGCAGCAAACGTCAGTGCTAGGGACAACAGGAGGGACACCTTGGCTAGTTACGCTTCCTCAGGGCCTTTTTGGTGCCCCTCTCAACCAGAAAAATGTCTGAGGAGGAGAAGCTCCAGCAGGACATTCAAGTGCTTTGGTTCAGGGGCCACACAGATCACGCTGAGGAGCAGGGTCCACTCCCCTGTGTTCCTTTATCCATCATCATGGTCATACCCACAGACATTTCCACAGGATCCAGATGTGTGACAACTTGCATGATTAAGCTCATCCCCACAGCTGCCCTTGGGAGGATCAGACCCAGTGGCATGGCGTAGATTTTTTTTTTTAATATGTATCTCAGGAAGGATAGACATTTAAAAACAGAGCAGTGTTCAGTCCTGATTCTTTGTCCAAAGATATAGGGAAGGCTGTGGTGGGACGGGTATCTCAGGCTCTCATTAAGAAGGCAATTTTACTGCCACTGTCCCATTCCGTAGTGTCCTTCCTGCAGCTCCTGCTCGCTGCAGGCATTATGGTGTGGATAAGAGTCGGCCACCACACAGGTGAGCATTGCAAAAGGTGACGTGAGGTCTTGTGTCCATCCTGGGGACAACAGGAGCCAGGCTGCTCTCTGCCTATGGGACACACTGAGGTCTGAATCTCCCACCATGGACCATCTTCCTCCTGGTCGCCTTGAGGGAACCCCAGCGAGAAGAAGGCTCCAAGGATGAGCGGGGCTGGGAATCACTAACAAAGCAGCGTTTGTGAGGGTGTTGAGCAATGGAGAGTGGCTTGCAGTGACTACAACCCGGCACTCGAAAAGGGTGAAAGACACTTTTCTTTAAGCATTACACAGTAATCTAGGACAAGCAAAGTTTGGCACGAGCTTTACCTGGAAGGAGCCCTCTGGCACAGTGTCAACGTGTCTCCCAGCGTTTTTTTCTCAGAACTGTGACTCAAGCGGCTCCTTCAAGGATGCAGTGCCCACTGGGTCCTTGTTCCTCTTGGAGCCAGGACAGCTTTACCACCTCTATCACACACCAGACCCTCTGCCTTCTTCTCTGCATCCCCTGAAACTTCTCCACCTCCTTCCACCTGGAGAACATCTCTCCAAGCTCTGAAACACAGCAGAAGCCTAAGGACGATGAAGCACAAGGTTGAGCAGGTCACATGGACAGCCGTGGACTTGGGGACTTTGTTTCTTGGGGAAGATCTGCCACCCAGAGTTCCTGCTTGCACTTCTCACTTCACATCTCATTCCCATCAGGTAGCACTGCATGAATCACTGTCATTTGCAAATCTTTTCCTGATGAAAGATGACTGTTTGGAGAAAGCCCAGGTATCTACAAGAAATATCTAATTTAACCTGAATTAAAAAGAAGAAAAAGTAGTAACCAAAACCTTTTCAACTTCTAGTTTCCTGATGAAATTTAACACTTTATGTTAAAAAAAGAGACTTATTTGTTTTTGAGAATAATTTCATCAGAAGAATGAAAGGACATCTGGACCTTTTCAAAAAAGGAATGGCAGCAGGGCAAGTCCCAGTCCCTTAGGCATCCTCAACATGATCCAGCTACTCTGGAGCAGCAGCAGGAGAGTTGGGATGTCCCTGTGAGCAGAGGACTGGTCCCTCTTCACCCTTTCACCTGGTGAAGATCCACAGGATTTCTTCCTTAAACCTTTACATTGCTCAGTACATTAAACACTTCCAAACAAAACTGACCCAACAAATGGCAACCTGCAGGAAAAATGCACCCAGTTACCCGTGTCAGAGTTGCTCTGCATGCCGGCAGGATGCAGAATTTCATAACTGTCCCACCTGAAAGCTAATGAAGAGCCCAAGAAGCCCCGTGAGGGGTTGTGGCCGATGGCAGCTCAGCTGCTGCTCGAGCCTACGCTCCAGTGCCGGTTCCTGTAACCTGGCACTCGGAGCCTGCTCAGAATAGCTGACATGGACAGCAACTGGCACAGAGGATCCCAGCTCACATTCCCACGGGAACCAGGAAATAATATCTTTCCAATTATTTCCAGACCGTATTTGCTTTTAAGCTGTCTACACAGCGATTAAAAAAAGAAAAGTTCCACGTCAGGGTTTGATTTGTCTCGGTCTCCGGGCTGCTGAACATTTGTCTGAACTGATTAGCACCTAGGAAAAGAAAATCCGCCCATGTTACATCTCCCTCATCTGAAGGATTGCTCACTCCCGGCCTGTCTGGTCTTGCCCTCCAAACCCTAAGAGCAAACGGTTCTTCTGTTTCTTTTCTATGGGCCATTTCCACTTCTTCTCCTTCCTGAATATTACAAAGAATTACCAAGTGTTTGCTATTGGGTACAATGATTTGAGGCACATCCCTGGGCCTCTGAGCTTGAGACCCCTTCATGGAGAGTGATAACTAGAACAGGACAAATTGGCAGTAATTGCCCCATTCTTTCTTTAAATAGGTCAGCTTGGATTTTGTAGGAATTCACAAATTGAGAGGCTTGGGGAGGGAGTGTGCTGCTTGTTGCTGTTTCTTGACAGAAATTTAGCTCTAGGAAAGCTCTTTGCTTATCAACTGCCTAATTGCGAAGGAGGCAGAGACAGCTCAGATTGCCACCAAACGCTCCCAGTCTCTTCTTCCACTTTACGTCTAGGTCTGTTCCAACTTAGAGGGTACCAGTGATTCTCCAGACCTAATTTAGTCTTTGATCCTCCTGGCAAAAATAGCAAAAAAGCCTCCACCCTCTGGGTCATTATGTAAATGTTGCCTGGTGCCTCTTAACCCAGAGGCACAGTCTCTGTCTCAAGGACTTTATAAGTTCTCTAACACAGAACAAGACAAGACAGGAAGTGGCTCCAGCAACAGGGCTGGAAAATCCAGGAATAAGTAGATTCAGCAAATGCGGAGATAAGACAACCTTTGTGCCGTGTGCCTTTGGCAGAGCAGCCGTGCTGCTCCATTTGGTGCTGTGCACGGTGCGGAACTTTGCAAATTCTCAGCAGGACTCAAATTTCTCCTCCCATGCAGCAGTGACATAAATAAATAAATAAATATACACACATACAGACATATAATAAATAAATATACACACATACATATACATGTATTTAACCCTTTGGGTTAAATATATCCACAGCCATGTATACACACTGCTGCTTAGCAAATGACTCACGATATTTACATCTGCATTTTTTTTTGTTTTTCCTTCGATTAAAGAAGGAAATCATATGTCCCCTCAGACTGCATCATGTCATTAAGTAAAAACTAAGCAAAGTCTCAGAGCTTCTGTATGACACTGTGGCTATCTGTATCCTGCATGTGCCTGGACCTGTGTGTGTATATTTATAAATATATATATATCTGTATATGTATATATCTGTGTGTGTACGCACGTATCTCTCTCTATATATATTTCTCTCTCTCCATATACATGTACATGTGTGTATATATCTGTACATATGAATCATCTATAGCTTCAGGATGATCAGGGAGCTGAAGGATTCCAAGAAGAGGAATTTGGGAACCATGGCTCTTGACACGTAGGCATTTCTCGCCTTGGCATGTGAGCACCGCGTGCGGTGAAGAGCTATCGCCTTCCATGCTGGGAGGCCAAGCAGAAAGGACACTTGGACCTGACTGTTCATGGCTTTTACACAGTCAAGAAGGCTGTGATTAGGCACTGAGAGCAAGAAAATTGAAAATATGAAAGAGTATTATTCACTCTATTTAACTGGAGGAAGCCCTTAAAAGGAGAAGAGAGGAGGGGCTCTGATTTGAAGGGTTTCTCCTAAAATATCTGTTTTGGGAGGGGGTGGTACTGTTTTGTCTGGGGGACAATTCTCCCCAGAAAAGGACAATCTCTCAGAACTAGCCATCATAGGAGACCTGGCCTGTTCTAGAGATGGGACATACTCGTGTGCCGACATCCCCTCTGTGCACAGGGGCAGCACTGCACTGGGGCCCACGCTCGACACACGGTCCTGGTCACCAAGTCTCCGTTTGCTCCTGCGTGACCACAAAGCAGACCTACCCCATGGAGCAGCATTTCCTTTGCTTCATGCGGAGGCACAAGGAGGGCGCCCAGACAGTTAACAAGAGATATTAGGAATGGGAAAGGCTTCCTAGGCCTGGCCCACTCCTTGGCTAATGCAGCCGGACACAACCCTTCCCCTCGCCGCAGGGCCTGGTCTCTCATGGCTGGCAGGATTTCTGCTGCCTCCTGTTTTTGTCAGCACAAAATGTTCGATCTTCCATGCAGGGCTGAGCCAAGGCCCACCCAGCCCCTCATCAGCTTCGGGAAACTTCAGCCGCACGGGCAGGGGCCGTGAGACAGGAGGCTCCGTTCTCCCACACAGCAGAGTTTTCCTCCTTGCCTTCTTGGGCTTTAAAGCAAAAGATGTTTCTTATTTAAGGAAGAACCATAGGAAAAAAGAAAGAGAGGGAGAGACTGCTTGGAAAATCTATGGAAGTCAAAATACTACCAAACCAGCACAGTTAGAAGGGAAATGGGCACATCCATCTTCTCCCTGCACACATCCGGTTTCCTCTCCTTCTTTGGCCATTCAGTAAATTCTGGAGGTTGGAGCTATAAAATGCATATCACCTTGTTTAACTCTGGCCCTTGACCAAGCAGCACTGCTCCCACCTAGAGTGATTGCCCACAAGGGAAACATGTTTATATCCATCCAGGCAATTAATTTGGAACTGTGCTAGTGAATGTGAGAGCTCTTTGCCCCATTTCTTTCTCGGTGTTTTGCTGTCTGGGAGAGTCCCTTGCAAGTAATTTCTCTGCATATCTCATCAGGCCAAAAGGAAACTCCATGACTCATTTTCCTCCTTTGCAACAGCAATAACCGATGGCTGGGAATCAGAAACTTCCTGTGAAAACAAAGGGACAAAGCTCTGCCACGAAAAGTCCCATCAGGAATTAAATCTCTAAATCAAAATTAAATCACTAGAGATCAGCTGGCGAGCCCTGGCTTACTTTCCTGCTGAGCCTCTCCTGCTGCTCTGTGCTCTGCAGCAGACGCAGTGAGAGAGCTGGACAGACCCCATAGGCAGCAGCCACGTGAGGCTGGAGCCACCAGGTGCTGCTGCCTGTCATGGGCAGTTCAGCATCCTGACTGGACACATCTGGAGCACTGTGTCCAATTCTGGGCCCCCCAGTACAAGAAGGATGTGGAGCTGCTGGAGAGAGTCCAGCGCAGGGCCACGAGGATGATCAGGGG
>JAWLRI010000551.1:2250580-2321864 GCA_034781795.1 Crypturellus tataupa
CCTGTGCCCCGTGCTCTGGGTGTCCCTGCTGGAGCAGGGGGTTGGACTGGATGATCTCTAGAGGCCCCTTCCAACCTTAGGCATTCTATGGTTCTATGATCTTCACTTCCCAGCCCCAAAAATGAGGCACTCCAAACACCAGACATGCAAGACCCACATTCCACAATGCCCTTCATTTCACAATTTAATAAAGCAGAACACTGTCAAAGTAAGTCAAGGAATGAAAGATGAATCCCGTGCTCAGTGCTATTGTGATTGCTAGACCTTGCAGTGACCCCTATCCAGCTTCTCCATGCACATACAGATCCAAAGCAGTGTCATGGTCAAACCCTAAAGCTCATCCTTGTCAGAGAAGCTCAGTCCTAGTGCAGTTTTGCCTAGCTGAGCCCAAAGGTTGAGCTTGGTCTTTTCAACTATGTTTGGATTTTACATCCCTGGAGCAGGGACACAGATTTCGCCAGAGCCTGTAGTTTCTGTTGGGGTTCAAGGACAACAATGAGGTTGAAGAGGGAGTCAGGCAGGTGCCCAGAAGCTCTGGCTGGAGTGAAGCCCTGGAAGCGTTTTGTCCGTCTCCCCATTCCCCGATTCCAGGTTGGAGATGGGAAGGCAGAGGCTGTGCTTGCAGAGCAGCTGGTCAGCAGCACCCGCGTGGAGCCAGGCTTTGGGAAGACTAACATGTGAGCAGCGCTATCAAAGGGTGAACTTTTTTAATCAGTGGAGCTTTGTTCTCGATGTTGCAAATTGCAAATTATCGGAGGTCATTAGCAATCCCTCTGATGTGCAGCTCTAAACACGGAGCAGGAATAATTCTGGCTTATTCTAGTTTTCTAGGACTGATCTAATCAGCCTGGTCCTTGATCCACCACAATGTCGCCTTGAGAAACAGACTCCAAAATGTTAAACGAAGCTCGAGGTGGTGAGTGACCTTGTGTTTAAGGATCCCGAGCTTGTTCTTCCCGGCCTCTCTGGTTTCCTGCCCTGATTTCGGCAGACAAATATTGGTGTTTTGCTGCTGGTCCCACCTAGCAAAAAAATGCATAAAAGCTCTTGATTTTCCTCCTTCTCAGCCTGCAAGCATGAAGAGGAGTTACCAAGTTCGTGTCGATCTAGTATCCTCTAGCATGAGAGCAGCAGAGAGCAGGTCGGCAGACCCAGAGCAGTCGTGCGGCCGGAATGAGCAAGGCAGAATTTGCTCTTTTCCCAGATCCCAGATCCAAAGGGGTTTGAGGAACGGCAGGAGCCTCAAACCCGTGATGTTGTTTGGGCATGGGATGGGTAGGGGGGAATATGATTTCTAAAAGAGGGAAAAGTTACTGTAAAACTATCTCAGCCCTGGAAACTGGAAGCCTCCTTCCAAGTACAACCAAACCAAGTCCCACACCAAATCACCTGACAACAGACACCTGGATAATGACATGGTGGAAAGTCTGTTAGCATTTAGTTTGGGCCTGAAGACGAGAGGTCCAGAGCAGCTATGCATAGAGGACACCCCACCAGGACTGCTGAAATTACCTTCACTCTCAGGGAAGCAATATTCCAGCAGGACGGGGGTAACCTAAAGCACATTGTGGCTGGGTGATAGTAACACGGAGAGGGGACCAGCTGCCCAGAGAAGCTGTGGAGTCTCCATCCTGGCAGACATTCCAGCCTCAGCTGGACATGGTCCAGGGCAGTCTGCTCTGGGTGACCCTCCTTTCGGCAGGGGTTGGACTATTTGATCCCCAGATATCCCCTCCAACAGCAGTGATTTGGTGATTCTACCAATGTGCTTCACAGGTCTCCATGGACCTTTCTTCCATAGATGCCTTTAGTCCCCTTGTCAATTCCTGTAAACTTCCAATAGTTACAGGCAAAGAGTTCCCCAGGTGATCATCATACGTGGGAAAAAAACATATATTTTTTTTGTTTTAAATCTTCCATCTTAAGTTTCATCTGGAGTTGGTAGACTTTACAGTGGAAGAAACAGTGAACACTTTTTGCCTGTGGAGTCTTTTAGTACCATTCACTGTTTCATAGACCTGTCTTGCACCTAGCTCAGTTGATCCCTTTATGGCCTGAATAGTTTTAGGCTGCTTAGTTTTCGGCATAGGAAACTGTTCCATGTTTCTGATTATCCTAGCCCTGCTTTACGCTTTTTGAGGTGGGGAAAAGGGAGCTTGTCCTGCACACAGTGTTGAGGCATGTGAGACCTCTGAATTTATATGATGATGAAAACAAGTCCTCCGTTCTGCTTCCTACTGAGAAAGAATCCCAAATAGAAAAACCGACACTGCAGTGGTGCAGCAGACAGCTGAGGAGCTGCACGATGTTATAAATGAGGCCAGACCTCGCCTTTGTATATACAAATGATGCCGTCAGCCGCGCGTTATCCCTTCCGACGGGGCTGAGGGCACCACCCAGAAGATGTCAGGGATGACTCAGGGTGTCAGTCTCTGTCTTGGTTTCACGCTGTTTACGGGATATTATTTTTGGTGTCCAAGGAGACACAGAAGTAGCTCAGCACAAGCGAGTTGGGCAGGTTGATTCCCTTTGTGTAAATAATCACCAGCAACTTGTGTTGAAACTTCCTGCTATTTTATGGCGAACAGAGAGGGAGCAAAACAACATTTCTGGGTTGCTCGGGGCTGTGGCCTTGTGCAGGTGTGTTGCAGCTGGGGCAAGGAGCATCTTCATGTTTTATCTCCTCACATCAGACCTGCTCATACCGCCCCATCCACCTTCTCTTCCTTATGGTAAAGGCTTTCATTGTGCTCCATGGGAAAGCAGGGTTTAACTCTTTAAAACCACAGGGAAACGGTGCTTTCAAACTATGGGGAAAAGCCTTTTGCCCTTGACCTGGTATGATCAGGTCTCCTATAACCTTCAAGCAGTCCTGGGAATTCTCCCACCGACTCTTATGGCCACGGTGACATATTTTATGCCCCTGTTGTGGCAGCTGAGGGGAAAAAACATCGATCGGATTCCACCAGCTTGAGGAGATTAATAGTGTGCTGGGATTTCAAGCCAGCCACTTCTGCAGTAGGCAAAGCCTTGGCATTAATATTTAAAATTCTTTTGACCTCTTCATGTTTTAATTAGCAAGCGGAAAACTTCGTGGCCTGCGCCAGGAAAAAAAAAATCCTTAAGATCAAAGCGGACTCTAATTCACATTTATGCTTGTTACGTTCAAAGGAGCCTGTTAGTAAAACGAGTCTTGGATTTAGCAGAGATGTAAGAACTTAATCTATTGGTTACAAAAGGTGAGTGTTTTGTCCTGAGTAAAATAATCACAATTCAGTGTGCTTAAAAGTAAGGGAGATGATATTGTTGGTTTTGCCAGTATATCTGCAGTGGCAATTTTAGTTTCCTAATGGCAGAAAAAAATGCTTTCTCCTCAAATCTTATTGAAAATTTGTCTAGAGGCAGCCAAAATAAAACATTCATTATCTTCTACTAAATAAGAAAAAAATGTGAGGTTGTGGTGTAGCCCAAGGAACAGAATGCAATTATTTTGTGATATTTTCAAAGGAGTGGAAGGAAACAGATGTTTTGTAAAAAGAAGCAACTTGTGAGACACCCAAATTGACAGTAACTTGCGCAGGGCCTCCTGGACACAATTGACTCACCTTGGCGGAAAGGGGGGAAAGTGAGGGAAATACTCATCTCTTTGGGGAGATATTTACTATTTAGAAACCTGAACCCGGAAATAGAAAGGTCCAAACCAATATTAAGGCACAAGGCGATATCCATCAGAACAACCTCATTTGTTCCAATGCTGATGAGAAGTGGCTGGTGTCCTGTTCTAGCCCTCTGTCAAAAGTAGTTATGAAAGAAAATCCTAAACAGCAAAATAAAGTCTCAATTTATGTGTTACTGGATTGTCTTGTTCTCTGCCTTTTTGTACCTCATCTGTCTACACCCACCTCAGTACCTGTCCAGAAATATTTTCTCATAGAAATTGAAAGATTTCCATCCAAGGTGTCCTGAATTCTAATTCACGAGACATAGGACAGCTAACACCTCCAGAGCACACCTCTGCTTTGGATTTCACCAAGCATCCAGAACAAAACCCTTTCCTTGTCTTCAAACAGATCCAAGACCACAATGAGCTAGGCAAAAGGAAGGAATCTCTTACAGGAGAACCACCCAGCAAAGTCTGTCACAATTATCTTGATCACAGGTGTCAGAAAGGTCTCATGGTGGCTGGGACATAAAAGGCTTCTGGGTCAGCGGACTGTGGGAAGCTACTAGGGAAACAGGTTGTCCATAATATAGAAGGTACTTTAGAATTTTATGTTTCAAAAACGACATACAGGAAGGTGGAGTTTCATTCGTCACATAATAGAAAATTCTATTTTCTGAGAGCAACCTTGCTGGGGAGGATATCTCCTGCAGAAGGCAGTCCTGCTGAGCTCTGCAAGTATAGAAGGGAGCTTGAGCCGTCTCCCTCAGCAGTGAAATGACTCCATCCACTCTGATACTTCACTCATCTTCCTCATGAAACGAGGGGGCTGTATCTACACAGACTAGAAAGAGTTGGCCTATATAGATAAAACAGACCTGGGCTTTCCATTCCCAAGACTGGTTTTAACAGGCACAGTGCTGAAGGGCTTATGGTTGGAGTCAATCCTGAAGGTCTTTCCAACCATAATGATTCCACTAAGACTGACACTGGCTGGGTGCTGGGTTCTAGCAAGCAGTACAGATGACTTCGCATGGCAGCACTGCCTGGACTAATGTACCAGTCTCTTAGTCATGAGCAACCACTTCACTAGCATTGGAGGCCGTTGCTTGTGACACTAGGCCTAATCACACCCACACAGGCTTTTCAAGCACTTTTTTGCTTGCCTTGAATGGGGAAACACATGATCTGGAGAAAGGTAAATCCCAGACAGGAAATGCTCTTTTAAAGAGCCGGTGTCATCTGATACTGCGATCTGATATCTGATACAGCGTTTTTGAACTTGTATCAGATAGACAAAGCTGGCAGGAGACCAACAACCTTTCTGGGGGGTGAAGCATCTCGACAAGCAACTGGCCACACAGTCGAGTTGCACCTGGAACCTACCCAGCTTCACGAGTGTAACACCGAACCTCAGCTCTGGCTTGCACATATTTATCTAGGGTCTGTGCCCTCAAGGCAGCAGTCCGCAGGATGGAGGTTTGCCAATCTAGAAGAGCAGAAAATTTCAGGAAAAAAAAAAGTCACAAAAAGCATGTGCTGCAGTTCTGGTTGTGCTAGTGTCACTTTAGGACATTTTGGCTTCCACTGTTACCCGTCTAAAAACCTTCTGCCATGGCCGATATCAACACCATCTTTTCCTCCAGCAAGGGTGGGGGAAACGTGATGGAGGGCGGGAAGGGGAGAGATTTCATACAGCCTGAAAAAGCAACAGAAAGAAGGCGAGGAAAGAACAGCAGTGAGAATCCACCTATATGCTAGCCATGGTCAGAGGGTCACATCTCGGGAGCAGAACATGGAGCCTGCAGAATCGGGCTGCTCCCAGAGCAGCTCCCTCAAACCCGGTCAGGAGAAGCTCTTCCGCTTACAGGCCCAGCCACTGGTCGTGGCGCCGGTGCCCGTGCTCAGCCATGGGAAGCAGCAGCAGTAGCAGCAGCAACGCGATGCCCGGGGCACCTCCCTGCCTGGCCTCCTGCCACGGGGAAGGCTGCGGTGGGTAGAGATGTGGGCGAGATGATGAACTAAGATGGGTCGGGAAGTGGGGCAAAAGGCTGGGAGCTGCTGCAGGCGGCGCGGGGGCCGGGTGCAGGAAGGACACGCATCTCCGCGGGGGTCTACAGCAGGGAGAGGAGGAGACGGCGAGGAGGGTGGTGCAGAGGAGCAGCGAGATGAGGACAGGAGCGAATTCCCCAGCAGAGCCCTGCGGGCAGGCGCCACCCATGCAGTTTTTCCCCAAAGGAAAGGCAAAAATGAATCGCACCACACAAGCAGATCCGCTCCCGCCTTCCGCAGCGCGCGGGCGAGGCGGCCGCTCAGCACCCGCGTGCCTGGAGGCCGCCTGACTGCAGCATTGCCAAGGACATGGAGCCCTTCACCGAAGGCGCTGCCATCTTACCTCTCGGATGCCTCAATCCCTGCAGCCTCCTCCACGGTTCTGCTCTGCAAAACTCAAAAGAGGAGCTGGGTGGGATCAGGGATGTGAGCAAAAACCGGCCATGCCACAGGAGGCGATGAGGACGCGTCAGTCGGGGACGCGTCAGTCACACGGAGTGGCTTCCTCCGCTTAAAGAAACGCCAGTATTTACAATTCCAAGGAAAAGGGCCCAGCTGAGGCTGGCATTCATCACAGGTTATGCATGAGCTCCTCATTTGCTTTACATTTTGAACAAGAATATACAGTTTAAAGGCTCCACCACGTGCCAAGCATTCAATAACTGCAGAATATTACTCCTGTTATTCCTCTCCTTCCATTCTAACAACAACCACCAAAAAGCGATTATTTTTCAAGCAGCAACTGTTTATTATTGGGAAAAACATTAGGACTTTTATCTTTTTCTCTCTTACATATACTTGATTTGAATAAAAATAATTTATTTTTTTTATATTACATGAAAATAACTGGAAACTAGGCTTCTGGAAACAAGAACACTTAGACAAACCTGTTGTTTAGCTGCTGAGATGTAGCACTTGCACGTTTTAACTCAAACAGAGAAACAATTGCAATTGTCATTCCAGTGAAGAAAATTAATCCATTTATAAAATATTTTGAAGTTGGAGAATGGTATATAGTCACACTAGAAAGTACTCATAGTATGTGAGTTACAGCATATTACCTAAAATATATACTTCTCAGACTTTACAAGGTCAAATATTTTAGACCATATTCCAGTGAAAAAACACTACAAACATATTACAATCCTTTTAAGGTCCTTATGTAATTAACTTTTATTTCCTTTTGAGGAATTTAAATTTAATATCTCAAGCAATAAAATACTGCATACAAACTAGTCTGGAGAAGTTTGTTTGCACTAACTCGGACAACTGCTCTTTTAGCAAAGGATGAAGCACCTTTAATAGCAACGATAAAGCATCGTCGTTACAGTAGCTGATGAAGAAGCGGATTTTGTGCACAGACTGGTACAATTTTTGTGACAGCTCTGTAAATCTGATAAAAATTACTGCATGTTCAGTAATAAGAAATTAAAGTAATAGGAATTAAAATATGCTTAAGGCTGGGGCAGGAGTACGGTTACAAGACAAAGATTCCATTAAGTAACCCAATTCACATTATCTGATAAAAACTTCCAGCATAGAGACTGTTTTCTTCTTCTTTTCCTTTTTAAAATACATGCACCGTGCCCTAAGTTCCCTTCCCAGGCTTCCCATGTGTCTTTTCAGTTGAATGTGGGTATAGTTCCTTTTCATGATGATGCGAGGGTAATGAACGTCATTCAGCACGACCTGAATGGACTTTATTAAAAAAAAACACACACGCACAAAAAAAAAAAATATTAAAACCCCCCAAAGTAATTAGCATGTCAAGGTCTCGTTTCAGTGCACAAACTATTACCTGTAGACATCTGCAGCGTAAAAATGAAATGGAATTTGAGAAGGTGTTTATTTGCATTGAGGACCATATTAAATGTAATGCAATTGTCACAGTCGTGGCTGTCTGATAGCCAACGGAAAACCATCCTGCACCGAGGACAAGGAGAAAACTCTATCACCACGAGTGCCAAAACTGTGTTCTTGTAACAGCTGAACCCCAGGGGTCAGTTCCCTTTTAAAGGCCACTGAAAACGCTGGCTGGTATTGCAGCTTCACGAACAAGCCAAGCCCATCTAAAAAGACACTGTTGAGCCCTTTAAAAATAAACATTTAATTTCAGGATATTTTGGGGTTTTTTGTTTCGTCCCTGGCTTCTTTATTTTTGTAACTGCCTGCTGCTTCCAGCGCCATCTCATTCCTTCCTCCGCCTCTTTTGCCATTTTCCACTTGGCAGATGCTCCCCACCCCACCCTGCTGCTCCTCAGGGTGCACGAGGCTCTGCCCTGGCCCTGCCGTGTTTCTTTGCCCGTATCCGTAACGTCGGGGGGATTTTCGGCCCTGGAATGTGCTTTAGGAACTAACACGCGTTTTTTTTTTTTACCAAGGAATGCCGTCTTGCACACCGCAGCCGGGTGCAAATATCATTTGAAAGAGGGCGGGCATCAGTTGTACAGTTTAGGAAGCCGAGGAGATGTTCTCGCCGGACTGCAATAGCTTTAAGATCAGGTAAAAATCTGGACCTAAACTATGCAATTATGTCTTCTGTTCTAAATTCAGAATTACTTTTAGTTTGACGAAGAAACATTCTACTGGTATGAGATCAGAGGTTTTGAAATTATTATGCATATTTATGCCTTACGTACTCTTTACTTCTCTTCTCTAGATATATTACTCATTGATTTAATTCACTCAGGAATCTACCATACTGTCAACCAACTACAGCAATCCACAAATATTTCTTACGTATGGAAGGGGCTTAATCATTAAGCCTACACCTTCCTACAAAGCTTCAATGTTTTTGATTGGTAAAAAGCATTTCTCATTGAAATAATACTGAAGTGGAGCCCAAGACCTCCTCCATTTATAGGACTGTTAAGTTAATTAACTTCTCAGGACAAAACGCTGATCACATTTAATGACAAGACACGCTATCAGTTTCAAGACAGCTCCAGTGGCCGCTCTGGTGGGACGACAGTGTATCTGGGATCCAGCTTGGGTATGAAACCCTTGAAGTTCTTAGAGGCTTCGGTACCAAATACATCTAAAACTTTCCTATTCATGAGAGCAAACCTGAAAACAAAACAGACAGGAGAAAGCGAACAAATTACACATTTATTTATGCATAAACAAAACTACTATTAGATTTTACCATATGAGGCTACCCATACCTTCAAAATACAGGCTTCAACTTGCACTGTTTGAGGTTTTCATCTTGGCCAAGAAAAATTAAAAACGTATACTGGATTATCTGATTAATCCAGATACTCCGATTAATAGGGTAGATATAATAAAACCTCATATAATAATAAATAATAATAATAAAACCTATGGAAAATGGGATAGAAGAAATTCTTATTCTACTTGTAACACCATCAAAAATTTCTGAACAAAATACATTTCACTTCTTTTTCATCCCAGCACAGAGTAAACTGCCCTTGCCTGCCTATGCCTGTATTGACAATTTTATGCATAATAAAGCATATTTCCATTTATTTTTTAAAATTGCTGAGTGAAAAGCCCTATGAAATATCCAAAGAAACTGATCTAAATCTTAAAATTACTACTACAGAAATTTGCTTCAAATAAAATAAGCTAGCAGCAAGTCATGGAATTTCTTTCTCCCCTTCTCTTTCAATTAAAGCAATTTTAGGATTAGCACAAGCACAAGATTAGCAAAAGGCAGCCAAAATTGGACATCTGCACTGACGCCACCTCCTGTGTCACGTCTGCACGTTGCCTCCTGACATCCCAAGGAAAGATTCCCAGCACGGCTAGTAATAAGTCATCCGATGTCCAGCTAAGAGAGCACCAGGCCATGGGGTGTGCAGGTTCACTGTGCTCCAGGGACTGGCCTCTGAGCTCGCGTCTATTTTTATAGGCTGGACAGAGGGAGACTCTGATCTTAAAACTGTCCTTCAGGCTACCTGGGTCATATTGAAAGGACTGAGAGCTCCCTGGCTCCTAGACTGGACTTTATTCCTGTCCTGATCAAAGTCAAGATTTGGGTGCCTTTTTCTTCCTTATTGTCAGTATAATAATGTTGACTTGCCAGAATAAATTAATTATGGTAAAATCTAGTTTAAAATATAAGCATTTTAGATCCGCATAGCAAATAAGAATAGAATTTATTCAATAGCACAAGGCAGTATAAGTTAATGGTTATAGAAAGTGAAAAAAAATCACATTTTTTCCAAGAAAAAAAAATCTCTCCTGTCCCAATGAAAACAGATCATATAAAAAACTGCTGAATCTTCAAAATAATTTTATTTTCATGGGATATACTCTGACATTTCTAATAATATTTTTGAACAGGCAGTACCACATTGCAAACTCAGTACAACGTTGCTTTCTTCAACTTGTCTAATTGTTTATTTGTTGTTTTACCTAACACTGAAATCCGAAAATATTCTACCTGTCCCTGTGAACTGAAGGAAATAATTTAGGAAGCTGAACGTGAGCAATGGTATGTTAAGACAAGCCGTAACATATCCTTGTTTACTGACCTGCCCTTCGTTAGGCGTAAAAGAAATTTCCAGTAGGAAGGTCGCAGGTTCTGAACTTCCATCACTGCCTGCAAGGAGAAAACTCTGTGAGTACCAGCTGCAGAGGGTCAGGCAAAAGGCACATCCTGCATACCAGCCTGCCTCAAAAGTGGCCATCAAGGGATAGTTAGGTAAGATATATATATATTTAAAAGAAAAAAAATTCAGGATTCATGGACTGAAAGCAACTGGCAACATACAGCACTCTCAGTAATAAACCAGTCACAGCTGAACTCAGTGTTTTATATGACAACCAGCAGCACAGGGCTGCATTTCCACCAGACTGTCTTTCAAGAGTGGTGCTAACTAACTTAAATCTCACTGTTGTGCAGAGAAAACAAAAATAATCCTTGTTATTTCTACTATTGTGCAGTTGTGCGTGCCAATTTTTTCCTGCTATTTTATCTCCCACTCATTTTGTGTTGTGTGATCTATCACTCTGCGTACTTGTCTTTACATTTTACTACCCTAAAAAATGTTAGATAACCGAACCCTTCGTCTCCTCTCCAAATCCCTTATGAATACGATGAAGATCATACCCCTCAACATGCATCTGTTTGAGAACTGCCCCTTCTCTCCCCTCTGCTAAACTCAGGAATTTATTCTAGTTTTGGATCCCTATGTTTCAACTCATTATGGAATAATGAACGGAACACTCCCCGCTCTTCTCATAATAACTTAATTTCCTCTTAAGCCTCATGTAATGGACTCTGCAAATAGTATTTTAGAAAGTTCAGTACTGCAGTTCTTTGGATACATAGGCACATCTCGTGCTAAAATATAAGTTCATTTTGGTGTTAGAATAAGAGATATTCTGAAATATGTGGGAGAGAGGAGTTTTCCTTAGGCACAGAAGTTTTCCTTTAGGCGTACTTTAGGCAGTAAAGATGTGTTCAGGTTTTTTTATATTTGTAGGAGGATAAAAATGTATTTAACTATGGAATAAAAAGCGTCCAAAAAACATTCAATGAGACATTAAGGCATTAGAAGGGTGGAGTGTAACAGAATAAGGCAGAGTAATTTAGTAATTGCTATAAATGAGCTTTTACAGCTGGTACACCAGATGGAAGAGAAACTGAGGATAAGGCATAGAAAAGACTTTGAAAGAGCAAAAGAAAAAGAAAAGTACAGCTTGTTTCAAATTTAAAGCTTTGAATCTTCCCCTCCCAGAATCCCCAGATTCTTTCAAATATGCAATACAACTTAAAGTTAGATAAGAGAGAAAATTTCCATACTGCAGTGTAATGTTAGCATCTTAAACCAAAACAAAACAAAACTTATGAAAGTCCCTACATTTCTATCCATATTTTGGATCACTGAATTTGAGATCCTTTCCAAAGCAGTCTGCATTCAGTTGTGTATAAGAAATTTGAGACAAAGAAATCACCTTCCCCACACAATAACCTTCAAAACCAGGATGTAGGAGTCCTCACTCACCTTGCTTTGCTCACTACATCACATTGTCATTTCTACATCACTGTAGCCTTAAATTCCTCACTTCTTTCAGCTTATGACTTACATCAAAAGAACTGTATCTGCACTTAGAAGCCAACATACTTACAGCCTGAAAGCATATAGATGTGGAAATGGCATAGATGATGCTGTCTGCATGAGGAAAATAGGGAACTTTCCCGGCTTCAATGCCTTTGAAGTATATAGTCTACAGAAGAAAAATATATATATATATGCTGAACAAAACAGAAAAACAAATTGTAAGTAACTTTTTACTTTTTATCACATTCTCATTTACAAAGTAACCCATTAACATTACTCAAATGTGCCCACGCGGTTCTGTGTTATGTCCATGAATGTGATATTGACAGAACTAACTTAAATAACTTAGCCAAGATCTGGAATAGGTGCCTGTAAATACACCAAAAAGTACCTGGCAAAAGCTTGAGTATTAAAAGGGTAATACGGATCTTAGAAATACAGAGAGAAAGTGTGTTTTGTCAAATACTTCATTTTAAAAAAAGCAAAAGAATAGTGCGATAGCGAGTCCAATAGGGTGAATATTCACTGTTCTTAAACAGCTTGAAATCACATACTTTTCTTTCTGAGAAAACACGTACAGTTTATTTTCGTGAGCACAGCTTGACCTTCCAAAGCAGCATACGCCTCCTTGGTCAGTTACCCTTGGCTTGCATAAGATGATAAAAGCAGTTAAAAAAAGAAAAAAAAAAAGAAAGAACACAGTGCACTTTTCTTATTGCACTACAGCCACAATGTCTCAAAGTACAGGGAAAACCAGCTGCAATACAAGACAATACTTTGTTTTTAGCAAATTTTAGCAATAGTTTTAAAATTCAATAGGGATAATCAGAATTGCTTTTATATAACCATTATGGGAACTACCTTCTGAACTTGAATTAGGACTACAAGAAACAAGAAAAAATAGTGCATTCTCCTTTTTTATGTTTTTTTCTGTTTTATTTTTTAATTTAACATTCCTTTTAAATTTCTTTTTTAATAAAGAAGTAAGTGGCATTTGTGAAAGTGGATAAATGTCATGAAGGAATTCAGAAATGAGCATAGAAATAGAGCTGTGTCAATTTATTTCAGTGGTGGTGTTGTGGAAATGTGATTTCATGGAAAAATCACAGTGAACCTGGAATCTGGATTGTTATATATAATAAACATATATCCAAAATCTAAAAATATTCTCCTTTTTTTTTTTTTTTTTTTTGGTGGGGCTCCCAATTTTAACCACTTCATAGAAATAAGGGAGAAAATATTTTCAAACCTGAAAGAACTGGTAGTTTGACTGAGGTTCCCTTCAAAAGTCCATCAGTCGAAGCACACTGACAAACAACTGCAGCTACAGACTAAAACCTAAGCTATTTTGAGTTATCTTAAGACTGATGAATGCCAAACTTAGGGAACAAAGGCAGGAAGTTAAGCTGTAGCTTTTGGCAATAAATCTGCAATTAAGGGCAAGTTCTGATTTATGTTTCTGGCAGAATGAACAAAATCCACATTCTTGAAACTTTCAGATTTAAAAAATTTGCAAAAGCTCCAAAGCAAAGGCCTACCAAAAAAGGAGATGGAGAAAACTCAATGGAGTTTTCATGGATCCATGAAGCGTGGAACAACGGATAAGGGATTTTTGAAGAGAGTCACAGAAAGGAGGTAGATTAAGATATGAGGCCACAGAGCAGCACATAGCTACTCAAATGCACCACTACTGTTCAATCTGCCCCTACCCAGGAATGTTCTGACAAAGCCTGTGAAGTTTGTTGCCTTTTTCTGTCTTGAGAAAACACCTGAAACATGAACTCTGCTGTCGGGGTATTATCTTACCTCTACTAATTTGGAAGCCAGGTACATTGAGATAGTAGTACTTTTGTAAAACATCATAGAAATTCCTGCGAGAGCCCCTGTAATGAATAGAAAACAAAACTATCGTTAAACTCTGATTTAGTGTGGCTGTTGCACTATGTCAGCACAGCAGAACTGCACAGGATCATGGCTTCTGTTGCTACACCAGGGTCCAGCGATGATCCTGGGCTGCATGTCAAAGTTTGGCTTACGTCATTCAGCAGAAAAACAGGTTCAAAGGTTCCAGTGTGACAGATGTGGAAGCAGCAGTGAAGGAGCTGTGACCCCGCACAAGTTTTGTGGCAAAAGGATCCTTCTTTGGGTGGACAAATGCATTTTCTGTTACATGTGACTGGGTCTTGGAAACAAGGGGCATGTTAACATTTGTGCATACAGTAATTTATTATCCTTGAAGCTGAATATAAATGACAGACATATCATTTAACTAAATTTTCCTTTACAATTTTAAATATAACTCTTAAGTTGAAACCACTTGAAACACTACTGTTCTGCTGAGGTAGCCTTACTATACACGGTCCTATTTTTAACAGAGAAGTCTGAAATAGGAATTACAGGATAAAGCCCCAGCAGAGTGCTAGGCAGAAATCCTTGCAGAATCCAATGGGGTCAATATTCACGTTTTATGGACTCACCAGCTACAAGTGCATGGAGCTCATCGTCCAGGTTTCGTACCCAGCGCAGAAAGCAGCTCGTGCCCTGCAGCGAAGGGGGAGAAGCACAGGCCTCGTTACTGCTCTTTCAGAGTCCACACACTGCAGATATTCTGCTGTAAGGCTATCACACAGCTCATAGCATGAATAAAGAATATACTGTGATAATATCTACAATCCACAGTATGCAAAACATCTTGCAGTGTGTTAATGAACAGTTTATATTGTTTCTAAACAAGAGAGCAGAGCACTAATTCAAATATGTCAGCCAGACATCCCAGTCGAATTCAAATGTGGCCAGAAAAGCTCATCTTGACTTCTTCAGTGGCTGTCGTTGACTCTATCCCAAATCTGCCAAAATCTGTTTTCAACTACAAAACAAATATCTTGAGATTATTCCATACATACAATAAATTCTGGGAACAGGAAATCACATGAGTCTAAAAAGTTAGACTGCATATGATTAAACTGCATATGATTAAAAGTCACACCAAACTGCAGAATAACCTGCTTGTTCACACAATATCAATTCAGAGCTGTTAAGTCTGGATGCAAGTAATTTGTGGCTTTGCCTTCATTAAAATATATATATTTTTTGGAGGCTGCAGGTTACCAAATGACCCACAGTGTTCCATGTCCATCACACCCTCTGTATTGCTTTCTTCAGCTGTTCTGGAAATCCACACTTTGCCTACAAATTTTAGCTCTGTTAAATTTCCATTTGCTTCCAAATCGCTTGAAATTTGCTAAGTAGGGTCAGACCCAGGGCTGAGGGCTTGGGATCATGTTATGTAATTCAGCATGATGGCCAGCTTCTCCTTGCACACCATATTATCCATATTAGCCCTACTCATCTTGCTGCCCTCCACTGAGCTCACATCAGTATTTCAATATCTTTCTTGTACAAGTGAGCTCCAAAATGGACACAGGAAAACGGATGTGGTCTTGTTATTTATTCTACAACATATATTTTTAATAATTACATATTCTACAATGCCATTAATACACTGCAATCAATCCGCTTTATTACTCAAACTTGTAATCTTACATAAAAAGGGAAACCGGGCTAAAATCACTGACTTATTTTCTATAAAATGATGTTTGCTGATCATGTTTGCTAATAATGGAAGAGAGCTCAAAACATTAGGACTGCAGCCATTAGGCTACTGCAGTTCCAAAAAGGCAGGTCAGGTGAGACTGCTTATAAGGATTTTTTTGAAATAGTCCATAATTGAATTCTGTACCAAGAGCTACATCAGAGTTCTATGTCATATCTCTGGCTGTGACCCACTGCAGGATTAGGATCTCTGCTGCTCCATATGCTTATCTCAAATTGAAAAAATATAGTGCAACCTAAATCCACAAAAGTGGAGGGCACACAATGAACCATCAATAAATGTCAACATGCATGTCACATTCCTAAAACACGTATACCCATAGAATAAATCATATTTGGCAGTCAGACTCTTTAAAAGACTTCAAAGTCACCCCCATGTCAGCATTTGCATTTTAAATACTATTTTCTCTAAAAGAACTTGTCTTAAAGATTGAACAAAAATCTAATTATTAATAAACTCTGAATAGACAATTGGCACATTGCCACCAAAATGTTTAAACTCAGTAACATGAAAAATTCTTGTGTGTCAATCTGACAGCAATTAAAGTAAAATACTGTTTTGCTTGTAAGTTAAGACTTATTTATTTACTTATTTATTTACTTTCAGCATATGTTTACCTTAATAATACAGAATTATCTCAACCTTTCAGAAGAAATAAAGTAGCAGCGCAAAAATACCAATATCAAACTGCAATAGCCACTTCAGCATTGCAGCATACAGTATAACCTACTTAGAATATGTGTTTGACCAGATTCTATTTTGACATAAATAAATACCATTCAATTAACTTCGACAAATGTGGTATTAATGTGCACAGTTCACCAACTGTCATCTTATGATGACAGAAGGGCAGATTTACAAGTGGTGAGTGCAACGTCTCCTCAGTTGTACATGATGTATGTTCTGTAATCTCCTGCTACTTAGTGTCAAGTCAGAATTCCAGGCATTTGAGCCAAAAAATCTGCAAGCAGCTTCTCAGAGGCAATCCTGCTGCTACTGCAGTCACTACTTGTATCCTTCCTGAAACATTTTTGCGCAGCAGAAAGTCCCTTTGAAATCTGAGTTCACTTTCTCTGCAATACTCCCTATGTCTTGATCTTGAAATCAGGCTGCAAAATCCATCTCATTGATTGAGAAATGATAGAAAAAAAAAACAGAAGAATGAATCATGGAATGGGAAACCAGTTTGCTACTTGTGATACTACAGATATTTTCAGCGACATTCTGCAGAATCTGCAGTGACAATGCTAAGTGGCTAGACCTTTTACCGCTTCTTCATATTTGGAAAATTAAAAACAAAACAAAAACACAAATCCCCCAAACACACATAGCACTCATCATTTACGTGTGTTATACACTTACTTTGTATATACTGACAAAAGATCCCAGAAAAGCTCCAAGCTGGAAATTTTCCTTGTTGTAGAACAGCGAGATGAGTCGGGAAGGCTCAGTGAAGAGATGCCTGAAGGTGGACGGGATCCGAAGGCAGCACTGGATCAGGTAACCGATGCTGAACATCCTAACGAAGCCCTAAAGAAGCGCAAGAAACCACATTGTCAGGAAGACAGAAAGCACAAACACAAGCTGTGCAAGCTCTGGTCACTTGTCTTTGACCCTGAACATTACAAAACCCACCCTGCAGCCCCTAGAGGGAACACATCCTCATCTTTAAACTCAAAATCAGATTTTTTCCCCCAAATTTCCCGTAAAAATGCAAAGGCAATAAAATCTGAGACAACTACCTCTCCTTTAAGTTACATAAATATTTGAGAAAGCCTCAAGGGACACAGTCTGTTTATCTTCTGCTCCAATATTCTATCCTTCAAAATAACCCCGATGGCTTAACCTCCAGAACTGCTGAAAAGGGATAACATGGGTTCCCATGAATTTCTCCTGCTATTCCACCTTGGATGCACATCTGCTTTTTCACAGCATCTCACCAGATTACACAAACTTTTTCATTTCAAATGATTTCCGTCCGTTTCCTTTAACTTCCTGCAAAGCTTCCTATCATTATTCTTCCCCTATGCCTGAACTTCTCTGAGAGGTTTGAATAAAATCTATCAATTTTTTGGTTAGAAGATTCCTTATCTGAAAAGTATCGGCACACTGTGTAGTCCTCACTGGCAAATAAGGCAGGTACCCAATGCTCCTGGTTCTTCTAATTCATTTTTTAGAATATACTCAAGGGCACTGAGATAACTCCAATTACAGCGATCACTGGCAAAGGTTTGGATGGGGCAACCTTCCAAATTCAGAAACTAAGTATATTTTTGCCTCCTACAGAATATTACAATCTCCCATAAAACTCATATAACTTTCTTTTTCTACTTAAATATTCAGTAATAACCATTTCCTGTGGCAACTACTCTCCCTGAAAGGATGTCTAAGAATCAGTATAACTAAGTTGCAAAGTATTTTAACTAATATGCAACTAATAGTGTTGTGTGCAGATGAGGCTGGATGGTAATACTGTGTTATGGAAGAAACTGTCCTGTGCCATTGGATGCTCAATTAGCTAAGTATGAAGAAGTTAAGAGTTTTTGTGGATTCAAAATTATGATGAATGTATATTCCTATCTAAAATGAAGAGATAATCTTGTCTCAAGTAAACAGCTCTCATCATCCTTCCCTCTGCCCACTAAAAATGATGATTATGAAAAATGCGTCATTACTTTAGAAAAAAAGAAGGAAAAAAAAAAACCCTAAAAACAGAATTATGAGCAAAACCGTTCCGAGTTATGACAGAAGGAGCAACCAGACTCACTGAATGTCTGAGGCAGTTGTAGGAAAGGCTGTTTTGTTTGGGTGAGGAACACTGCGACACGCTTAGGTTTCAACTGGCAAACATTCAAATATATCTGCAATTTCATTGCAGTATTTTTAAGCAGTAGCCCACTTAGAAGTGCTGATCTGCAGGATTAAGGCTTTAGCTTTGATGTGTATCCACCAGCACTAAGCAGGTCACAATATTTTTCTCCTTATCTCAGTAGATCAGCTAGGGAATCCCAATCACACATTTTATAAGTGTTTTTTTCAGAATCAGGGCCTCAAGTGAAGGCAGTGGAAAAAGTACAAAAAACACAGGATACTGTAAAAAATACAAGTGAGAGAAGTAAATTCTGTATTTCATTTTTGCTAGGAGCCATTTCTCTGTAGAAATTTTGAGTTATCACTCAGATTGGGCCAGAGGTAGCAGCCTAATGGAGCTATTTCTCTGCAAAACTTCCCAAATATTTATTATTTTTTTTCAGAAACAGATTTCTCAAAAAGCTAATAATATTGTCAAGATACAGCTCGGAAAAGACTATGGGGGCAGAGTTTCAGCAACATGCCAAAATACGCTCCTCCTCTGGGAATATATGCAGATATATTTAAGATATTTTTAGTAATTCCCTTTATATTATATGCAGAACTTTTAAAATAAAATTCCATGTACGCTATACGCCCATGTTCCTTCAGGTGACAGAATACACAGGCTTCAACCTTCAAAACCCATATTCTTTTAGGTCATTCAAGTCATTAGGAGCATTGACAGAAAAAAAAAGAAAAAAAACCCAGCATTTTGACCCACTGACAACTAACAACTAACTAGACAACTAACTCCTGGCTAATATTTCTCTGTGAAATCCCAAGAAAGAGGAAAAATACTGTTCAATTGCTTCTCCTAGCGTGGAAAGTTCTTTTAAAACACTTATGAACTTAAACCACCTTAACTATTTAAAATTTGAAGGGTAGTTTATGAAATCAGGTGGTATGTCCAACTATTAAATGCTACATAAAAGGCTATCATGGATCGTGTCAAGTGCATTTAAATACAAAGGAGGAAGGAATGCAGTGACAACTGAAACATGGATATCATGGGGAAAACAAGGTGGCTAGGGGTAAGGGGAAATATGGGACAGATGGAAAACTTTGGCAATAAGCAGCTCATCAGATCAATCTGGAATTAAAAAGCTCCCTTGCAGAAACAGAATTTCAAAAATATGTTCAATTCATGCCAGTAACCAGTTATTACTGACTGATTCCAGGAACAACTCCAGAGGGAACTGAAAATCCCCACATTTTTGTATTTTGGATGTTCAAAAATTCTAATATATCAGAATGAAACAAAGTAAAAGAAAAGGCAGGAAATTCATAGAGCTGGCTTCCACCTCCTCAATATTTCCCTGATATTCGACTGCTGTCAAGAGTGATATATGCTAAAATACTATACCAAGAGAGGTACAAGCAGAAGTGTTGTTTAAATGTACAACTATTTTTTCTAAAGGGTAACAGCTCTTTAGAGACTTCCTTTTCTTCATTTTTAGTCAGGGCAAGACTTAGTCAGCTCCATTTCTGAGCGGGATTTCCTTTTCAGCTTCCCCCAGGCATGAACAAAACATGACAAAAAATGAAGCTGTATAAACAACTGAAAAAGATAGAGGAATGAATGCTTGGAATATGCCCATTTTGCTTTTTCCTGATCTTTTAATCATTAACACATCTTCTTCCAAAAAAAAAAAAAAAAAAGGGAGAATGTAATGTGGGGCCACTCTAATTTGAGGAACTCCTAACTTGAAGTCAGATTTGGGTCACTCTGCTAACATATTCAACCAGGGTAATTCCTATGTCTTGATCGCCTCATCTCTTAAACTTACTATGTTTCATAATGGTAGAATCACTTCTCTCTCTACCTATAAAATAACAAATAAACACAACCGTTTTTTTCTAGGGGAAGATTATGACAGTTTTCTGGGGAGAAGAGGCATCAGTTCCATCAGCTCTATTATTACTACAAAGAAAATCCTAATTTGTTTGTTCTAACTGGCCTTGCAAAATAATACATTGCTAGGAGTGCCCTTAGGATGTGACTGCTGAGCATTCAGCACAGACCACATATGGATCTGGCATGGGATTTACATTCAGCCCCGAAAATAAGGTCTGCAACTAACAGCAGTTAAGTGCTAATTACTGAAAATATACATATGTAATCAAATACGATCTAATGAAAAGAAAATAGGAGATAAAGGTGCCCAGAAGGATTTGAACAGCGAACTCACTGGATTAGACACTGAGCACAAAGCAAATGGAAAGTTTGTTTCCCAAAAATGTTATGTCCTTTAGAAAAGAATAGCCCAGGAATGAGAGAGAAGGGGTCTGACATTGTGCTGAGAAGCTGAAAACAAAACCTCATCTGAAGCAGTGGTGAAAATGTTTTGTGAAGTATCGGTTTGTAGATAATATCATCATAACCAGGAACTAAGCTAAGTACAAAAATTATAAAGAAAATAAATCAGGCAGTTCTTAAATATTCTATATATGTCTTCTGAATACTGTCTTCCTTTAGACTGTGAGCAGGCTCTTTCTATACTTAGGGATAGTTTACCTAAAAGTTTAAAGTTTTTACCTAATTTTTTTTTTTACCTAGAAGTTTATAAAAGTTTAAGTTTACTAAGTTAAACTATCCTTGTTTATCTTTTATGTCCCATTAAAAAAAAAACAGAGTAGTAAAAAAAAATCTTTCAAAGTAAGAAAATTCTGAACAAAGCAATGGTAAAGCAATGGTACTGTATGATTCTTCTCACTGTCCGAATACACAAGTATTTTGTTATTTAAATCCTAATTTTGCTAACAGAGAGGTGATAAAATTATCCTGAACATTTTGTGAAAGCTATATTTTACACTTTGGTCCTAAATCAGCAGAAGATTTAAGCACCCTCTCCAATACCATCAACTCCACTGCTGCTTATGTACACGCTACACACTGACAGGTTAATGTACTGCAGTGCAAAAAGAGTGAAAATAACTCAAAGCAGCAAAATATGACACACTACATAGACATACAAAAATAACTACACTAAAAATAACTGCTCGATCTCTTCTGATGCTGAATCTTAACCATAGCACTCCTGGTATAAGATAAAAATCCACATATAAATTTGTTTAAAAAAGTTATTCCTCAAAGTAAAAAAGAATATGAGAATAAGAATACTTAAGGAAAATTCTCAAATCCTCAAATCCAGCTAAAAATGAGCAAAATATTGAGGAATGAAGATCTGGATTTTCACCAGCTCCTCAAAAAAAAAGCATAGCAGGTGGTACCACTTGCGCCAACCTAACGCTAGCCAAAACCATCTCCTCTTCCCAATCCTCCTGGGAAAAAATGCGCTGAGCAAGTTATAAAGCAGACAGCCATTGCCTGGGCACAGGGGGCTCTTCCTGCGGGCAGCAACTGCGGCCGCTCTCTCGTTACCCAAAGCCCTCAAAATACCCGGGCGGAGGAGCGGGCGCGGACGGGCCCGGCGCTGCCTCGCACAGCTGCACGGGTCGATGCGCAGCCGAGGCCGTCACGAGCGGCTCTGTGGCCAAGCGCCTCGTCACGCAGCTAAGCGACTTCCTCACGCGCCAGTCTGTTTTTCCCACGCGTTTAATGCTCTTGGTTTTCTTCAGCAACACTAGAAAACACTAACCCCCTCCTAAACTGAGCAAATCTGCTCCCAAGCTTACCACATTTTCAATAGAAAAAGAATCGGGAACAGGTTCCCTTCCCATATCATAAGTTTAAGCTTTTTCAGACTTAAAACATCCCCCTTTGCCAGAGCTTGTCAATCCAACATCTTTTGCACTTACTTTAATACAATATGAAATGCAATTATCTTCATAGTGTTTACAGCAGCGATGCCTAGGGCCATGTTTGCACCTGCAAAGAGCACAATGAAACACATATTAACTTGTAGCTGTTTTCAGTGTAATCAACAGGAGACTTCATAAATTTCTCTTGCCTAAAAATACATAAAATGCTATTTTCCAAGTTTTCATTTTTCATGTTACCTACTGAAGGGCACTGTGAATGTTTACAATGTTATAAAAGTGCAATAAAAACAAACAATACTTCGGTTGTGCTGCAGAAATGTCTGCGCACTCATTTTGATCCATCCCTTTTCCTTGCAGTGCTGCACCTATAAATACAAAATTAAACAACAAACTTTCTGCTGCAGCCAAAGGGGAAAAACCATGTCACATAACTCCGGTGGAACTGTTCTTCCCAGTCTGTCTCCACTCCATGGTTCTGGAATCGCATTTCAGTAAATATCCATTCCCTGTGCCCTTATACAATTCACTGCACTTCAAGGTTTATTGGAAGGCAATGTAGAAAACACAAACACATAGAGATTCCCAGTGAGTCTCAATCAAAATCCTTCACTTTTGGGTTAATGGACTCCTACTATAGATTTTTCTGTGGCTCTTAGTTGGTGCTGAGAATTTAACCTTGAGCACAGAGAAGAGATTGGTTTGTGCTGGTGGGATGTGTGGACTGTGCAGTTGTTATCCCCGCATTATGCAGAATTAAAAGGAAGTAATGTCATACCAGCTCTGAACATTACACTTTGCTGTAGCCAAGTATTTAAGATTTAATACAAAATAAATTACACAATTTCTATACTGTGCCAAATATCTTAGAAGTTTCAAGTCTTGTAATATAAAGTCTAATGGCCATAAATCATCCATGAGGTCAGTTTGTGTAGCAAAAAATGCAATGAGAATGTGATCAGGTTACAGACATTTAGACTCAATTATACTGAAAAGAACCATATGGAAGAAAAAACTGTGAGAGCATGAGGACTGAAAATAGAAGTGTTTTTGAATGTCTGAATAGGGAGTTTCAAAACCTTAAAGGAAGAACACTCTTCTCCACCCTTGGCCTCTTAGCTCCTTTAGGGTATTTAATGAATAGAGGGCCTTTTTACTACTCTAATAATCTAAATAAAGGGAATTTAAGATGAACAAGATATAAAGAACTCAGTTAAAGGAAACTTCATATAGCTGCACCTGTTTTCTTCTGTTGATAGGTCTTTTGCTGTCAAAATCCAGCTTTCCCTGAAAAGCCCGTGCTAATTTCCTTTATATTTTAAAAACAAGGCAAATCAGTGCAAGCAGCCATGTGATACAGGACAGTTTATGTTTGTTCAGCATCTGAACAAGTAATATAAGGCACTACTCTGATAATACAATGCACTCTGAAGACTTATTTCTCTCCTATATGTGAGAAGGTAAAGATCTGCTCATAAAACTGTTCCTGGAGGAGTCAGTGGAAGTGAAGATTCAGATATGACACGATCAGACCCTTGTATTATTTATTATCCCATCTTTCCTAAAATGAATGCATCCTCATGGTTCCCAAAGCGTCTGAAGCAGAGAAATCAAGCACAGCAGAAGTATCATCTGAGCACCTTAGACTGAATAAGCTACATGATGTCCCTTCTTTAAGCTCCTGCTGAAAGCTGGTAAATGGAACCAGCTGTGAGGTGGTTTTGCAGAATACTGCAGAAGAACCAATATCCCTCTGCCACTCAAACCTGACTGGACTTACACCCTCTCGGTAGAGAACTGTGCAGTGCAAATCATGCTGAAGCTCTTCCATGACACACAGCTCTTAAACTTAGCTTCTTTAGAGTCCATAATTTGTTGCTGACAGCTACCCAGAAAAACAAAATTCAAATCTCTTAAATGCAAAGTGAAAGTATCACAAAATACTGTCACATACAGTTTAATAATCCATGAAAACAAGCTAAGTAAAATGATTAGTTATGCTTTGTTTTTCCCTTGTTTTCCTTTGACTCACACTTTGTCCATGAGTTTTTTTGTTAGAGCCAGTATGTTCATTGACTGTGAGATTTTTTCACGATGCTTTATCTTCCTATCTGTTCTTGAAAATGCTGTTTCTGGTGAAAATGAGTGAGTGGGGATTTCTTCTTTTCCTACAATGAATCTAAAAGAAAAAAAAACACCACAGAACCAAACATCAATTATTCATATAACTCAAAAAGTACAATCAAAGATCAATACAAATTTGCTAAGTCTTGAAGGTAAGTTCGAAGTTGCAAGGCTGTAAAAGAAAATGTATCCTAAACAGGGGCCAAGCCTTGTGCCTCTTCAAAAAGATCAGCCCACCAACATATATTTATCCTTCAGATATGGCCAAAAACGGTTTTGGTATTTTTTAAAAATGGAAGAAGAATGGTATCAGGGAAGTGCATCTCAACTTTTTTCCTCCTCAGTATTTTTCCTTTATCTGCAGCAAGAGGAGTCATATGAATTTTAATAATCAAAATCTTATTTTAGTAAGATGCCTTTTAACATCTTCAAAACGTCTTTTCTCCCACCCACACCATCAGCTTTGTTTTGCTTGGCTTTGTCTTCAACTTTCTTTCTTCACCGGTTGTTACCATCTCTGCACGGGTTTATCTTAAGGCAAAGAGGTTCTTGTAACAAGATGCACTGTTTCCTAGCCCTTTGCACTATAATTTGAATTATGAGGTACTGTGGGAATCTTGTTGATGGCTGATGCAAATATAAATAAATTTTTGTCATTCAGCACAGTACAGAATCTCCCAGTCAACTGGTGGCTTCAGAAAGCCCTGATTATGCAGGCTGTCACATGAGCGCTTCATGCCCACATTTCTAAACTATGGACTGACTTATTTAACTATTGGCACCTTTTACCACATTCCACAGCTGTTTCATGGCTGTAACCTCTCTAAAATACTTTCCACTATCAGCAACAGCAACACTGTTTTGCTTGACATCAGCTTCAGTCCTTTCATCACCTGGGAGCTGATGCTCTCCACGCACTTGGCTGTCTTAATGGGAAGGGAGGATACAGCAAGGGAAGGACAAGAGCAGGGTCTGAAGACATCATACTGCCGACACAGGACACTACGCCAGCTGTTTTACTACCCAAATGAGTGAGTGACCCCAGGTAGACCCTCACGACAAAATAAATTCCAGGCAAGGCACGCAAGGTTGAGTGGCACAGGGCATCTCAAATGAGTCTGGTGAGACTCCATGCCTGGTTTTGGTGCAGCTCACAGACCTACTGCAATATTCATTCACCCTTCTGAAAATATAGCAATTAACCTCCAGGTCAAAACACAGCAGCCATTTGCTTCCAGAGGAATACTGGGAATCATGTATCCCAATTTTAGCAAATGGAAAGATTAATGTTCCTTCAAAAGCACTTAACCATACGTCTGCGTGTCCTTTCTCTAATGGTCTCAAATATGAAGATCCTTTTCTTGCCAGCATATTATGCCTTCCTTAAAATATGCAGTATATCCCAAAAGTTGGAAACATTTCACAATAGCATGTTGGGTGGTTCTTTTCCTTAAAAAACCCTCTCTTTTCACATAACACAATTTCCACTATTCAGAATTCCTCAAAATCATCAATCTGGACTACGTACTGAGAGAAACTATATTCTTTACTTACTTCAGTGCAGAGTATGTAAATCCTTTCAAGCCATCTTTGCACCTGAAACATAAAAACAACAGTCTTTTCTGTAATGGACTTCTTGCAATGTAAAGTGTTGCACATTGAATATTACATAGAAGGGCTCTGGAAAAACATCAGTTTCTCATTCATGGGAATCAGCGAGGCTCTAACAAGCCTACAGCAGCTTCTGTTGTCACCACAGCCTTGGAACATCTTAGAAATAAAAGGTACATACAGTACAGAAATGCCAGTGCTTCGTTCTTTTATCAAAGACAAGAGTGCAGAAATTTTGGAAGGACAGTGGCAGAATAACTAAGGTGGCAATGGAAACTTGTTACTTTAGAGAAAAGAAGTCACGATGGTTGCAAGGGACAAAGTAAAGCTGGACCTAGAAAACATCCCACTGTAAAGAACCGCAGGGAACACTTATTCCGATTGTGAGAAAAACTGCTCTATGTTGCACTGCGCTGATCCCTGCAATACCTCACTCTCAGAAAACTCTCAAGCTGAAAGTCAGTCGTTCAGTCACGTAGCAGCCATTCTGCTTCAGAGCTTGATTATATATATCCCCCTTACATACTGAGGGGTTCCTTATGTGAATAATGACAGTAGTAAAGAGTCTTTATTTGGCTGGGAAAGCTTTAGGTCATGGACGTTTTTCTGCACAGGATATGATGAATGGGAGGGGAGTTTGCAGCTGCCGCAGATTCTTCCTGCAAGACTTCTCAGAGTCCCAGTGGCACGTTGATAGGAAAGCAAAGAACAGATACTTTTTTTTTTTTTTTAACTCTGCTTCTCTCTTTATAGCATTGCCGGGGGAACAGATCACAGTATAAACTGCATTCCTCACACACTACATACTGCACAAAATAGAGTTATCATCATTGTTTCAAGAACATTGCAAAACGGTTGCAAATTACCGCACCTAAAACTCTGATTATACTGTATGTATGATCCATAGGCCTCCCCAAATCAAATTCTTTATTCTATTTTTTATTATTACAGAACACTGTAACCAAATATCCATAATTATTTTATTTCCTAATAATTCTTTACCTGTGGAAAACAGAAGCTGAAAAATATTATATTGCTTTTGCAGAAAGGTAGACTTAAAACTCCAAATGAAATGAGCTGTACTTAAAATCATAGCACAAATCAGTGGGAAAAAACCAGAAGCAGAACCCCAAACACACAGAGTTTATATACACCCACTTATATTTATATACTACCCTCGGAACCACAGGCCAGCATCATGATTCGTTTTTCAAACATACAATTGAATGAAAATTAAAGGCTCCTCTGAGTAAAGGGTGTTCTACAGGTTATTTCTGCAAGCTGTCAGTTCAAGAATAGGTCCTTAGTTTCTACTTTTCTTTTTCATGGACCTGTAAATTAAAACCATACATCAACTGAAGTAAAAAGTCAGGGGTGTTTCTAGAATAATATTGAAAAGAAGAATAATCACAGTGTAAGCGTAATTACGTTCCTGCCTTAAACACTCCCAGCCAATTGCAGTTTTAGTTGGAAGTGTTCAAACAATTATTCCATTATTAGACCACCAGATGTCCCTAATCAACTATTACTCAAAGCCTGACCCGATATGACAGAATTCACGACGGCCGTTGTACAATTCACACAAGTTCTCCTCAGACACTGCAGATCAGATCATTTCTTCAGTAATACTGAAAGCCACAGACATGTGAGTTACTCAAAGATAAAATAATTTCCAAGCCTCTAACATTCCTCCAAGAAACATAAGACTCCTAATCCCTATTCTAGTTACACCAAGTTGTTCCTATGCAGCAAGTACTTGGTGTAACAAGACTTTCACAATTATTCAGAGGTAGATCCATGAGACCCCAGGCAAACACAGTAGAGTTAAATATGTGCTTCAACACAGAAGCAACACTGAAGACATAACTCCAACTTCTTTCATACTAACTTCCTGATCTCTGTTTATAACAGAGTAAAATAGTGCTACTTAAACAGAACTTAAACTCACATTGCTGGCTTCCTAAAATTTCTGTTGCAAAGCACTATGCAAGCTAGTAGGGACGTGAAAATACTGCACAAAACCAATCCCTGCACTGACTCCAGACACACTTTCTTTTTTTGGAGCATGCCTGGGTAGGGGGGACGTCACGTAGGCACTGGCTTCAAGCGCAACTCGAAGGCACAATCGGCTGCATATGGTACATTTCATGAACACCTGGCCACTAATAACTGAACTAAAACTAATGATTTGCCTCATGCAGGCCACTACTAATTGGTAATAATAACTTTTACTTGCTGCTTCATTGCCCATGTGGTGAAAAGTCTGTAGGCTGCGGCTGACCCCCGTGAGCCCCGCGAGCCGCAAGCCAGCGCGGTAAAATGCACGTGCCAAACATGCCGGATTCCCACGAGGAGGGAAAAGCTCAGCCACACATTATAGCCTTTAAGCTTGTTAAAACGATGGTCAAACTGGAAAATTGGAGGTGCTGGCTCAGTTGTGTGCTGGGTAAAACCTCTCAGTAAACTTCACCTTTCCTACCAGTCTCACCACCCTGCGCGTCCCAGGATGGAAGCTGGAGTTCCAGGAAGGCCCCGCTTTTTGCAGGGCAAGCAATGATTTAAAGGGCACATAATCTGCCTCCAGCTGCCCAGCAGAGAATTTTCCCATAGGAGGGGAATTTGCACCTGGTCCCGAGCCAGCAGAGCCAGCGCCCGGGCCAGCTGTCCCTGTCCGGGCCAGGGTACCTGGCAGCACGGCGGGAACGCACGGCCGCCCGTCTGCGGCTGGGTCAGAAACCGCTGAATCGAAGAGCCCAGCGATAACCTGGGGTTCCCCAAGCTCCCCCGCCGGCTCCAGTCTGGCCCGTGAGCCGACACGCGGGGGATGGCAGTTCCCACGCTGAGCGGCGAGGCTCGATGCCAGCAGCTCTGGTCTGGGTTTTCAGCAGCGCCAGAAGCCCTCTCGAGATCTTCGCCGTGACCAATCGATGGACTTGGCGCAGACCGTCCTCTGAGGCGGCGAGTCGCTCTTTGGAGCTCGTGAGGAGAAAGTCGCTGAGGGCGGCGGCACACGCCGTGTCCAACAGCATTCCCGAATCCCTCAGGCTGTCCTTCGCGGCAACAGGACACGGGCAGCTCCTCTGCAGAGCTCGCGGGAGAGCCGGGTGGGCAGGAAAAGCCCCCAGGCAGCAGCACATCCTGCCCATGAGCAGCGAGGAGGAGGGAGGAGGCTCCGCGCTTGATACCCATGAAACTGAAAGCGCAGATTAAGCATCAGTGCAAAACTGGATTATAAAGAAAGTCACTATTCCGGGAGAGGCGCAATCACTGCGGATGAGAGAAAGGGAGGTATTATTAATTCAAGTGTAGCTCTAGATTTTTTGAGACTAACTTGCTTATGTGGTGACTCTGAAATAAAGTCACATTTTGAAAATGTTAGTTTTTCAAAAGGCTCTGGGACTAAAACAACCAATCACTCACCAGTAAGATCTTAGTGAACTTTCCAGCTATCTGGACAAGAGGGACCTAAGAAGGATATTGTCCCTGTGCTAATAACAATGTCCAAGTCTGCTGAGCTGTTACTGGTCTATGACAAGGCTGCACAACAGCATTTTGTGCCTAGATTTTCTTAGCAGCTTAGAACAAGAACACTGCTCAGATATTTTCCTATTAGAGATAAAGAGGTTCAAATCTGAACTTGCAGCACCAGCTTTGGAAACCAGGAGGCATTTAGAGCATTTAGATGGGATTCTTTGGATCAAAACCCCTACCTGTAGTTGAGCAGCATCTAAGCCCAAAGGAGTTTTCTTCCGAGGTCTACAATTGCACATGGCCCAGAAAGCCAAAACAGAGGAAATCTGCCATTGGATTGTTATTTTTACATAGAAGATTCAGTCAGATTTTCCTTCTTTTTTCCTTTGACATTTTTTGCCATTTCATGGGTATGTCTCCATTTACACCTCATTAAAGACATTTAAACTTGCATATCTCTCAAAGATACATTACCCCAAATAGAACAGATGGATTTTGGACAATTGTGGTCCCTTGGCTACATCCATGAAGCTTTCTGTGGATCTAGATAGATTGTAACCTATCTCTCAGAGACACCGAAGAAGCCTCCTATCGAGACACCTTGAAATTCTGCGAGAAAACAATAATCGCTTCCATCCAGCAGCTGCTGTTAACATTAACATTTTCCCTCACGTAACCCATCTAAGGCCTTCTTGCCACCTTCATGCACCTTCTCCACACACTATCTTTTCCCAAGGCTGTGATTAGCTTCTCTTGCTGGTGTCTTCAAGGTATTTTAACTGTCCGGGTGCTCTGGACACACAGTCCCCTGGAGACACCACTTTGGCAAAATAAACAAATAAATAAAAGATAGAAGATAGCTAAGGAAGCCTGGCTGCATCCTGCAGACAGCTTGGGCTGGCAGTCCTGCAGATGCTGAGAAACGGCTTCCCCGTTAGGCAGGAGCAGGGATCACCACCTGCCTTCCTCTCTCCTGCCACGTTTCCAGCACCAAGGTGGAGACGTGCCCGGACTCCTCTGCCTCCCCGAGCTTGGAAGGGAGCAGCCAGGCTGCTCAGCTGCAAAGAGAGACCCAGTGACAGCTATGGGCACGGCAAGTTTTATAGGCGCCCTTGGAACCGGCTGCCTTAACGCGGAATGGGATCACGAGGCACAACTTGTGATTCGGGCAGCGGAAATCCGCAGAGGCAAGTTTAAGATGAAGAAAGGGCTTGCAACCACACCTCCTTCCCCGCTGAATTAATCTTTTCTGGCTCAAATATTTATTTTCTTTCCGTCTTTACTCACAGGCCTCCCATCCAACCTGGGACTGTGAGAGAAGGAGTGCCTGTAAAAGGTGCTCTTAACAAAAGTATCTAATTTTGCATCTATGGACAACACGGAATTTTTCAAAGACATGTTACAAATTAAATTTGAAAACAGGTGAAGTCAGAAAAGCTGAAGCTGAAAGGCAAAAATTGTACTTCATATTGCACTGCCATGCAGCCAGGATCAAAACACAAGGAAAAGTCTCATTGCTGTGTTTCCAAATCTAACTGGTAGTTTAATTGTGTGTTTGAACAGAAAATGAAAGAAAATATCTTTTTGTTTTCTCACGACTGCACTCACTTGATCTGTAAAAATGAACATTCTAAAAGGCTACTTTTATAACTAGTATATGTACTGAAAGTAAAACCATATTAAAAAAAATAGATGAATAAAGGAAGTCAAGATAACCCCGCCGGGTGAAGGGGAAATAAGCAGCACACACTTATTTCTACACTTACACTGAATGCATCATTTATAATATTTAGAAGAAAAGAGTGACTGGAGGTGGCACACAGTACTGCCATCAGCCAGCTAAGGTCCCATTAAGCTTTCACACAAATCCAAGGAATTACACTTCTTTAGAGAAACTCACAGTTCTGGCAAGAATGTGCCATAAAGCTAACTTACATGAAAGCTAAATTACAATACCTGATTCAGACCTGTGCACCAAAGCTGTTAGCAATCAGCACCTCACGCTGATTGCTAATCAGGTCGCATGTGCTACTGCCAAGCTGGAAATCAAGATCTCCAATGAGGTTCACCACTCTGCTACAGCCAGCTCTCATTTGAGGGACTTTGGGAGAGGCATTGTTACCTCCAGAAATGTGCATTTTTAAATAAAGAGGATTTCTCGCAGATTAAAAGTCCTTCCAAAACAAAACAAAATGCAATTATTATGTATTACGTGTAAAATCCCTCTCTTTGCAGAACAGCAATCACGGTGCTACGGCCTCAAAGCTGGCAGGTGATGTGCACAGCCCAGGTCGCCACCCTTCATATTCAGACTCATCCATCCAGTCCCTGTTTCTCACAGCAAATAGAAGAAGCCAAGATTAATTAAGAGAGGAATGAATGAGGAAGTGAAGAATTTATCTGGCTAACTCAGTTTGTTTGTTGCATGTTGGAAAGCAATGACTTTTTTCCGCTACCCAATTTCAATCTTTTAAACTAAGTTTTACAAAAAAAATTGGTAACTCTGTGCTGTAAAAAAAACCTCAAAGACGATCTACAAAAGAGGCACAGAAGAAAAACAAACCAGCAAGCAAACAACAAACTCCAAGGCAGCAAGTTGAGAAGTCAAATGGCCTCTAGGGGCATAAGGACACCAGGAAATAGATCTTTACACATGCACAGAAACATGTTGCCTACCCCAGGCTTTGTGACGGCACCAATTTTATGTTTTACTGTTGTTAGAAAAAAAACGCTTGAAATTCATAGATACTTAGTTCAAATAACAGTGACACTTGCAGCAACACTGTGTAACACTGAGAGCTTTGCTAGCTTCACCTACTGCCAAATTCTTTTCTGGTTTCTTTTGCCTCTCTGAAATTCGGGGGGGGGTGGGGGTGGGGGGGGAAATCTGTGCACATTTTTCAATCTATTTACAGATTATTCAACATTTCAGATAGCTAAGTTTACCAGAGAGATTAATTCTAGCAATCAAATGAAATGGTACAACATTCACTTTTCTCAAATGGTCCTGGAATTGGATTTGAGGGAAATGCTTGGCTGTTTGCTTTGTTTCAATTGGGAAAAAATATGATTATGAGACTATTCATTAATAGCTTTAGTCTTCTGTGGCCCATTATCCATATCTCTGGTATTTAATAAAATTATCATATATAACCAGAACAAACTTTCAATGAAATGAAAACCTATAAAATGTTTTAAATAAATTAGCAATCATTATGCTAAATACGTTAAAGTCATTGCTGAGTTAGGTCATGGAGGGAAGATGATATACCCGTTTTAGATTAACGAACAATTATTTGTATTACATGGACTTGAAGAGAGCTTTTGGCTCTGACTGTTATCCAGAACACTCCTGTTTATCACAAATCACAGAATGGTTGAAAGGGACCTCTGGAGATCATCCAGTCCAACTTCCTTTTATACAGTTTTATAATGCAGAGTGTTGCAAAAATCACCAACATGATTGCAAATAAGCCAGATATTGAGACATAAGTGTAAGGATAAAGCCATTTGGGTGCTACAATCAAGTTAAATGGCCTCGTTGCGATGTCTGTTGAACTATAAGCCTTTTATTTTTGCATATATGGTATTTCTTTTGTAATCACTGCATCATGTAAATTTACCTGCTTACCCGGTACTAACAACCCCATCTCGCACAGATGTTGTGCGATGCAGACTCGCCTCTGAGCTTCATAACTATCAGAGGAAGTCTTGAAAATACCGCCTCAGAAAACCCCAGATTTCAATACTACTCTAGAATTTCAGCCCTTAGCAACTCCCTTGTTGGTTTGTGCTGTAGGAAAACAGAGGAACAAACTTCATCCTAATGTAGTTGTATTATTAAATTACCACAGTGCTGTGAAGAATAGATCATATTGTTAGTGCTGCACATTGATGTGTTGCAACATTCAAAATAGTAAACAAACAAACCAACAAACCAAACTGCTCAGAAAGCTTTCAGTGATGTAACATAAAGGCCACGATAACAGGACACAGCCCTAGAGTGTCACTTTTGATAGACTTCTGGTCCTGTATAACTCTACAGGTTACATACATTTGGCTTCTGAACAATATTCAACACTAATACTTCCAATTAACATTTTTAAACAATAAAGACAAACTGCTAAAAAAGAACTCTCCACTTACCAGCAAACAGTCAAGAATACACACTCACCAATGAAAACATAAAATGCTTCCAAATTATGGAAAAAAACGTATTTTCTAATCTTGCAACATGAAAAGCTTTTTGCAATTAAGTAACTTAGTACATGGACTTTGTGAAAATAACTTTCCAAAACAAAATTATTGCTGTGAAATCAAGCAGCGTTGATATCATTGTTTAATTTTTATGACAGCGATAAAATCTCAAGCAATTATTTTGTTCTGTAAATATACAAGTTTTCTATTTAAAATCACTATGCAATGAAGGCAAAGGGTTGCCATTTCTCAGAATTACACTGAGAATGTCACTACGCTCAGAGCTGTGGGAAGCTCTTGACCGTGTTTCAAGAAATTATCAATTTTCTCTGTTTCACTTGGTAACAAGATAATTTCTAGTCTCCCCAAGATGTAAGGAATGAGCACACAAATTAAATACAATTAAGGAAATGAGAAGCCCTCAGTCTACAAGTGCTGAGATCTCACAATGATCTCATACATAGGAGAAAAAAAAGTAAAGTAAATAAAGATTTATCAAAGTTGAAAGAAGTATCAAATCCATTTTCCAAGCTGGACAAGTAAGATGCTTCACAGGGGAATTATAATAAGCATTTACTGCATTTCTCTCAAGAAATATTTCTGTCAAGGAACACTGAAATTGTTGAAACTGAAAACAGCCGCAGCTGGGAGAACGCACCCAGTTCTTACCACCCGTATCAGCAGCACATACTGTTACTATAACATGCAGAAGCAACATTAAAAAAAAAAACACTTTCGATGCTTTTCTAACCTACTCTATATATACAAATTATATTTTGTGGTTCTCCAGTGCCATGACAGCAATATGCTAAATATACACATAATTACATGGTTTTCCATTTCTGGACTGCTTCATCAAAATATACATCTACATGATAGTGAAGTGCCCTTTCCTGAATCATATGATTAATCAAGTGTTTAACATGCACTGATCAGATTTCAGCACTGTGCCAGTGTTGTCAAGGCCACTGAATACTGGGAATGGGGATTTTAAGCTTGTTCCTTCCTTGTTCCATCTCCATACCTTGTTCCATCTCCACCCATTTTCATATTAAAAACAATGCAAAAAAATTAGAAATTCACTAAAGACAAATCTTAACAGTTAAAGAGGCTTAGGTAGACTCTGGGCTTTGTCCATCCCTTAAAAAAATCTCTATTAGAAAAATTCAGAACTTTAAAAAAGATGCTTCCTGTTCCTGCTGGAAGTATAAGGATATACCTTGTTAACACAACTTTAAGAGCTAGAGGCAATGCTTAATTAATAAGAATATGACATAAGCAGAGAAAGCAAAAGGAAGTGTGTGAGGAGGGTTTGCAAGTAGAAAACACATAAAGGGAATACTGAAGTTTGCCACATGTCTGACAGGAAAGGAGCAAGTACAGCTGGGATATGGATAAAATTAAAGGCTCTCTCCTTATTTTTTTATGCCCTGTTATTCTGTGTTAAGAGACAACAATAGCCCCAGGAAGCTCAAAATGATGTTTAACTCTGATGCTCTCAAATACCCACAGTTTAAAACAGGTACAAAACTGAAGCTGACTGTTAAGTAAGGAAGGAAAACGGGAGATCTTCTCTCTATACTCACTAGCATCCTCATATCAGAGGTCTGTGAGAGAGGTGAATGAAGATCCAGCCCTCTCCCTGCAGCTGGGAACTGAAGAGGCTGGGTTATGTTTCTCACCTCAAAATAAATCTTTTGGTTTTGGTTAACTTCAGTTAAGAAAACATGAAGAAAAAGTCTACCTGAGTGATCCGCAGGGCCTCCACAGTGACAGGCCAGCGAAAGAGACACAACCAGGAAAATAAAACCCAAACGTCCCACTACACCCCTGGTGACACCAGGGACTCCGTTTGGACACGCAAGGGATAATCATACATAGCAGGACCAAAAGCGCAATGACCACAAAGTGATTCATTTTAGTAGGAAAGAAAAATCAACAGGACAAAAGGTTTGCACCAAGAACTATTCTTTCTCCTCTAACAGCTCTTCAGAGAAAAAGCAGCTCCAGTTTACAGATCTCCCAGACCTTCGGGCTATTTCTGCAGCCAGTTGTAACTTCTGTAAACTCATCTGTCCCTGAGCCAGAACATGTCCCTTTCCTAACTGCACCTGATGTTGACTCACAGACCACTCTGGATGCTGCAAAGCCATGAAAACGGATTAGACTAGGCTGCTTAGTTTTTAAATTTGTGCTAATTAGCTGGAGACAAACGCAAGTTTTCGTGGCATGTTCTTGGCCTCTTTTTACAACTCTAATGTACTCATCAACATTATGTAAACAGTTTTACAAACCTCGTGTAGCAGATGCTGATTCTTGGCCCTCCACCATTTCAAGTGTTTATTATAAAGCTATAAAGTGTAATTCATGCAGAAGCCAACCGTGGAAAGAGTTACTACAGCTCCAAAATATCACCAGTAATCCATCATGAAACTACAGCAATTGCTGAACATTAGCACAACAATCACAGCTCAACTAAATCACGCTAAAAGCTATGCTAGCTCATGTGGAGCACGCAAACCATGCAGTAACTACCAGTTGCATGGTCATTAGGCCTATCAATTAAAGGTAAATGTTTATTCATTATTTGCCACTGGCTGCTGGTGTATAATATTTCTAAGAGTATCATTATACATCTTTCACACACAAGATATTAATAACAGAAGGCGAGAAATAAATATACTGATGATAGTAGAAAGAATTATAGGTTTAACAAATTAAATATGTGCAGATTCATAGTAAGGTTTAAATATATACTCACTCAGTTTTCAGATATTTATTTTTAAATAACTTCTAAAAAAAAGGCTCTTCTGAAAAGAGCCTATTAGAATTTTAATTAACGACTTAAAAAAAATGTGAAGAAGCCATGTTTTGAAATGATGTGTTTCAGCCCAAAATGCTGAGAATAAGGAGAGGATTCATGGAAAGGATTAGGATGTTACAAATCATATGGAACATATGAATAGAAGCCTGTTTCTGTGTATCAATAGGGGTTTAATTTCTGAATGAGAAGCTTAAGTTAGGGCACATTCTTTTGTAAAGCATTCCACGGGTTTCCTAGAAGACGTAGACTTTGGTAACATCCTGACTGCTAACTTAGCTCAATAGGTTCTTATAAATCTGCTATAAATACTTCAGTTAATGCCCAAAACAGTAAGAGACTGGAATTGATTTTGGAGGGAGACAACGGAAGTAGAAATGAAGTTAATATAGGATAAAAAGAAAAGCCTCTCGTACTCTCCCCACCCCAAGAAGAGCTGATTACAACTTCTCAAGCTGTGAAACACACATCTTAACCACAGCCGCTTGCCACTCGAGCTGCTATCTGAACCCAAGGCTTTCCAAAGGAGGGGAAAAAAAAAAGCCCTGAACAGCTGGACCCCATCCCAGAGATACAGAATAAATCACTTGCAAGGGAATTCCACACTCAAAAGCTCTAATCACTCCTCTCTGCAAGCAGCAAAACAAACAAAAACCAGAAAGGACCCCTGGCCCTGGCTGCTAGTGCAGACTAATTGCAGGGCCTGGGGAGCGGCTCAACGGGAAAGCGGCGCTGAATGGAAGAGCCCCGTAGATCCGCTCCTCCCCAGCACTCCTGCCCCTGTCAGGTCACAACCTTTGGCTCTCGAGTCACCCATGCAAAGGAGGATAAAGAGATTTGCCTCCTTCTGTTAAATCCATGTAGTTATTTGTTACAGTTTTGAGAAACACGGCATTATGCAGGGGGTGCTCTGGTGAGCGAGGCCTGCCCCTTGCCAACCAGCAACGGGGGCAACACTCCCAGGGCAAACTGCAAACTTTTAGGGTAGCCCCAGCCCTTCTAAGTTCAGTTTCTTCTGTTTTTACCTGGTAGGAATTCTGTGCAAGAGACAAAATAGATAGAACATTCTTCCATAATTCTTAAACTACACAAATGTGAACGACTTCACCAGATAAGAACATGAAAAACTTACTTAAAGCTTAACCCTACAGCAAAGACATGAAAACACCCACACTGAGGGCAACGGCACATGAAAGCCAGAGCGATAGCAGAAAGCAGCACAGGCAAAAAAAAAAAGTCTAAGTTTCCCAGGAAAAACACTTTGCTGTCAAATGTAATATTTCTTTTATGGTGTAATTTGCCTGAAATTTGCCAAGTGCGCTGTACAAAAATGATTATCTCACCAAATGAATCACTTTTCATCAACATACTTTTCAGTACTGTGAAGCTGTTGTTCTAGAGAAAAAAAATAAACTTTGCATTGGTGATTTATCTGTGATGGAGCAAAGGGTGGAGTCGGGAGATGATGATTCTTTTTTTTTCGCTCTTTTTTTGTATCTGTTTGTTATTTTAAGTATAAGTCTTCATAAAATGCAATCTGTGACGAAAGCATCTCTTGACGCGCTTGCAACCCATAGCCACGTGAGTTTGGGGGAAAAGCTCTGGACTTCCTACGACGTTTCGGTTGTACTTCTAGTCCACATATTTTCAGCTGCTAATGGTGACGTCCCCCAGAGACACGTCCTCTCTTCACGCCCTGTCTGGCAGCACAGGCACAAGTATCTAAGCTGACAGTCGGAGAGGATAAAATAACCTGCAGTCTGCGCATTCCTGCTGATGCCTGCTAGAGCGATTTCATTAATGCTGTCCTCCTTTTGCAAGCTGCTTTACAAGTCTGCAATGTGGACATGATCACAGCAAGGAAGAAGAGTTACTCTGTCTGCTACCTAGAACCTTCTGGACTGTTGTTAGAGATTTCCAAGCACCAAGGAACTACAAGACATAGGAGAAAGTACACTCAAGAATTACTAGTTGAAGTTCTGTTTCAAATTAATTTAAAAATAATATTAAATAACTCCATGTACAGACCCTGATTACATGGCAGGTTTAAGAAGTCAAGACAGCCTCAGCTGCTCTTTCAGTATTGTGCTCAATTTCAATTTAAGAAAGAAATAATCACCCATCAATGCAAATAAAAACAGAATATTAATTTCTGTTTTTATTGAAGTTGGATGTTTTCAATGGAAAGATGGGCCAATGCTTGAATTAATCTGGCACGCTGAGATGTTCTATGTTTTTATTTCCCTGTACCACTAAGATATTTGCATGCCAACAGCATTTTATTGTTATTTAGTTAACCTGCTAGCATGTCAAAGCAACTGATTAATTCCCCCTCTCCATTATGCTTTATAAAAAGCAGGAATTTTCCTGTTTCTATTTAGAGAAAAAAAAAGACATAATGAAAACGATGTGCATAGATATGTCTTTTAAGAGACAAAGAAAGGTCTTTTAAAAAATCAAGCATGTAAAATGTCATTTTTAACAGTAAAACAAGCCCTGAGTCGTTTTGATAAACCACATTCAACTTCTGCAGCCATGGACCTACAACAGCCAAACTATTTAAAAATGCTATCACTAAGGAAATAAGTTTTGCCTAAGGTGAAGCAATAAATGATTCCCAGAGCAAACAAACATACCCAGGGATGTGTACAAGGTTGGGAGCCCACGAGCACGACACATCACGCACTCTCGGCCACCTCACACGGACCCAGCGCTTCACCTGCACTCACCAGCTCATCCATCCCGTCGGAGCAGCTGGGTCATCCCAAGCAAAACACAGAACCTTCTGCATCTCGGTGACCTCTGTCGCTCTTGCGAAGACGACCAAAAGAGGCTCCCGGGTGCAACGGTTATTAGGAAGGCGACTGGCGGATACATACGACAGCGCTTTGGCCCAAGTCTCCCTTCATTAGGAAACCAGGCTAAAAACGGCTGCGAGGTTAGGATTTCACTTGACAAATACACATGAAGTTTTGCAGTTATCCCCTCTGACAGAAATTATACCTGTTAAAGGACTAACGTGAAAAAGATACACTTAAGAAAGATACAATCTCTCTGCATCTTATCTTTTTCACGTCTCATCATCTGTTTTTTTGGCAAGTTTCTATTAACATATGTTTGCAATATGATTTCCCGAAGTTGAATATTAAATTCAATACATTATATTTTGAAATTGAGACTCCCATAAATCTGTTTTCTTACTCTTTATTTCCCAGACTGCCTCACTGTAGGCACAAAGCAGCTTAACTTTAAAACTGACAGTGAAACTGCAAATTGCACTATGTGCCTCCTAAAATGCACTAAATGAGCAGGCAGGCTGTGATTCTGTGATATATCTACACAGAATGATTCACTTTACTGGCAATGACGTACGTATTTCTACTGCTACAGGATTGGACCCAAATAATCTTAGAAACTATGACAGAAAGAAAAAATTGCCAACTTTGTTGCCATTCCTGGTCTACACTGATTGGAAACACGTTAATTCTAGGTTAGAGCAGCTGCGAAAGACCCCACTCTTGTCAGTGAAGTGCTGCCAGAGCAGCCACAGCATGAAGGGAAATATTCTGAAGACCATTTTCCAGATTAGATTAGATTTCCATTGCAGATTAGTGCAGAATGACAGAGAAATATAGGTGGCACAGCAAAGATGAAGATTTGAAATATTCACATTTTTGCTTATCTTCAAGTGAGGTTGCAACATGAATGTACTACTATTTTGTTTTTTCTTCTGCTGATCTGTGAAAATCAGTTTTCTAAGCAGAGAATACATAGTGCTTAATTCTCTGATCCCATATGGCATTGTGAATACGTGTGGAGCTTCACTGAATTTCCCTGAATTCCTTCATGGAACACAGCATCCTTGGTAGCAATCCTCACCAGCAAAATTCACAGCTTACCCAAAAGGTAACCAGATCAGGTTACCTCTTTTCCTTCTTGAAGGACACGCTCTAAGCACAGTTGTCTCCAGAGGCAAACGTTTGCTGGGGCATTACCCAAGAAAGAGGCTTATTCCCCAAGAAGACTTTCTTTAAAGAAGACACGAAGAGAAAGAGACATGAAAAGATATAGTCTTCCTTTTCCGCAAGCACTATATCCCGTTGGACACAGGCAGGAAATTCAAGACTATCCGGACTCTATTTAGATTTAAGAGACATAAAGCATGACTTCAGAGCTGGGTGGTCTGTGCAATGTCCAAGAATACATGAACTAACCATCTTCAGTCTCTTTCTGTTTTCTTTTCCTCAGCTAATAAATTAAATTCATTTTTGCAAAAAAATGATACTATCTGTCAATAATGTTCCTGTGCATATACTCCTAGGTATATCAGCCATATTCACATGCTTCCTCAAACCAGTGATATCCCATTATTACAGCTATTATTGTAGTTGGAAGAGCTGATAAGAAGCTGGAAAGCCCTGCTTTTATACAACTTCATAAATTGATCCAAAAACTAATTTCAACCATGCCTTAAGAAAAAAAGAAGTAAATGTCAACCCTCAATTTGTGGAATTGATTGTGAGAGAGATATAGATTACATTTTTGGCTAGATCTGTGCTGAAGCCAGAAGAAATCTGAAAAGAGCAGTCTTAAAATCCTGCCTTGAGTGGCATTTGTAAGGGAAATAAAAATAAATTAAAAAAAGAGTGACTGATTTGAATTAGGCAACTTAAAATGAGGTCAGGACTCAGCAACCAATAAAACTGAGTACTGCCTTATATTGCTGAAGCAACTGATCCATTATTTTCTGTAAAAAATAAAATAAAATAAAATCTGTGACAAAATCAGGTTTTCAGTATAATGAGCAACTGTATAAACTGATAAAGATCTTTATAGCACATCTATCCAAGCCTACACTCCACAAATTCTGTAACATATCACTAACATTCAGGTGTTCAAGTTGCATCAAATCCTTCTAAGTCATACAGTACTTCTGATTACACATCTCATAAATGCATCAGTCTGTGTTTTTTTATATTCCCTAGCTCCCAATTATATCTGATTTTCAATAGGATACACTCGCTGTTCAGTACGATACAACAAAGTATTGATAGAATATTTTATTTTCCTATATTACAACTAAAAGATATTGAGTACTAAATGTGCTAGATAAATTTAACTTACTGAGACCAGAATCCATAGTATATCATCTTTGACTTTGTAGTAAGAATTCGTATTAATCAATTACTAATCATGCATCCCCTGGGCCAAATAATACATTTTAAGAAATGCTGTCACAACCATCTATTTGGGGAAAAAAATGGCATAGGTTTGGGGGAGGATAAAACGAAAACCCTATTTCTTCTTTAGGTCTGGCATTCACATATATACACAATTAACCTGAATCTTTCCATCATTAACATTTGCTAATACGATACAGCTCTGAGTGGTCAACCCAAACTGACCAGAGTATTATTTGTTAGTACGACAGGCATCCACAATACTTAACCAGCAGATACTCAGGAGTATCGCTGGGTATCCAACAATTCCTGTAACTGCCACAGAGCAGATCAGGAAACACAAAATGTTCTGTCATAAATTCCTAAATTCAGAACAACATTCGCTGAGCACACTCTTGTCTCCAGCACTGAGGAATTTCCTGGACTCAAAACGAGGAGGATCTACAGCTCCAGAGCTGTTCCCCAGCAGCGATACTTCCACACGGTATTCTTTGTACATCCTCAACCTATAACAACTGTGGTTTTAAGTCCTTTTAATGTTTTCTCCCTACCTCCTTTTCTCTGTTCTTCTTTCCTCCTCTTCCTCCCCAGTTTCCCAAGATACACTACAGAGCACTTGGAAACGTGTTGTTTGTAACGTGTCGTGTTTGTGGGCAGCTCAGGCAGGACCCGGCCCATCCGCCGCACGGACACGTCTCCAGCGGGCACTGCTGGCTCAAACCACCCCATTTTCCTACCCCCGGTCTGGCAGCACTGCCAGGGTTTAAGTCATGGAAGGAACAAGAGCTCTCGTTGAGGGGGAAGACAGGGGTAGGGGAGGTTAGTCAGCCACGGTTCGCGCCCCGCCGCCAGGCCTCCCGCTGGGGCAAGCGTTGCGTGACAGACTTGTAGTCCTTGATTTACGCTTTGGCATCCTCTAGTAACACTTCTCAGCAGGGCTAGATGAATCATTGATCTGTTCCAGTACAGTAATTCCTATGTATGTTCATAACCTTGGAAGAATCTATATAAAATATGAACACACATTTAGTTAGTGTGCTGTTCAGCCAGATAAATTGCACAACCATTAATGCTGCATTTTAAGTTGCGCAGATACATCCATGGTGTAAACTTTCATGGGCATCTTTAAAATATAGTTTATTTTGGAAAAAAAAAAAAAGACTGTCTCCTAACTCTCAATTTATACGTCTCTTGAGATAAGTATTTGATAAATAATTCTATTAGTCAATGTTACTCTCAAAAATCCTTGACTTCAAAAATGTTTGATCTAAAGAGAGGAATAAAATAAATGTAGCCCATGAATATCTTTTTCTGAATTCTGCCTGAACCAAACTCAACTGCAGCAGACAAGAACAGAAAGACAACTCAGATGCAAATGGAAATCACAGCAATGGACAAAACTTGGATACCTCTTGAACAAATCTCTACCCCACCAAGGGTTAACTAACATCACCACCATCTATCTTAGCTTGTAAACAAAAAGACTTGAAATGAGATAAATAAATAAATAAAAATTCCTTTTAGAATTTCCTAGAATGGAAAATCCCCAGCAGGAGTTCTTCAGGCATTTGAGAGGCTCAGGAGAGACTGTCTGTCTCCTCAGTGAGTTCTGCAGACAGTTTTCTGTGTTCATAGCCCTGCCTTCCCTCTAACTCACAGGTCAAAACAGACTGAGTTTATCCTATCATCTTTTTGTACATAGCTCTACGTGGTCATCAGACATAAGAGATATGTCTAAATATCATGCTGAGGTTTACTATGAGGTTATGGAGTATGGAGGGGGAAAACAAAAAGGGTTACTTACTCAAGCAAAACATTATCCTTCCTTATATACACCTCAAAGCACTTGAGCACTAAACCAATGTTACCCATAAGCTCAGCAAAATAACTTCTGAAACGTTAAGTTTTTCCTCAGTTTCCTGCTTTGCAAGCACAACCGGACAAGAAAAGCACAAATCTGGAGAGCGTCACAGCTTTGCACAGGAAGCCCCTAGTGAGAAGATACGTTTGACACCTCTAACCTTGATGCAGTGACCGCAAACATACACGAAGCACAGCACAACCTTGCCGCATATTCCAGTCAGTGACAAACGTGGCCCCTTGATTACTATAAGGGCAGGATTTGATCTCCTGTTAGGCAATATTTTAAGAATCTCTCTATAAACACTTTTGGGCTTAGATGCTGCCAGATCATGACTACTACACTTCAGTGAAAGGCTGGAATTTCTCACTTTGAACAGCCATGACTTGGGAATGGGCTGACCAGCTCAAAATCCTCCAAGTTTAACAGTCTTTGTTTCACTTGGGATAATAATCGCTTTATTTTCCAAATACAAACAGAGATGCTTCATCCTGTTTCAGCAAACTGAGGCCTCTTACGGACACATGAATAAGGCTCAGTCCTCTAACTTATTTTTAAATATCTGCATGCAAAAACCTAGCACAACATCTCTGTTACATTTAGACTGCTTTTCCAGACCACACAATGCTATTCAGAGATCATTAAATTCTCTCTGCATAAAACCAGGCAATTTTGGCAATTTTTTTATACATACAGAATCACTTCAACTGACAGGAGTTTAGCCTTCCTGCTATTTTAAATCAGGATCAGCGTTGCTATTTTGGCTGATGTTATGTGGAAATGAGTACTGAACTTAGCAACTGCATAAACAGTAGTCTATTTGGAAAATGCCAAGAGAGCATGAAATATAACATTGGTGAAAATTGTAAATTATCATTTACATTCAACATAATGCTATAAAATCAAAACCACGTTCCTGCAGTAGGACACAGGGATCAAGAAAAAAAAAATATATATATATAGGTTTTGAAAGATCAAAATGATCTTAGATGAGAAGTAGATCTTAGATTAGATGACTTTAGATTAGATGAGAATGATCTTAGAGGAGAATGATTAGAGGAGAATGATCTTAGAATACATGAGAATTCATCTAAAGGATTAGATGAATGGAAAGATCAATTCATCTAATTAGAATATATACATTTACAATAAATGGGGTACTTATACACAGTAAAATTTCTGCCCAAAGTCACAACACAGTTTTGTAGTACAAAATACAAGTTTTTTAGGGTAAAGAAAAGAGAGGTAACAACTAAACAACAGACTGTGTACATACATTTTTAATACAATTAAGGAAAAAATAAGACAATCAAATTGTTCCATGAACCCAAAACCCAATAAATTCTTGTTGATTTTTTCATTCAGTTAAATTAATTATTTTAAAATCTTTAAACTGCAACATTTAGATTCAATGTAGATGATTTCTTCAAAATTTTCACTGAAAAGCATCTGAAAGCTCAGACGTTCTCACATCTGTGTATATTGCTGAGACAACATTTTAGAACTTAAAAAAAAAATAATTTTCTATTAATTTTATTCCTCCTGAGCAATGCTGCATTTTGTTGTAATACCTTGCAGTTAAGCCTAGATAACTGTTTTTCAACATAGTGCTTGTGTGTGTGAATGTGTCTACCAGTAATTTTGAACATGAGGTGGCCTGATCAACTTGGGTTAATTCTTGGTATGTTTGTCAATTGCAAGTGCAATTGCAAGGGGAGGGCCATGTACTGGATTTTGCCTAGTCTGTGTTTTTTAATGTGACTTTTCGGCATTTTAAAATTTATATTAGCTGTCTAGGAATCAAGTGAGCCTGAAACATGGATATACAAAGGATTAAAAGTGAAACGTCCCCCCGCCACCAAACTGCTTTGGGGACATCACGATAAAAACTTATGGCTAACAGTGGATGGTTCCCAAAGATCTTCCCAAAGATGATGAGCACCATGTATAAAGAAAAAAAAGGCAAACGATCATAACTACAATTTTAGCTTACAATGCCAGCAGTGTGTTTCTTATACACCCAAAGGGAAAATCGTATTATACAAGGAAGAATCCTGAGTGTTTTATAACTGTGCTTTCTCCTCATATTCATCAGTTATTAAAAGAACCTAAAGCATTTTGTAGCACCGTTAACACAGCTGTGATAGCAGTCCAAAGAAGTGGATTGATTTACAGCAGTACGATAGCCTCAAGTCTCTCTAATCATGTTAGTCATGAGACCAGCACTGCGAGGGGCTTGTACCGATTTAACTCAAACGTGCCCTGCTTTAGCACACAGCAAAAAGCGAGAACTTTTACCATCTCTTCATAATATTATTTCAGTCAGAAATGGTAACTAAAAATGCTCCAAATATTTTAAGATATCTGAAATACCTAAAACTAGGTGTTATTTTGGCTGCTTACAGTTTGCCTCCACTTGCACTTGAAGACGTGAGCAATCTTACTGAGCTCAAAACTGAGCCTCAAGAGAGGTAATACTTACTGTAATTTAGGTTATATCACGAGTTACATAGACTGATTGAATAACATTAGAGGAGGTAAGAAAAAAAGGGATTTCTAAATCCATTCCCCATCACAAAGCAGGATCAAACACAGACTCTTGTCTGATCTGTACTTTCATGATAGAAACATTGGATCTCCATAGCCCTGAGCAAACTGTTCTACTGTTTAGCTATACTTAAACTTAGATTTCTTCCCAGCATTCTTATTTCCAACCTGCATTAATCTGGCTTTAATCTAGCATTTCTTCTACTGTTCACCAGAGAAAGAACACATTCTGCTCCTCTTCTTTCCAGAAGTACTGCATGTATCTGAAAAAAATTATCAGTCCCCCCCCTTTTTTTTTCCCTAGACTAAACAAACCATTACAAGTGATTTCAAGCAGGCAAAAATAAGGTCTATAAAATTCTGATCATTCCCATTCTTCTCTGGCTTCTGGCCCATTTGACCACATGCAGCTTTGAAGTTTGGTACTCCAGCTGAGGCTACCAAAGCTCAGCAGAGCAGAATGACAACTGCACATATGTGCTGCTCTCTTATTCATAAGCCATTCCATTACAAGCACTTTTTATTTTTTTTCCATATCATGACACTGTTGACTCATGTTCAGGCTGTAGCCTTGTTTACAGGCCTTGCTGTGAAGAGCTGCTGGCTAGGGCCACTCTCCATATTCTGTATTTTGCTTTATGCTTTCTCCCCAAATCGTTCATTTGTCGTTGCTGAGTTACATCCTATTTGGGGAAACATTTCTCCAATTTACAAAACTGTTTTGAACTAAAATCTTGCTAAATGTATGGATAAAACCAAACTTAGAAGCTAAGACTGATTGGGCCTAACTTAAATAATAACCTGGGTAATGACTTAAGAGTTTATTTTTATTAATTTTGTGGATGAAACATAAGAACAGGTCTGAAGACGTACTGAGGTGAGATATATGATACCCACTATTACTTCTGAAGCGACGAATAGGACTATCCGCAAAGGAAGGCAAATAGGCTTGACAGTTTATTCCTGACAAATATGCAGGCTGTTACTCAACAAATTGTTTCTCCTAAGTGTCCTCAAAGAGCTCACTTGAGGAACCACCCCAGAATGCTGTGGCACTTGCCTGATTCTGGGCCAAATGCTTGTTTAACTGTTTCATTGAAACCAATCAAATATATTTTCATTTAAGTTTGTACAGAAAATTTCTCTCTCACAGTACACTGACATAGCAGGAATTACTAAATAGAATTCTTTAAGTATTCATCTCACTTTTAAAAATATCATCTCAAACCTTTAAAAACATTAATTCTTACTCTTTAAAGTAAGATATGGGCAATGGATATGACTGATAAAAGTTACTGTTTATTCAGGTTTTTCTCTCTTATACAATTCTCTTGCTCTTACTGTAAGTGAAATTCAAGCTTTCTAAAAATCAACTGAATTTGACACTTAATTTTTTTAACCACACTTCCACCTGATGATCAGATGCTAGGTTTGTTATTACCGTTAATAAGAGCATAGTCAGATTTTAAATTTGTTTGATATTACATTAATCAGATTTGCTTACTCTATGACAATATTTTTTTTGGCCAAAAAATACTACAAGAAAACTTTTCCCAATATGTTTTCTAATCATTACATCAAGCACACGAAAGAGAATAAAGAATGTCTCGTTCTTCAGAATATTGGAAACAGCCCATAAAGTCTCTGTTTCACTGAAGAAGCTGGTTTTATGATGAAGTTTCTTTTTCTGTGAAATTGAGACTTTATGAACTGAAAGCATGTCTGTGAAAATCATCTATGACATAATTTATATTCTTCTAACAAAGGAGTGTATAAGGAGAAGGTAAAATGAAGAGGAATGAGGTAATTCAATGTTTATAAAGTACTAGGTATTTGACAGGCTTAAAATTATGTCCAGGATACAATATTTGATACTATTATCCATTAATATATTTTCCCTGACATTTTATCTTAGGGCCAAAAGCCAAAAGAAAGACCACAAATATCTAACCACAAAGTAGCTCTTATTTTCCTATTCTAGTTAGCAATTAGCTCATAGGAACAGAATTCCAAGTATGTCCAATGCCTATAGTTAAAAATATGCTTGTTTCTAAAATGAAATATAAATGTCATATGTTAAAAAACATATTTTTAAGACTGAACTGTAGAAAAATACTGATTGACTATTGAAACTGCACAACTGCTACGCATAAAATAGCTAATGCACTATTAATTTTATAAATAAGTACCAAAATATGCATAACGTTATGTAACGTTATGCCACTGCCTTCTGCCTTTCACGAAATGGAGATTTTCTGCCCTGAAAACTATCACAAACCTGTAACCAGTTTGAGTTGCCAGTTTACGACACGTAACTCCTGATTATGGTGGTGCCTGCAAGGACTACATCTAATTTTTTTAAATTCTTCTTCTTTTCCTCCCCCTCAGTATTTCTTTTTCAAGAACTGGAGCTCAGATTGTCTACTAGACCTGTAACAGTTCAACCCAATCAACATTCATAGGACAGGCTGGGATTTCTGGAAATCTAATCCTTCCACTATATTATCATTTACTTCTTAGCTTTCCTCCGTTTTCCTAGATGCATTTTGCAAATAATCAAATTATTCTTTATGATTTCATAACTGCTGCTCAAAGAGACCTCTTCTTTTTTAATGTCAGAAGGATTTTACTTTCCCTAAATTAAATACACAATATATGTACACAATACATATTCCTCAGCTCAGCAAAACTAGGTAACTATTTTTAATAGAGTAGCAACAAAAACAGGAAGAAGAGACAGGAAACAGTTGGGAAAAAGAAATTAAGGCAAGAGCCGAGAGAGTAAAGAAAACAAAAGAAATGAGAAAAAGCGTTGAATCAACTTCACTTTCACTGTATTACAAAAGCACAGCTCTAAAATCCTAATTGGTATATAAAATTCTTCAGGAAAACATCGTACAGGAATTATAAAAGAAATTTCCTTTTCTCTTTCAGTCTCTTCATTGTTCACCTTCTCTCTTTCCCTCCTCTCTTTTGTGAAATTGTTTTAAAAGGAAATACTAAGAAACTGAAATTCATGTTCCTACTTTCTCAGAAAGCCAAAAGTATCAGATTCTGTTGGAAAAGAAAATAAAAGAAATAAACCAACCACGCTAGTGTTTATTTGGCTTAAAACTGTACATTTTTTATGTGGCTACTTTAATACTGCTTCCTCCATTTATTTTCTCACAGCAACTCTGTATCACATCCCAGTTTCTAAGGGTAAGTTATGGACTGTAAGAGGAGTATGGGGAAGATAACCGTGTGATTTAAGAACTGGACTGGATGTCTAGGGCTTGAAGGCACTGCTATTACTCCAACCATAAAGTGAACACAGTGCCTCAAATATATGTGAAGGGATAAATCAATTAATTGCCAAATATATAGAAAACACATGCACAAGAAAGTCTAAAGAAAAATAGTTTTAAATTAAGGTAAAACCACTAACTTTCTATAGTGTTTGGCAATTAAACAAAGGCAGAAATATAGCTAACAGTTTTGAGGCCATGCAGAAATAAAATCTTATCCTTGAGCCCTATGAATGGAGCTTTCCACCTGGAGGATTAAAGCGGGCGGACGTCTCATCTGCACCGCGCTCCCACTCGGAGACCCCGACATTGAATGCTGGGATCAAAGAGCAAAACAAAATCTGTGGAGCTCAATCGCTCGCTCCTCGTCCGACCCGTGACATCGGCCTCGCTCTGAGCAGCGCGGACACCAGGGACACGGTGCACGCGAGTCCCCGCAGCCACGGGCGGTTTATCCCCCAAGCCGGGGAAGCAGAAGCTGTTTCCTCTCCTTTATTTTGTGTTTAAGGCTGATGGAAGATGCTAAGCGGCCCGTTGGGATCTGCTGGCAGAACAAAAGGCCTTTGTCACTGGCAAGACACCTAAGTAGGGGAGGAGACACATTCCTGCCCTGCCTTTGGGGATGCTCTCTAGACAGAGACGCCTGAAATTTTAGACCTCAAAAGCTTCTCCTGTTACCGCAGGTGAACACCTTCCCGGGTCAGCGAGTCACGTATCTGGAAAAGAATCTCCACTGAAAAGTGATAATGGTGGAAAAATCCTCCCTATTGTCCAGCTGTAATTTTGGCCTCGCTTGGCTGGAGGCCACGCACTTCCTCTCTCGAGGGGTCCGTGCAACTGGATCCAACGGCTGCTCAAAGTGGCAAGATCTACTGCGGGCAGGAACAGGCCTACAGAAATTCCCAGGGGTATCCTTACCCCCTGCCTGGGAGTGACCAAGCATGGGAATTAAATTCAATCTCTTTATATGGGATTCAAAAGTTGGTATTTTCTATAAACTTGGTAGTTTAGCAAGTGCAATGAGCTATTCATAATAACTGGTCTTTTCAACTCCTAAAGAAACTAATTATTTCTGCAAAGAATATTTAGTTACATTTTACATAGTGAATGCATGTAGCATAATCACTGCTCAGTTGGTTTGTACGATGAAAATTGGCACCTGTATCTATGGAAATACATATCACACTTTCATCAAAACCTGTTCCTTTGTTCCCATTTACTGGTAAATCTTTCCCAGTACTGAAGCCCTTAATCCACAACAAACAGAGACACCCGAGTACAGTGTAAACCTGGTTTTGTTCCTGTTTAAAGCAGAGAAGCCCGAGATGAGAGAATTCACTAACTTTACTATCAGATTTTCTTCCTGACTTTTGAAAAGTCTCTTACTAAGGAGTGGATGCACCAACATATCTTGGTTCAGAAAGTTGCAACCGCAAAGAAACTGGTTTGAGAAAACTGGGAAGGACTGTGATCAGATTTTTCCTCACTCTCGGGTAAGTTGTTCTAGGCCAGCAGGGTCAGGAGCAGCAGAAGTGACAACCAGTAGAAATCCTATGACCGCCTGAACTCCTATCACACAGTTCCGGTTCTTCCTTTGGATCTACCCTCATGGTAACATCAATGAAGGAGCTGCCTACATATTTCACCTCACTGTTACCTTCTCATCCTGATGGACAAAGTAGAAAACAGTAAGAACAGGGACTGGGAAATCTCTTTTACCATCAACAAACGATGTTCAAAGGATTCAAGGTGGTATCCCTCTTTATAAATAAATAAACAAATAAATGAAATAAAAAAGTCTGAAGGACAACAGTCACTTTTATTCTGGGGATACCATTCAAGTGTAACTAAGGCTTAGGTATTACTTAGGTACTAGAATCAAAGCAGCAGAGCTCTGCAAGAGCAGGTTTCCCTACTAGACCAGGGGGGAGTAAAAATGACCTGGTAACTTGCAGATTAGGTGCTTGGATGATGCAATATGCCTTTAAATTAAAACTCTCTAGGGAGCTTTAGTGAAATAAAGAACATAAAGCAGAACTACAGCAGTACCAGTGAATCCATCCATATTCACCTGCTGCCACTCCCCTATTTACATTTTGTTGATAGTTCTTGGTAAACCTCTCTCTTCCTCCTGCATTGTGGATGCTGCCTCTCCTGCCTCTCTCTCCTCCTCATGTCTTTCTTCTCTGGTAAAGCAGAATATCTGATACTGAAGGCAGGTGAGGGGGCAGTAGCCAACTTTAGCACTTGGTGCAGCACACTAGTCATCCTGGAGTCCATGAGCAATTCAAAGAAATGCTAGAACAAAAAAAGCCATCAAAAAGAGGGTCTCCCTGTCCACTGTCCTAACCCAGGCGGGTTACCTCGCACTATCATCACCCAGATGGGATAAATCCCTGTCCCCCTCCTGCTGTTTCAACCACAACTGTCAACAACTCACTGTGTCACGGGGAAAACGACACCAATAATTGGTGAGATTTTACTTTCCTCTGACAATTATGGTGCTGATACTTAATACCTGAAAGGAATGGAATTAGACTCTGACTCCTCTTGTCTACTCTCTTGTTCCTTGTTACCTTGTGAGGAAGACGAAGGGAGAGACTGGGATGATTCTATGAGGGCTCGGCTCTGCAGGATAGTGCGACTGAGGTAAAGGTGGTCTCTAATGTGAATTTCTATTTGCTCCTTCTAAAAGATGCTTCTCCCCTTCCAAAACTTGCTATCAAAATGAGTGTTTGAGACTCAAGTTATTGACTGCAAACAACCAGACAGCAGATATTTATATTTACTTATCCTTTTGAAACTTTAAGATGCCTCCCCAAATAAGAAGTGCATCTCTAGAAGGAGTAGGAGGCATAAATAGTTTCTCTTTTTAGGAATAAATCTCTAAAAAGACTGCAAAATTTCTTCTGTATTCTATATTAGCGGACAAATTAAACTTATTTTAAATTTAGAGGAAGGAATTCAAATATTTCATGCTAATTGCTCAACTTCGGAAACTCTTGGGTGACAGGAAGCCCGTTTCCTGTCGGTCTCACCAAAGGAAATCCATAATTGTTGAGACAATCAATACTCAAAAATATCTTCTTCACTCTCCCTTTCCTTCTTCCATTTTCTTTCACATCATAAAAGCATAAGGTTGTGTCTGCAGTACGATTAGAAAAATCATCCTCTGTCACCTTCTAGCATTTCACAAAACACTAAATGTTTATCCTTCCTCCTAAGGGTTGTTGTAATCATTTTTAGGTAACTAAGTTAAAAAAATGAGCCTGGATTTTGACAACTAAGTTTCGTATGTATTCATCTATAGTCCCTATATGATGGACACATCCAACCAGGGATTTTTTAAAAGTGAATGCTGATATTTGCGCTTACCAAATGAATACATGAAAAATCTGCAAGCAATCTGCATCTGTAAATGGCTAAAGACAGAAGTAGGAAATCTGGGGTTTGTCCTCACAGGTGTCCTGCAGCAGCCACCACAGCTGACTCAAAAGGAAGGTCCAAGCACAGCACCAGGAGAGGCTCCCGGGCCAAGTGACCATGTCCACCTTAATCCCACTGGGAAACAAATCCAAAACTTAACCAATTCTTACCTCTACAGAGAAAGTATCATCTCTATTTTTCGCACTTAAAAATTACACCTATGACCTATCTGTAATTCTACTGTATCTTTTTTTTTGAGACAAACTTGGGCACACATTTTATATCAAGATCAGGCTCTTCATGCAGTCAATCAGCTGAGACCATCATATGATCACAGCTCTGCAAAACTCTGCAAAACTTCCAACCAAAACCAGGGTAATCTTACATGTCATTATACGCTGTAAACGAAAAAAAAAAATATATATATATATAAAGTGAAATTCAGTGGCAGTCTGGTCACAGATTACGACAAAAAGTGAGCAGGAACGCACTCCATTCGAACAAGAAGCTGAAATACATTGCCAAGATTTATTCTATTGCTTATATAAACATAAAGTGATATTATCTTACCTTTTTAAATGTATTTGTATTTGAAACAAGCACATGCAACTGTAAACCCTATGTCCGCCAATTTGTAAGGTTATCTTCTCATCTACAAATTATTACTGTAATACCAAGCTTTGCTCCTGTACACCTTACATAGAGCTAACTGATATTTATTTCTAAACTGGCATTTCTTAAAAGGCTGAAGATTTTCATCTATCCAGCAGATCATCTAAAATACATCAGCGATCTTTTTTCACAGAAGTGACCAACAGAAAGGTGATTTTTTAATCACCTTATAATTCACTATCAAAGTGAATGTAATCCTGTAATTTTGTAGCTTTTTATCTTCTGATTATTTAATGTACTAAAAATCAGAAAATATAAGAGATTATTAAAAATAATCTTTATAAGAAAAGAAAACAGCATTTGGTACAAACTCCTCATGATATAAACTCCACGCAGCTTTAGCTTGCTCATACTAAAGCAAAAATACAAGAAAAGAACTAAAAAGCAAAATTTTTCAGGCATTTGCTTCTGTACAGAAAGGACCCTAACTGATGAAATGAAAGAGACACTGATATAGCACTTTTACCATACGTTTTAAAAAGAAAATAGAGGCACTCTGAAATATCATATCAAAAATAATTAATAAATTACAGGATATGCGTTTCACTGAGAAAGAAGGGTAAATAGCTGTAATTTAGGAGGCTAGAGTTTCAATAACGAGATAGTATAAAGGGCTATGCAAACAAAAGGGCCTTTCTTAAAGCTCTTCACTGAATTTATACAAGTTAATATTTCATATTAACAACAGTATATGAAAACGAAAAATACAAAGAGAAGTCCATCTAAAAATGGTGATATTAACAGCAGTATATGGCAGTGCATCTCCATTTTTAGATGCACTTTTCTTTACATTTTTCATTATCAAATTTTAATCAATATAAATTAAGAGATCAAGAGCTTTCTGCTCTGAAGTTTGCAAAGCCTAGGTTATGAAAAACACTAGGGTACGCTTTGTGAATCATAGCAATAACTTCTGCCTGCCTAAAGTTATTGTTCCAGAAAATAACATTTTAAAATGTATCACTATAGAAGAGACAGGCACAGAAATTGCTGGATTTTCTAGGTTTATGTGGGTAGGATGTACACATAGGTTTATATGTGTGTGTGTTCATTTATTGGGAAGAGATTAGAAATTTTGTGGATGTCTTCATGTGAAAAAGGAGAGCTATTGCATCCTCTTGCACTCTCACCCAAATAAAGTCACGGCTTAAAATCCACAATAAAACTGGCACTAAGACAATATTTATTGAATTACACTTAATATTTTACTCATTACATGATTCCACTTGCTTATTCATTTTAATCTATCCCGCAATTCTAGAAAGCTACTCTCAACACTGAATACCATGAATTAGTCAAATGAAATGACATGAAATCATGTCATAATCAAATCAATTCCATATTTCCATAACCTTATTCCATGCAAACTGCCATTTTTTATAAGAGACGACTTAAAAGAAAATAAATGGAAGCATACTTCCATTATACTCCAAGATATTTTTAAGAATTTAAAAATATCATACATGCCAAGACATGATTCACTAGACATTTCTTGGAGCAAGCAGTAAGTATTAAGTCCCAATAAAGTTTAATGCTATGTGACAATTAAAAAAGAAGCCTGTTTCAATTGTGATTAACTGTACCTATGTGATAAATATATACACAGTGGATTGCCTTATACAAACTACTGGGCATTACAGTAATAATGAGTGGTGCAGAATTCCATCATCGTCAGTAGAACCAAGCAGAAACATTTTGAGACAAAATGGAGGTATAAATTAGCATTAAAATACCACAAAAGGAAGACTGAAGAAAAAACATAACACCAAAATACGCCTCCTCTGTCTGTAAACATAGCCTTTCTGCTTAGAAACCTATCATCTGAGTTTCAGCTGCTTTTTCCTAGTACATTCTTCTATTTTTTGTCTTGTCTCAGGACATGATCTTCTTTCCTCTCTTGCGTCACTTCTTTTTCCTTCTCCCTTTCTGTACTGCTCTTCTGAACTTACTTTTCTTCCAGACTCCCTTTTCACCATTCCTAACTATTCCTGGAGTAATTCTTTTTTAGGTCTACTACTTCATTTCTGTAACTTCACTGTTTTCCTCAGAGATTTAGTACTTTCTTTTTCTCTACCCCTGTGGCAGATGCAAGAATCTGACAGACTTTTGAGGAAAGTCCAGTAAAAACTGCTGAGCCTGCTTAGTAAAGCTTTTAACTAGTGTAAAATAACTGCCTTCGGGAAGGGCTAAGAGGATAAGGAGGTTGCAGGAGAGATGAAGGAATATTTTTGTGACCAGAAAACTTTAGCAATAAGTTGTTTATTTCCCAAAGTCCTCTGAAGGTCCTTACCACTTTTCTGAGTATGGAGCTCTTTTGATTTGACGTTTTTGTTTGCCCTTCTGAGAAAACTGAACCATGAAACATAATTCCAGAGAGACATTAGAATGAGATCCTGAGAAACTTCATCTTACTAGGAAAAGATTATACAAACAAATTGAGAAATTTCTTATTCTCACATTGACCAAGATTCATGTATCTGTTACAGTGATATTTTCTACTGGTGTGCATCAAGGGAGAGAGAAAATCATTTTAGAGCTGTGTGCCAAATTGACTTTGCTCCCTTTTATCGGATAACTATTAACTGGAGCACTTGATTTCTTGAAGCAGCATTAATGAGCTCAACTGGCCTGTTAACAAGAACACTAAAAGATATCCTGAAATGTGCATCTTAAGTCTTTCATAAAGAAGGCAGTTTCAAATGCTGCAACTTCAATAACTGTTTTTAAGTTATGGGTTCTGTCGAGGTGATCTTAGGCCCTCAGATACACAAACAAAAGTCCATGCTGATGCTGAAGGAGCACTTCTACCTCCTGAATTCACCCCAGCCACGTAGAGTTGGCAGCTGTAGCATCAACACTAGTTACTGTGCACCACGTTAGAAGCTAATGATCCACCTGGAAAACTCCATGGAACAGAAATAGTGGCTGCTGGCAGGAATCACCAGCTGCAAGAATGCTGGCAGCACAGGCAGGGTAACCAGAAAGAGCCTCTTTGCTTCAAATTCCAGCACCGTGAATAAACTTGGATAAGACAACTGATATGAACTTACATGAATTTGTATGAAAAAGTAAAGCATACATTTTTAATTCTCTGCATCATCATATTTTGACAGCATTGAGGTATATTTACATTAAGACTCTTTTTAGGATGGTTTTGAAATTCAAGTTACATAATTTACATGGTAGGATTTTCCCTTTAATTATGGAAGAGATGTATGTGATTTGGGCGACCAACTTTGCTACTGCTCTCAGCAACTATTTGGACTTTTTGGTGCACAGTGGAAGGTCAAAAAGCTACCCAGGAAATAAGAGTTTTTTCTAGATAAAGCAAAGTAGGGTTTTCTGTTTGTTTTTCAGGTCAGTAAATGCTCTTTAGCAGTAAACAGCTTTTTATAGCCAATGGTAAAATCTTCTGTGCAGCCAAGCAGATTTGGCTTTGAATGAGGTGCTCTTCTGAGACCGCTCTCAAAGTCCTGCAGTTCTAGCACTGTTTTACGCCAGTTAGATCTGTTTTTGATTAGAAAAGGCTGAAGTAATTTGGAGTCACTATGCAGATGAGCTGCATCTTCATGGTCATCCCCCTTCTTTTCAGTTTTAGATGGCAGCAAAGGCAGGAAGGGTCTCTGCCCCTGACTTGCTTCAGACTCCTAAAGGCTCCCTCTGAGCGCGGCGCAAAGTTCTGTCTACCGACATCAGTGAAGGCTTCACGTGTTGGAGAAGAGAGTGACAACTCAGAGTCCCAGGCTGGACAACCAGGACAGCAATTCTGTGCACTGCTGGGATGACTCTTCCACTGTCTCCTCACTGTGTAGCTGCTCTTCTATTATATTTCTGTGACTAGAAATCATGGGAGAAATGCTTTATCTGTGGGTGGCAGAGGCACTGCTTTTCCCGGAATATTAATTTATGGAGTTGCCCAAACTCACTTGCTCTCTGTCACTGCTTTGCTTGTCCATCCCTCCACACATTCTAGAAAAATGTAATTATTTCTACAGAGCAGAGATGTAATTTGCTTGTTTTGTTTGTTTGTTTGTTTTTCTAGGAGTATCTTTCATGATGCTCAAAAAGCACAAGATTATCTTTCTCCAAGACTTTACTGGCCACTGTCAAAAACAGCTTTTTTCCATTAATTATTTCATAATATGACAACTATTAATGTGAATCAAAAAGTGGAAGAGATTCAGGAATTCAGTTAGTCCAATCCTTTCACTAAGTGATAACAGCCACATAATCCCAAACCTCTTCTTACAGATCTCCAATGACAGAAAATCTGTAACCCCACCAGAAAGGCTTTCACTGCTTCCTTCAGTGAAGTGAATTCAGGCCTGCTGCAACTTCTTCTTGTAGGAAGAAAAGTCTTGTTCTGCTATTCTTGTCCATTTTATCATTGTCAGATTGAACTACTCTCATCCTCTTCTCAGCAATCTTGAACATACATGCAGACAATTTTTGCCGCCCTCCACCCGCTCCCCGCCTTTTTTCTGGTAGCAACCAGAATCAATCCTGTTAAATAAATCCTGTTTTCTAGACTCCAGATCATCATCTCTGGCTCTTGACTGTTTCACATTATTCTTGGAGCATAATAATCAAAACAGTACACAAGAAAGCACTGAGAACTTTCTAAATTTTAAGTACCATCAAAAGATAGCTTTATATACCTTGCAGGTCTCATCCTGCTTATGTATCACGTTCTGGATGTCTCCTTTTCCTGTAGCAATGTAACATTACTGACTTCAGCTGGCAGTTTACAACTACTACTCCTACATATTTTTAAGGCAAATGCTCCCTAACCAGTGGCTTCCCCTTAGCTGCATGTCTCCTACCTCAAACTTGTCCTCACTGAAGAGTTTGGTTTCTTCTCCTGTCTCCAACTAGCATCTATCTGAATTCCGATTCCGTTCTCCAAAGAAATTGCAGTCCTACCCAGCAGTTATATGAACACATGTAACAAGCACTTAACTCTGATGTTATTATGTAAAAAAAAAGAAAATTGAGGAAAAGAAAAGGTCATTACATAAAATTATTCAGCTGAGGACCCAAGTAGGTGCTCGTGAGCCTGGTCCTCTGCCTTCGAGGGAGCAATTCTGTCGCCCTGCAGTATGGTATGGATGTTGCTAACAAGGGGCTGCAAGCTTGGAACTGCCTTGGCAAGGCCTGAGGCTTTTCAGACCAGCTCCAGCCAGAATTTTCTTCACCTGCTTGCAGTTCTGTTTTACTTGAGCTGTGATCGCAGTTTTTAACTGACCAGGTGTCTATGGCTGATTTGTTTTTCTCCTTTCTATCTTTTTTCTAGTACAACCATGGTTTGGCACAGATACCAGTAACAATTATTCGGTGTGGAAGGAAATATTTAGAGCGCTGACGCAGTGACGCAGAGCAGTGCGGTCTGGTACGAGAGCAGGGCCTGGAGCAGCAGCACAGAGGAGGGCAAGCACGTGATGGGAAGGGCTGCACAGGCTGGCACCGGGAACAGCCCGCTGAGCTACAAACAACTCACTAATGGCCAGCTAAGAATGCAGACCTGGAATTGCACAAAATGTGTTTTAAAGGCAACATAGAAGTTATAGTACCTGTATAGTATCTGTATGGTATCTGAATAGTATCTCTGACAGATTTATGCGAATATCATGTGAATCACTGAAGAAGTTCTATCACAATATTCATTACACTAAGAAAAAAAAAGCAAATAAATTTGTCTGGAGTAATTATTTTTTGATAAAACTATTCAGCCTTATTCAACTTACTATTTTTCTATGTGTTTACAAAAAAAAAAAAAGAATATTTTTTCGTAAATGTTAAAATGAGTTAATAGACCCATAATCACCTAGTTCTGTGTTTTAATGTCTCTGCTATGATATTAAGGAGAAAGGAAGGAAACACCCGTGAAGATTGCTTTATGAGATATCTATTAATCTGGCCACAGAGGCATGGATTTAAGAAGAGAGCAAGTGGTCTGGAATCCATTCAGCGGCCAGTATCACCCTGGCAGGTTGGTGAGGAATCCTCCAAGTATTTCTGGGCTCTAGTCAGTCCTCATTTAACTTAACATAGTGTCTTTAAAACTCAGAATGCATTTAACCATTTGATGCTTTAAAACCAAACATAGAAACAGAAGGCAATTAGCTTCACCCCAAATTATTCAGAATTTATCACTTATAGCAGAATTTTAGTCGTTTTTGTTCTTTTTCTTCTAAATGAGCAGTCACATAGGCAGGTGTCTAGCATCAACATTATAAGTAAAATTCTCAGAGGCTGCCATGGAGAGATTGCCAATATAATGCTCTTAACGGTGGCTGATGAAAGAAGGAATGCTTTTTAGAAGCTTTTAAAACAATATCATTCCTCTATCCACAGCCTGTGCTCTTGGCCAATATTCAGAAGTAATTGCAAGTCCACGGAATTACAAAAAAACAAGCTAAAGCTTCTAGAGTTTTGCAATTATCAGGGGATCATATGGCTGGCAGGACCATAAATGGCTACATGCCACAGAAATCTACCACAGATAATTCTGAGTCAAAGGGCTGTAGTTAGAGGTTACACTAACAAGCATCCCAGCAACCATCCAACTAGAGTTACAATCAAATAATTTAGGGAATCTTGTACTTAAAAGGGAAGAACTAAAGTGTTAAATATCTTTGTTATATAGTTCTTGCAAACCAAGAGAAAAGTTTTAAAATGTGCGTCTGTTTGAAAAAGAATACTAGTGATAACTTGTGAAAAATTCCCTGAAACAAACTTATTTAAAATTAAAAGGAGACAGTTACACCTGCGTTTCAAATACCTGATACTACATAACCTGTCAAATCTCAGTTTCTTATTCTCCAGAATTTATACTGAAAAATCAAAAGTTATCTCCTGAACATAAACTATTCAAGAACTTGAAAAGTGCAAGGAATTGCAGATTTTCATAGTTTTCATGTAAGGTTATATAAAGTTAGATATCAAAGGTCTAAATTATGAGGTGAGAGGAGTCTTCTTAAATTGCCAGTAAAACCTCCAGCTCATTCAGCTCAGCATTTCCCTTTTCAGTCCAATTCTGTTTCCAGCATTAGTTTCCTAATGACATAAAGCACTTAACTTGAAAGACTGAAATCAAGAATACACAAAAGTTTTTTATGAAAACCAAAGACAAGAAAACTATTAGAAATGCTGTTTAAAATAATCTTTACAATCATAAACATAGAGATCATCAACATACCTGAAAAAGAACATGAACAGAGCAGCTGTGATGCAGAACAAAAGGACCTACAAGAAGGAGAAAAAACATTGTTACCCGCACAGTCACACTGCTGGTGCACATTTCTGGGTCATGAAGATTTTACAACTGTTAAAATACAAGAGTGATTTCCATTGAAGATGAGATATTCATAGATTCTTTGGGTCGATCCTGCTTAAATTTATAAAAATAGGAAATCCCTCGTTAGTGAGATGACAGACACAGCTAAAGATATCATTTCGGATAACCTAGAATTCTGTTTTTCCCCCCACAGGAAGTTTCACATTCCCCATGAGTAATGTATTCTTAAATATAATCAAGTAAAAGATAAATAGAAACGTAGCAAGTTTGCACAGAGGATATGGATGACAGTGAGGAAGAATAGAAACTTAAACATTATTTTTTTCTCTCTTTTCCTTTGATTTATTGAAGCATGCTATTTCATTCAAACTTTTATTTATCCAAATGGGAAAAGCAGTAAATTTCCAATGCCTTCACAGACAGCTGCTCCTGCTTAACTTCTCCCAGGCAGGTCCGAAAGCAGCCAGCTCTGCTCCTACCACGCGCATCCCTCTGCTCGCTGCCCGCCGGGGAATCCTGCGCATCCCTCGGGAGGACCCGCTCGTGCTCTGCACGCAGACGTGGCTCGGCAAGGGGCCCTCAGCCAATTTAGCAGCTCCCACCCCTGCAAGGGGAATGTTTCCCTTCTTCCTGCCGGCCCCTCAGCTCCCGGCTCCTTGTTCTTGCCTCCTCCTCGTCACCTGCCCACAAATGCTGCGGAAAGCTGATTTTGGAGAGTTTTCTGACAACGCAGTGAGATAAGGAGAACCCTGGAAGGGCTTAAAAGCACCAGAGCAGGCACAAGGGGGACCTCAGTGCCAAGAGCACAAGAAGGCTGATGAGGACTTAGACATTTTCCTTGAGGGGCCAACAAGCCATTTTAACAACCCAGGTGCCTGCATACAGCTTATCCAGGTACAACCACCCTGTGATTTAAAACTATAATTTGCCTTAATGCTCACTACCTTTGCCAGATAAAGCTTGAGAAAGTAAATATTGTTTCATTCTAGATACAATGGCCCACATTCACATCAAAATTTAGGAGAAAACAGTTATAAAGGCACTGTGTTTCAAAAAAAAAAGCCCAAAAAACACTAACAGTTGTCTTCAAGAGCTTGAGAAGTTTGAACACGAGAGGATATGGATGACCTGGATAAGTGAAAAGCAAGAAAATGTTGGCTGGAGTGAGTACTTGAGGGCTATAAACACATGTGGACTAATGGATTAGTTCAGTGCATGCTGATATAGATCCAAAAGTGTGATAAAAACTTGAACAGGGAAGTTTCAGGGAAAAAAGTCCTACAATGAGACCACTATGCTTTCCAAAGCCCTCAGGCATGTGACTTTAAATTACGCCAGGCAAGACATTATAACATTTACTGTTTAAACTATCCATTGTTTTTTATTCCTTTTCCCTCACTAGTGCAAGTTTAAAAATCACGCTTTATTAGTCAGCATCAAGAATGTGAACATCTGAAATCATTTTATATGAAATCATTAGGGTAAAGTGAGGACAATGATATATTTCAGTTCAGACTAGAGTGAAAAGTAAAAGGAAATAAAAGGTTTGAACCACAAAATAGGGCAGGACAGGACCTACAGAGGGAGATTAGGCCAACCTCCTGCTAAAGCAATTCCAGTTGGAGCAGATTGCTCAGCGCCCTTGACTTGATGAGCTTTGAGCATCTCCAAGGATAGAGACTCTACAAACTGAGGCTGAATGTGGATGGAATAATTAAATTATATTCCTGCATTCAGACAATCAGAGAATTGTTGAGGTTGGGCAGGACCTCTTGGACTACTGTCCAATACAGTATCAAATGCAACAGCATCTACATCACTGAGCAACCTGCTCCAGTTTCTCACCCTGCACAAAGTAAAACGTGGTTTGGATTTTGTATAGTCTGAAAACCTGCTGGAAGTGCAGCCTGCCCACTCATCCAGGACATCAATGAGGATGTGATTGGTGCAGTCCTGACCGCAGGGCTCCAGGTGCCCTGGGTACCCCTGACCACAACTGTGGAGCCGGATTCAGCCCGGATACCTTCCAAATCACTTCACCAGCCACCTATCAGTTTGTCTAAAACTTGCATTCTCTCTGGCAAAACCTTAGCATTTAATCTTAAAAGACTTAAAGAACTTACTGAATCCACTCCCCATCACACATCCCAGTTATCAGCTGTCTACCAGAGCTTAGCATGCTCCTTGAGAGAAATTAGATGCCAAAGACCTTGGCTAGATGCAAAAGATCAAACTGGTATCTATCTTCCTAAGTGAGAAGATATTAGATAGTCTGTCTAATAGCCAGAACAGTCCAGAATAAATCAAGAGTCAGTTTATAAACATCTAGATAACAACGTGATAAGAAACAAGCAAAACAGCCAACAAATCACTCAAAACTATTCCAATTTTCTCCTCAGAAAGAAGGTGGCACTGTTATTTACCTGAACTTTAATGTACCTTTATAGCAATCTCATTTGCTACTTAACAAAGTGAGCACAGAGCTGGTCGAAAACAGCACAAGAGAAACTCTATCCATTAACAGGTCATTATCAAACTACAAATGCATTCTAATGGCAGTCACAGAAGAGGCTTCCCTGATCTTGTCTTTTCAGTAATTACTTAATTATGGAATATAGAGTATGTTATAAAATTTATTGAAATCCTTTAGAGGTTAGGGTTGTGTGCAAAGTAATCAAATTGCCCAAAGTCAACAGAATAAAATTCAATAAAAATAAATGTGAAGCACTTGGAGGAGAAATCACATACACACACACAAATACGAAGAAATAACTGCATGTGCAATATGAGAATGTAAGAAATTTTACAGATCACAAATAAATATGCATCAGTAATGTGATGCTGTAAAACAGCATTGTGGGTTACGTTTGGGATAGAAGGAGGTAAGAATATATTACACTGTATGCCCTGGTACTAGTGACTTTTCCCCTGAAATAGCAGCGGTGGGCACTACTGTTAAATAAAAAAGTATAGAAATAAGGACAATATAAGAAAGGACAATGAAAAAACAGCCATACAAAGAATCATCATTAAAGTATTTGCTTAACTAGAAAAGATAAGGAGCAGCGTGAGAGGAGTCTTCCAATATGCACAAACTAAAATGTCATTACCATGCTAAACTTCTCATTGTCCATCAAATATAGAAAGAAGAAAACTGAGCCAAATCTACAGCAAAGACCATTTAGGTTGCATAGTAGGAAGAGCTTTTTCTGCAGGACAGTGATACTAAATGTTCTAGAGATACTAAAACAAGTGGTCTAGGAGGCTCTCCCTTTATCAGAGAAGATTCAACCCAGCAGAGGCAAATATCTATTAGAAACGATTTGGCTATTCTTGACACTCTCTCAATGTGGAAGGCATCTCAAATCTCTCAAGTATTGCTTCCAGTCCAACATTTTGGACTGGAATTTATACAATTCAAAGACAGTAAAATGTGAGGCTAAAACGGACTATTTAATACTGCACAGTTCAACATGGAAAGTCTAGTTATTCTGTTCTCTTCTTATCACAGTATAGAAGGCAAAGAAGGGTCACGGTGTTCCAAAATGAAGGTATCTACTGTCAAAATAAACCTTTTACCAGCTAAACATATACGTATTCGACATAATTTTTATGTAGTGCCCTCCGTATTTACAATACACAATAGCTATTTTGAGGTAAAGGTCCAAATTCAAGAATAACTATACTAAGATACTAAACCCTACAAAAATGTAATTAAAATTTTTGAGCGCATTTAAGCCCCAAAATAGAACCCAGTGAGCAGGAAGAGTGCTTTGGGGTTTTCTTGCCCAGTCCATCCCCTTTTTGCCTTATAATACAAGATCAACAAATCATGCTTGGCAACACAGAGACCTTGAAGCTTTCCAGCTGTAGAAACAACTATAGCAAGCAGAAAATCTAAATGTTTCTAGTGTGAATGATCTGTCCTAAATGTTTTAATCTGTATGTATCTCATTAAAAATATTAAAAGGCAAAAAAAACCCCCACAAAACTATGCTACCTCCTATTAGATGTGTTGTTTATACTAAACTTTATCAAAAAAGGAGTAAAGCTGTGGACCAGATTTGGAGGCACGTTCTCCAGAAGGGCTGACAAAGCAAGATTTCTTTTCAGGGAAGCTTACCCTCATGTAAACAGTGTCATGAGGCAATATTCAGCCACGTGTACCCAGTTCTGAGTACAAGAAAAAGTACAAGAAAAAAATATTATTGAGCACAGTATATAAAATGAGGAGGAGGGAATAGCTACACAGAACAGTTAGGGTCAGCTAGAGCCCTACTGAATAATCTGGAATTTTCTGCTCATTCACTCTATCACATGGTTGCTCTTGCAGGCAAGACTAACACGAGGTAGGCAATATTCAGAGTGGAATGAGCAGGGGAGATAACAGACTGATAAGAGAACAGTTTTCCCTCTCTGATATTTGCAGAATGCAAGAAGCTCGTCCTACTCACCCAGCTGCACAGAAGGTTGAAGGTACTTGATTGCATGGGGGTAAGGATCAGATTTGAAAAGTAAAAATCAACAGAGAGAATCAGGGAGTCTTGTTTGTGAGGACATCCATATGACTGAGACAATAATGAGAAAACAAGAAGTCCTCTAATTTTTTCCAGCCCTTTCAAAAAAAGATTCTCCCTCATACTCATCTTGTAGCTCCCAAAACATGAAACAGATAATCAGCCAAATTCCTCGTGGTATCATTCCCATTTTGACATGTCCTCCAGACTCTCATTGCCAGGGTTTCCCAAGCAGCAAAAAGCCTGGACATTCAAGCCCACAGCACAGAAATAGTTCAAGATGACACATGTTTATTTTCTCGTGCCCAAGATGACTCTTACTCAGGTTTCCCGGACTTTATCATACCCTGTTGTCTCCTTAACACCCCCAGCACTTGACATTCGCAGATGTGCAGAAAATGTGCCGTGATGTTGCAAGCGAAAGCGTTGCTCTTTGGGGCTTGATGACATCTCCAATGCAATCAAACACGACACGACAGAAGTCCGCACTAAAGTAACAGAACTTGGTAATTAGAAAGAAACTCACCAAAGATGTGTGTGATGTATGGAAATGAAGAGAGCAGGAGTAAAGAGGGGCAGATCTGCAGCATTAACTGGCAGAAGTATTTAGAATGTCAGAGCTGAGTTCAACACTGAATAGTGTTAAAACCAACTAACAGAAGACAGGGCGGCTCCAGCTACCGGCACATCAACACTTGGCTTCAAGCGTATTCGCGAATGTAAAAATGCCACCTTCTTAATCAAGCTCTTAGCAACTCATGTGGGAGCGATATCTACACTCCTTGATAGGGAAAAGTTACTCTCTTAGTTCTTGAAGGCTGTATGCTACTAAAAGCAAGAACTGTCAGCTCACATCTGTGTGAAGAAAATTTATTGGTGAAAACGATGGAAAATGAGCAACCTTGTTGACACTTGACCAAAAGTTATAAAGAAAAGAAGGTGGGCTTGCTATTGTGCATTTTTAATCAGTAACTAACGACTATGGCCCAATTTATAGAAATGCTGTTAAGCTTTAATACTAATATTTACTTGTTTTCTCATATTGCTACTGTTTAATTCATATTTTCGTTTTTGCAAGGATTTTCTTGATCAATATACCTATAACTGGAAGGTTTGCATAGCAGACGCAAACTTTTACTCCTAAAAATGCATGACCCAGACAAAACAGCTATTTCATTTATTTTTTAATCCTTAAAGCAAACCACCTGCTGCTTATCCACATAAAACAGTCTAGCACGCTCTCTGCTGAGAGAGATTATAAACACTCCATTGACCTTTACATATCCCACTGAATAGAAGGAGGGTAGTTGCAATATCTTTTCTTAGACCATCTAACACAGAGTTGTACAAAGACATTCCTTCACACTCCCGAGTCTGGATCCCGTCCTCAGATTCACCTCTTCTCAGACATGACGAAAGGTTTACATGCCCCAAAAGATTTTCTTTTTTTTTTTCTTTTTCTTATATATTACTTGGCCTAATTACAAAAATACGAAGTTTGGAATTGTTATTCTGATTACTCTGGAGTCAAATCCTAACCTCTCTTTCTCACACTAACCCAAAACCACGATCTACTTATTAAATTTATTTTAAATAATAATCTCTACAACATGTTTTATATTAATAGCAGCTTTAAATTCCTTGGTCAGCAGCAAAAACGAGCTATTTGTTTTTTGCTACTTGCATTGATTAAAAGTCATATAATTCCCATGCAGAAACACTGTTATTGAATTTCCTTTGAAAAGATACAGAGATATTTTACATCGAAACGATACTTTTTCTTTGTATAAAAGTGTAGCTACTTACGAAAAACTGTGATTATCTTCACCAAGTTCAAATTTCTAATAATCCCAAAAGACATATGCCAATGAATTGATACATGCCAGTCATAAGAGTATTTCAAATTATGCCACATTTTTCTTTCTTTGTACAGCAAGTTCTATTAAAACACAATATTTCTAAATCTAAAAACATCGCTTGCTTTTCTGTACTTGATATTCATTGTATTTAAAAGATTTTCATGAGCTATCAAAAGCTTTGGTGTGAACTTTCATCACAGCTTTGATGATGAGCATTTCGATTACTTTTCTGCTGACATTAGGTATGAAGCAATACCACGTTGTTACTGCTTCTAAATTGATCTGCTTAATGAAAACGGATAAAAACAATTTGTCAGGTGCTGGTTGGGCATTTTGCCAGTTTAGCAACACCTTCACCACTGCATCTGCTAGAGACTCCGGATTTTTGCTGCCAGCAAGCCTCGAGCACTCCTCAGACAGATAAGATCAACAGAAAGACTAATACGTGTTATTAAACACGAGATTATGGAGATCCGTGTTAAAGCGCAGTTGCTTGATCACGATTAAACGATTAGAACTGGCAAATGTAAAACTCACTGAGCCACAATGGGTTGCACCTGCCAAGGCGACAACACTGACAAGAAGCTAAGAGAGAAAATTAAACCCTCTAATTTTCAAATTCATAAATTTTGTGTGTGTCTGTGTGTGTACACATATAGATATGTACAGTGAGCACTCCAGCAATCCTTTATTTGCCTTCTCACAAGCACTTGTCAAGTCTCTTGCTGTGCTTTTTATCTTAACTGCTGCGGGGACAGCTGTACCATGTAATGCGACGACTAAACAGCCTTTCTTAAAATGAGAGATGATTGTTGTTCGAGGTACAACATTAAGAGACTGAAGTACCAGAAGCAACTGTCAAATGAAACAGCAGGTTCTTTTCTAGGAGTCCTGTTGTAAAAAACCCTTCTACCCTTCTTCTACCCTTCAAATCACCTGCCATGAACACACTGCTCTTGTAGGATGGCAAACAGTCCTCTTATTTCAAAGAGTAGTTAAAACAAACAGAGAAACTAAAACTCTACATAAAATGTATACAGAAAGAGAAAATAAGGCAATACCTTGAAGCTACAACAATAACAACTGACTGGGGCAAGGGGAGGAGGCAGGAGGGTTGTGGACCAAAAATGTCTTCTTGGTTGCAAGAGGGAGAAAGCAGCAGGTTGTGCTTGTCAAACAGATGGATCACCCCAACAAGAAGCTACTTCTGGATACAAAATACCCAGAGTCAATAACAAAAAAATATATTTTTTTTCCTGTAGTGTAAAGCATATTTATATTAAGCAAATTTGGTTTTTTTTTCCCTGAGAAAGTGGTTGCATAGTCCTGTGGGCTCTGTATAAACGGCTGTCAGGAGCCGCATGTTTAACTTCTTACAATTTAGAGGAGATAAACAGGGTCAAAAGACATTCTGGCTCATCACAGGCAGCTCATTTGGAGCTTGCTGTGACCCGGCAGCAGGACTACAACGAAACGTGCCCCAAGTTCACAGAAGTCAATGGCCGTGTCTCCGCTGCCGCCGCGCGGCATCAAGGACAGGATTGTGTGAGCACCAAGCTGGGCACAACTCAGATGAATCTTCCTTAACACAAGCCTTTTGTCACAGCTTTTTTTTTTTTTTTTTTTTTTGGTTCACTCGATTTTTCATTTTTCTGAGTAAAAATAAAGCACCAAAGCTAGACAATGATGTTATTCCTTATGGTGGAAACAGCTAAGTGTTTCCAGAGCTCATCCACACCAGGCCCCTGTTCTGTTCACATCTGCCTTGCATGACCAAGGACTCTTCCCCTAACGCTCTGCCTCCACACCTTGAACATCTCACCTTCAAATGCTGAATTAAATGTTCTCAATTTAACTGCTGTACAAAGACTACACTTGGAATTCTGAACAACAGAAAGTTAAATGGTCCCTAAACTAGCGTGTAATTAGTCCCTAAAATAGGAGAGTTTTGCTTTAAGACACTGCAAATTTTTGTTTTATACGCCACGAGGAATGTATTAAATGTGACAGTGCCATGTTTCCAGTTCACTTACCATTTCCTGACATAGCTCAGCTTTAAGCCCCCCGACCATGACATTAATACACAGAGAGATGGAGATTTGGAGGCTTTTGTGTTCTAGGTTTGCTCCATTTTTAGAGGCCTCTTGGGAGCCGACGGCACGAATCCGGCCAGGCAAGTCCTGCTGAGTTAGGTTTCCTTGGGTGGAGGTGACCTTTGATGACTTCTGAAACCTTGTTATTATGTTTTAATAAACTACAGCCATTAGGCAGATTTTATAGTTCATTTCATTTGTTCATTCCAGGGAATCTTTGACTGTATTTTTTCAAAAGTCACAGAGGTACTTTTCAAAAATAAAAACTTCTCTCCATGTTTCCACAAGCCAAGAATTTCACCAGTCCAAACTTTTCGAAAGCAAAAAACATCACAGTCCATAGAGAAATCCACTATCTTCTTGTCAACCAAAAAGCCTTTTTGGATAAAGCTTCACAAAGCAAAGCATCCAAAAATTCTCCATGAAATAAATTCAAAACATTATACAAACTACTAGAAGCGCGTGTCCAGCTCAGTCTAAACACCAGGGCCTTTTCTGTCCAAGAAGCCCATGTGAGACAAACAAGCAGCCGCTCAGCATGTAAAAGCAACTCAGAACATTCATACTGTGAACATGATTGGGAATGAGGTAGGAATGAGGTGGTCACATATGGCCAGAAAAAGTCTGCCTACTTCTCAACAAAAGCAATGGAGTTGAGGAAAAATCTGGCGAGTATGTTCTTGATGAGTAACTTGCAAAAATACTGTTTACAAAAAAGATTTAATATAGTGAATAATAGGCAATATTCTTGAGAACAAGTGGTTCCTAAAACTGGTCTAAGAGTTTGGTAAGACTAAAAATCGTCATTAATCATGCATTATTTTTCAACTACTATTTGCAAATGTTAGAAAATTGGAAGAAATTGTGGATACACCCAAGGGTTGCACTGCCTTTCAGCAGAGCTTCAACAGGCTGCAGAACTCGCAGGAGCCTCGTGAAGTTCAGCAAAGGAAAACGCCAAGTCCTGCACCTGCGGAGACACGGGGCCCACTGGCTGGGAGGCAGCTCAGCAGACGGGGACCATGAACGCAGCAGCGTCCATCCACTCAAATGTGAGCCAGCGGTGTGCCCTGGTGGTCCAGGTGGCCAATATATCCTATATACTGGTTCCTACATATCCTATACATCTCCTATACATCTACCACATGCAAAGGATATCTGAACCTGCAGGGAGAACATTCAGGGTCATTATTAGCATGAAGCACACCAAATCAAAACACAACTGACAGGTAAATATTCTGTTTTTCAATGGTCTTGTTGAAAACTTTCAGTAAATACTACACATATTTTATACTTGTAGCTTATATTTGTGCAGGAAAAAAAAAAAGAGGCAAAATTATGTCAAATAATGCTTTATACGCTCTACACAGCATCCACTGCTCCTGAACACATCACCAAACCTCACAAGCAAAACTTCAAATGATAAAATTACACCTTAGCATTTGTTCTACCCATACTGCAGTTTTATCCTTAGCTATTGCAGATACCATCTTCAAACATACAATACTCCTGGGACTAAATGTTTCCACTTTCCTTTTTCCTTTTTTCCTTCATCACCTTATGTGAGGTCTGAAGTGTTTTATCTGCAGTGGGTCCATTTAACACCTCCCAAAACTCTACATTACAGACTTTCCTTTTCCTGAGGTTTTAAGGATTTAAGAACTACATCCATTTAAGAACTACAACCTGCCAAAGTACTTGTTTTTTAAAAAGTCCTGATTTATTTTTATATAATGATAAGTGAACAGATACAGATGCTACAGATACAGATGTAGAATAGATACAGATGCTACAGGGTACAAAAGAGACACGGTATCTACAGACAACGCCTGTGAGTGTTTCATATTACACAGCTGAATGGTGCAGAATCAGGTTAAAAAAATACATTTTTCAAATCTTTCATCTTTTTCATCTCTACAGCCGGGTCCCTGGGATACGGGTGCAAACTAAAGAGCCCATCAGGACGGCTACACTTCTTGCTGCCCATGCGTCCCTGGTAAGTGGGCCAGGTGATTGATCTGAGCCAAAGTTTCCTGAATTTCTTTCAGTGTCCACTTATGCCACCCCTGCTCTCACCTTCTGGCACTTGCTGACACTACCATGTGTCAAAGATGATGAAGGGACTGGAGCATCTGTCTTATGAGGAAAGACTAAGTGAGATGGGCCTGTTTATCCTGGAGAAAAGAAGGCTGAGAGGAGATCTGATCAGCACGTACAAGCACCTGAGGGGTGATTGCAGGGAGGATGGGGCCAGGCTCTTCTCTGTGGGGGTCAGTGACAGGATGAGTAATGGGACGAGGGGTAATGGGTGTTAAGTTGAAACACAGGCAGTTCCACCTCCATGTGAGGAAGAACTTCTTTGCTGTGAGGGTGCCAGAGCCCTGGCACAG
>JAWLRI010000551.1:2321964-2341091 GCA_034781795.1 Crypturellus tataupa
TGCCACCCTGTGCCCCGTGCTCTGGGTGTCCCTGCTGGAGCAGGGGGTTGGACTAGATGATCTCTAGAGGTCCCTTCTAACCCCAACCATTCTGTGACCCCCTGGTTCTGTGTCCCGCGCTGGCACACGGGGCTGCACAGGGAAGCCAAGGCCGGAGCCCATCCAGCTCCCAGGAACCGTCCGCGGGTTGCGGGTTCCTGCAGCCGCAACCAGCACCAGGAGTGAGGCCGGGTCCGAGCCCGGCCCTGCACCCAGTCGGGGCACTCTGAACCCCGAAGCTTTGCCACTTTGATGCTTTCCTGAGCAGAACAGGTATGTGTGCCCTATTTAAATCAAGACACTTTTAAATGGTCAGACTGGAAATCTATTTGGAATACGATTTGAATACTACAAAAATGCTAACATCTCTAAATATTAAATCCATATGTAAACTGAAATTTAAATCTGGTTGCTTTTCCTAAGAGAACATTACAAATGTAGTAAATACTAAAAAAAACAATAAATTTTCTGAGCAGTCTGTGCAGATGTCTCATATTAGACTTCTGAACATAACTCCTGAGCTCATATTACAGGTACCATCCAAGACTTCATTTCCACCATGAGGATTTTTATTTGCCGTTATTTATTCTGGAGCTCATAATCACTGAAGAATTACAAGGCTTGACATTGCCTTAGTATCCAAAAAGGAACTGCAATAAATATTTGTCTTTAAAAGTTTACAGGTGTTGAAATGTTTTCATTACCGCAAAGCACGTGTATTTAAATAAGACTCTAAGTATAAACTTCTGTGCAAAGCAGTGTCATGAAAGCCACTGTGCCCAGTAACAATTCACACGATGAAAATTTTGAATTATCTTAGAATAAGATGAAACTCTGATAAACACTAAAAACTGGTGAAGTAACATGTTAAAAGGAGTAGAAAAATGTATGTGTCTTCATAACTGCCAGAAATTTACAGGAAAGTATCCAGTATTTTTCTCTACTATTAGAGCAGTCTAAGTATTATTTTAAATCACATATTTAGTAATTAGAAAGAGTAAATCAACAAATTTTAGTTTTACTAGAAAAATTTAAATGCTCAAACTTACAGCAAGGACTTCAGAAGGTTCAGGTACGTGGGTAACTGTATGACAGGATGACGTGAATGACAGTAACTTGAATCAATGTCAAAAATGTTGTAGTATCATCATGGAAATGAAACTGACAGCTGCCCATCTCTGAAATACCATAGAAGACTAGAAAACTATAGACAACTATAACTTTGTGCAAGCTGCTATATAAAGATACACTATTGTGAAAATCAGTATGAAGATTTTTTCAAAGTTGGAACTGGTAACATCAAGTAGTACATCATGTTATGTATAATATGTGTAAAAAATAAAATATTTCTTTGGGAAAGACAGACCTCTATGGAATTCATATCTGTTAGTTCTTTAATAATCACTTAAAATTCATAGTGAAATGAAATCTACATGAAAAAAAGGAAATTACAAGACACTATAATCAGCAAATAAAATTGTATTTTGGAAGTTACAGATACAGTTATGCAAAGAATTGGGAACACAAATTCCCAGAATAAAAAAGAACAGTTGCTTTAACACTTAAGTGTTCAAAATAAGAAAATTACAACAGTCAAACAAAGTATAAAACTAAGTATAATATGTAGCATTTGCTCACCACAATCTTTATTTCCTTTTTTATTTGGTTTTTGAAAACAGTGGTACTTTGGTATTTACTAGTTCAAATAAAAAAAAATTAATTCTAGTTATTTACAAAACATGCATATACACACATATAAGCAATCATGAATAGAAGTAGAAAGATTTATGTATTTTGCATATATTTTCTACTCATATCAAAAAATAATCAAGAAGTAACAGGTTTATTCTCCTGGCAATGAGCAGTTCTGTAGCTATCTACTACTTTGGCAGGGTTTTTTCTAACACCCCGAGCTATAAGCATCTCTTTGCGAGTAAGAGCCTCCTGAGAATAGCAGGAAGGGAAATAGCCCGATAAGCGCAGGGCTAAATTCCCTCTCACATTTCCCAAGCTGGGAGCCTCCTAATGTACAGCTGACACTAGCTGTCATCATAGGAGACAATTAACTCCTCAAGGTAATGAGGGCTCTGAACGATTAACATTTTGTACGTCCACAATAGGCAAGACATCAGTGTATATAACTAGCACTCTCTGGAAACAGGTGACTGCAGGGATCAGCTATTGAATGAAACAGCTTGTGCTGCAACTGAGTGACTTTTCCATGAAGCTGCTTAAGCTTCCATAGGTATTTCTGAGTTTTTGGAAAGACCAGACTTCATTTCAACTATATTAGGATAGATTCTTTACATGAAGTCATATACCTCTTTCATCCAGTTCTTTTAACAGTTTCTTGTTCATTTTAGCAAGTACCATTTAAACGTTGGACCTCATGCCCATTTCTTAACACATTAAGTTATAGGTTCAGGAAAAAGCCTTGGCACTAACACAGAACACTAGAGGAGCCAGAATAATTTTCATTCCTTTTGCTACCTTTATTCTTATCTCATTACAGGAAAAAAATACTAAATCAACCAAATTAATGTGAAATAAGGTTGCTATAAAATTATGTCTTTCTATGATTCAACTTAAATATTCCCTTAAATGTTTAAAAGTTGGTCCAGAACTTAAAAGATGTTTATGCCTAGAAGCTTTACTCTATTCCACTAGTACCATAGCAATATCTCAAATCATATGATAGAAAACATCAAGTGATATCAAAATTACATAGCAAGATTATGAAAATCATCACAATTTCCCTAAGATTAAGCCAGGGCACTCTCCTGCTCTGCATCTTTTGAGCTGTTCGGTATTCCTACTTCCCTCACACCTTGTACTTCCCCAATATTGGAGTTACCTGCAAAGCCTCTCTGCCTAAATAACGGGGAGGGCTCCAGAAGCCCCTTAAGCAGCATCCTGCACTGCAGCTCGTGGGTTGGGTGAAGCCCCCGAAGCCAAGTCACAGACAGGTCTCAGGTACTTGGAGCAGCAGGAAAAGGAGGGGAGGGGAAAGAGGGATGAGCCAGGAAAGGCCATTTCCCTGCTCTACCAACTCTGTTTCTTCAACATTTTAATAGATATTTATAATAAAAAATATAATACCATTATATATGAGACCAGATTCAAATAATATCACTTACTATTGCACACAAAACAACTCAAAAAAATGGCAGCCCTGTTGTCACAAACATAGGTCATGAAAACTCTTGTAACTCTATCCATAGTTACCAGGACCTAAAGCAATTCATTTGCGAACATTTTTACTTAGGAAAGAAAGAAATATTATGAAAACCATTATATATTGTGTAAATTAAAAGCTGGTTTTCTAAACAGCCACATAATCCACTGATATAACTGCAGAGAGCATCTGCTTCTAAGAATATGTATCAGCCACAGAAAGAATCATCTACTAGGAATATGAAAGAAAAATTTGGAGGAATTATCTGCGTTTACAATTGACCACACGATCATGCAGTTAAGTTTAATGAGTTCTTCATCTAATTACTTCCAAATACCCCAGAGTCCACCTCAGATTAGCCTGTCTGCTAAACTACATCAAAAACATTCATACTGGAAAGACCTGCACTATTTGGGCTAGAGCAAAGGATGAACAATTTCTAGTCAAGTGAAACAAGCCTAAAAAGATTTCTCATGATAATGAAAAAAAAACCGAAGGCAAGAAAAGCACAACCTGGAATTACTCAATACGCGGAACAGTATAAAATGAGCTGATTTAACACAAACAGCTTCAAATACAACACCAAAAAGCTCAAGTAATTCCTTATGCTCCCCAGACTACATTCACTCTCCTTTTGAACTGTCTCATTAAGAATCGCTATGAACTAACACGGGTAAATGCAGGGTAAATTATGGGGCCCTGCATGTCTCTGCTGCAGAAACCTGACGTGATTCTGTATCTTCCAGCCCTGCAGCACGTGGGCGGCACCCAAGACTGAGTGATCTCTTTGTGTACCAGGAGGTACAGGACAGAAATTTAGCAAAAAGAAAGCACAAACAAAGGTAAAACAAATCCATAGCTGATCGCAAAACAGTTGCTATATTAAAATTTGCTAATTCTCAATTCTCAGAATTGAGAAATTCTGAACTTCCCAGTAAGAGGAGTGTTTCCAGATTAAGAACTCTGAATCTCAGAGTTCGCTTTGAAAGACTATGCTCTCAAGGCCATAAATGCCTTTTTAAGGCCACAAGCACAGGCCCTATCCCCGTTTCTCCCTACTGGAGCTGCGACCACTTGAACAGATGAACCCTCTTCAACCTGTTTAATGTTAACTAATGAAGCGAGATGCAATTCAAAATGGGATTATACTAAGAAAATACTATTTAAGCATCAAAGACTACCGATGACTGTAAAATGGACCAATCCAACCAAACGTCCTCATGTGCAGAGATGACCAGCTGGAAACATCTTTTCATCTCCCTAGACGCTCTGCAAAAACAGGATTAAGAACAGTTTGTGAAGCCAGTCCCCGACTCAGCTAAACTAGGTTTTAGCTTGTTCCTATCAGCCTAGTGCCCCTTAACTAACAAAAAAGGGTTTGTTCTAAGCTTGGTGCTTTTTTTTTTAGGTAAAACTCAAGATTTAGCATTAAGGTATTGTTAATTATAAGAAGAACATGTTACAGTTCACTCTGCTACTATATCAACGGGTTAACAAATTGAAGTGAAAAAGTAAAATTTAAAATTTATTTCCTGGAAATTTTAGCACAATAATTGAAATTAAACTGTTTTTATTTTATATCCTGTTATCACTGGAAACTCTTCTTCAAAGTCAGCAGGTTTTGCATAATTGTATTTCTGGTCTGTTTCCTGACAACCTTCCTGTAAAACAGTTGAAGCACATGCACATCCTATTCTGAAAAATGCCAAAGTGTATAAAATTATGGTATCCCTCACATACAGAAAATGTGATTTTGTCACCTTTTATCATTTTGTTATAAATCATGTTTATTACTTAAGACCAGCTCAGGGAGGTTGAATACTCTCTGAGCTCATATTCACCCCACTCTCCATAATAATCCCTACTTTTCAAAAGGTATTTTCACCCTTGAGTTATTTCTCCTTCTTCAAATCCCAAAGGAAACATTTTTGTCTTCTCTGTGAGGGCTCTCAGCAGTTATTAGTGACCAAAATTATCCCCGGGCTGAACAGGGCAGCGCAGAAGCAGCCGACAGCACCTGACCCGGCACTGCTGAAATTCAGAGCAGCGGATCCGATTCCACCCTCTCAGGCATGAGCACATCCATGTAAAACACGGACGGATAATTTTAGCTATCGCGTTACAGAAAAAGCTTGTGGAATTACAACACCCCTGTATAAAAATTTACTTCTTCTGGACAGTGCTTTACCAGATCAATCATCTTACAGACACTTGGCAGAAAGTTGGAAAATAAACACAATGGCTTTGCTGAACAAACATGAACTGCGAGGCTCACAAAAGCCCTCTTCTAATAAATATTGTACATATAATACTGCAGCATATATATTCCTTCAAAATGACCTTGTCACAAAATAAGAGAAAAAACATACTTTGCATCAGAGGAATTAATAGCTTACTTTCAAGCAAGCTTTACTTAACTCGGCATCACTTGCAACTCCTTTTGAAGACAAAAGAAATACTCAAAGAAATGCAACATACTGTTAAAAGAATGGGCAACTAAGACCCTCACTCATTTTCTTTGAAGACCAGATGAATAAAGAAGATACTGTCAGTAGATACATAAAGGGATTTATGCAGAGGGCAGGGATCAAGTAAAGTAAAAGCAAGAGCTATAAATTTTCACAGTAGGATTAGAAAACCACTTTGTTTCGGACACTGGGAAGCACTCAACCTTCTGGAGTGCCTATGCTCTATAGAAGAAAAATATCTAGCCTTTAGTGCAATGAAGATGCTTTAAACGTAAAACAAGTGGAAAATCATACAGTATTGCTGCAGTTCATTAAAAGGTTTCAAACACAAATGGCAAACTTGGGTCTTTCAGGTGTTTCTCTTGCAGTACATGAGTGCAACCAGACGTCATACTAAGCTGTGGCGGCGGGTCCGAACATGGAAATGCTGCTTCTTTCAGCAAACTGGTGCCTTCACATAAAGCTTGTTCTTTTTGCCCCTCTAATTTTATGTAGCAGCACTGCTTTCAAGTACGAGGCAGCCTCTTTCACAGCACCTGGAGGCCCAGGTGAATCCAGAGCGCACCCAAGGCTGCCGCTTTGCACAACCCCCTGCAGTCGCACAAGCCCTCAGAGAGAAAATGTCAGCCTGTTCGGTTAGTTTAGGTTAGGAAAAAAGTGCAGGGAATCAAGAAAAAATATTAGAAGAGGGAGACAATTTTAGCCTTTTTTTTTTAGTGAAAAAATAAAAAAGAGTGGGGGTAAATATTGGGCCCAGTAAAAATGATTTAAATCACTATCTGTATAATCACAAAGAAATTGAAAGATGATCTATTAGATGTAAAAATAATGTCTGGACGACATCTACCCAGTGCTGTAGAACACAAGTTACCTCATGGAGAATAAGTCAACTGAACCAAAATGACAAGAACAGCTTGATCGCTGTCCCAGCACCAATGGAGCTAAAGATAATAAACCTGTCAAGACATGGATGAGGAAGATTAGTACACCCATTAAAAGCCCTTTCCAACCCTAATTACAAGCCTCTTTCCTCTGTTAAACATAACTTATTTTTGGTAGTGGTGGTGGATTTTTTTTTTTTTTGGAGGGGGGGGCATTGCTCTGTTTGTTTTAAAAAGGTTTAATTAAATTGCAAAAGGTAGAAGTTAAAGCCAGGGTCTTTTGCTTGGTATATTACAGTAATATACAATTACTGTAACATCAAAGCAACCCTCAGATTGCTTCCAGGGGACTCTCTGAAGAGCAAATACTTCACTAATGGGGCAACAAAATGCTTCTCCAAAATAGCTAATACTGAAGCACATCACAAGGGAGAAATGTGTTTAAAAGTACTTTTTTTTTGTAAGAAATCACAGAACATTACCACCATTTCATTTTTTAATACAAAATCCAAACTCACCACACATATACCCCATAAGAAAGCAGGAAAAAAAAAGGCATAAAACTAGTAGAATAAGTATACAAAGTCTAAATGAAACCGACTCTAGGGATCTTCCACTTTTAAGCCTAAATAAAGTCAAGTTCCAAAATAGCCAAGGAAAGCAAATAGGAAAAAGGGAAAGCATTACCTTGGGAATATTTTAGAATTTGATTTCTGTTATGTTTTGAAAATGGTTCTTCAACTGGACAATTCTGAGCTAAAAGTCAGAAGCCTTTGAAACGCTTTCTGGACACAATCCTGTGCCCCGTGCTCTGGGTGTCCCTGCTGGAGCAGGGGGCTGGACCAGATGATCTCTAGAGGTCCCTTCCAACCTCAACTCTGTCAGCTTGCCAGTTCTATAGAAAAAGAAACATCGAAGGAGTGTGTGTATATATATATATACGTACATAAAATCCTCAGATCTTTTCTGTACCTCATTTAAGATTGCACTGTTTTTATCTGCTAGCTAGGTCACCTGAGCAGAACTCCTTTGGAGTAGTGGAAAATATTACAAATTGGGTCTTATCTTCAAAGGTGGTTGTGGTGGGGGAAGCCAAAGGAATTTCAAACCAGTGAGATGTCAACACAGAATTTAATTATGAAGTGATTTACCACTGTATTTTGATACTCTAATCTGCAAGGCTACAATGCAGGAATAGGTCAAAGAAAAAATGCGTTTAACTCTGGTTCATTAGTATATATTCAAAAGTCTGATATGTATATTTTCAAATGCTTAATGTAACACTAGATAGGAATCTCAGCGAAAACACAATTCATATTACTTTTTCTTACAAGATCTCAAATAAAATTCCTGAAGATATCCCGAGGAAATGGATATAGACAAACCTGAGCACTTCTCTATACTCGGAAAATGACTGAACTTGGCACTCCAGCGAGACCTGCAGCTTTGCCTGCTTTTAGCCGCTCCCTCAACTCCCTCCTTCCGGAAACATCCCCGTTCAGCACTGGGGTCTGCAGACCCCGCGGCAGCGGACGGCTCAGCAAACGTGCTGTGACTCACAGGGCAGGCCCCATTCCCAGGGCCTTCTCCTCGTGTCCATTTGGTTACCTCAGCCTGAGCCTTCACAGGCTGCGCTGGTGTCCCCACTCTTGGACTAATGCTCCAAAAGCAGCAATCTGGTGGGCTGTTGAGAGGTAAGTTCTTAAACAAGCCTTAAAAATACACTTGAAATACTGGAGAACAAAATGAGGGACAAGACTCAAAGATGCCAGATCTGAAGAGCACTATTTCCACATCTGCCTCTGTTCACTTCCATTGTGCAAAGGCCAAATTACACAGCTGAGATGGAGTCAAGTCAATAAATTAAAAATGACTCTCGACCTCCTCTTATAAACAAGTTAATGAAGTAAAAATCAAAAGAGGTTCAAAGTCCAAGTACCTGTCATAAATTAAAAGAGAGAAGCTTTGTAAATAAAATAGTTCATCTCCACTGATGTTACTTAGACCACCAATGACGGGGACAGCCACGCTGCCAGCACTAGCCCGGTCAGCAGCAGGCACAGGACCAAGCTTTTCTTCTGAGGAATGAAGCTCAGTTTCCCAACTCCAGTGAAATTTGGGAAGGAGGTAAAGTGGTAAGATTTACCTAGCATCCCAACAATACTCTTTGTCACAAAGCTTGTAGATTGGCAGTTCTAAATGTGCCTGAGCGCTACCTTCACTTGGTTGGTTTAAAGGACTGGAGAAGGTTCGGCCATCGGGAGCCAAGACCCCTGAGACCAAAAATTACCCAAGACCTCTTGGGTTATCAAGCTCAGACCTCTACAACTTAGTATTGAAAAAGTATGCAATTTTTTGTATATGTCTATTTGCTACAAAGATATCAGATATTTCATCTTTTCAATACAAAGAGAAGTACTGCAAATATACTGTTTTCTTTTCCAAGAACGGTCTAAGTATCTGCCTAAGGACAGTAGTCATTCCAAGTCCTTTGAAGCCACACTTAATACAGGACAAAAATCCACCCACAGAAATATATGCTTTAATTATTTCTTATCAAGCAAAAAGTTTAAAGTCACCTATGTGGTTAAATACTATTGAAATCAAGGGGGCAGATGCACACACTCAAATTCATTCCCTACTGAGCAAAGCACTAGAGCAGGCACTAAACGTGCCTTTGGGAATTAGAGTTTTACAGTGCACACCCTTCCAAAGGTCCAAGAACATGTTTAATTTTGTTACCAGGAATATTTCCATGGATAAACATGTCCATAACTTTTAGCAAGAACAAGACTGAGTACAACTAAGTACAACTTATATTCAACAAGGTGCAACTGCAAAATTACTTCTCTTTGTAAATTAAAATTCCCACAGAGGCAAATAAGAGATCTACCTACATAAGGAGATAAGAGTAAGGGGGTCAAAAACCATTTGGGGGAAAAAGGTATGTAAAAGTAAAGCAAAACATGATCACAGCAGGTAAACATTTTCTCTGCTCCACACTTCTTCCTGAAATCAGTATACTACAACAGGGTATATAAATCAGCAACATTACAGTATTTACATTTTTAATTCTACATAATTAATGAGGAGCTTTACTCCAATCGAAACCACCATATAGAAAAATACAAGCCAATTGATGCCATATGTCCTCCTGAATTGTTTTTCCAGATGTATTCCTTGGAGTCACAAAATTGAAGTTCCTGTTTCCTTTAAAAAACACATTCCTAAAAACTCAACTGAAGCAATTTTATTCCAAGTAGAACTAGCTTGTTCATACAGTTAAAATTATTTCTTTTCATTTCAGTTCTCCCTTATTCTATTTTTTCCTACAACCCGAATAAAAAATTAAGAGACTATTTAACTGTGACATAGATTGTGAAGAACAAATGCACTAAAGTGCTAAGGTTTTAGCCTGAAATTTCTATGGCCAGTGGTGACCTTACACTTACACAGGTACTGAGAAATATTTTTTTAAGTTTTATTCTTTACTAGCACAGGGCTTCACCTATACAGTGCAAGTTTAACTATCACTTGCTTTTAAGAAGTTTTCTTATCTTTCTCCTTTGCCTTTAGTCATGAAACAAAAAAGAAATAACAAAATGCACATTTTTTTGTGGGAATACTTGCTTAATTGAAGGTTAACACTGCTAAGCACTGCTAATCAGAAATAGGGAATAGGGAACGGAGTTTCAGCAAGAGCTTTCCCACATTGCCCTGCCAACAACCTCAGCCTCGTTGGGGCATTTTCTCTAAGGGCTACAAGTAATTAAGTTTCATTGCTGAATCAGTCTTGAGCCTGTCTTGAGCAGAAAAATCACTTATGTTTAATTGCATGCGGTGAGGTGCTGAGCAATCTATTAGGCAGACTGCAGATACCAGCTCATTTTTTGCAGCTCTGCAGGGTACTTAAAAATGAAAGGTCATTATTTAATATAGGCAGTCACTTACATAATACATATACCCTACAGAAAACAGTGCCGCTTCCAGAAATGCTCATTACTTGAGTTTATTTCAACACTAACACGTTAACTACTATTTTAAGAGATGCCTAGTTTAAGAAAAGCTTCTGAAACATAGCAGTTACTAAATTGGAACTGCTCATCACTTTTAATACCTACATGCACACATCCCTCCACAAGCTTAAGAAAACGTGCATATTGTTTGCTAATGGGGCCCACATAGTTTTCACCTGATTCCATCAACAAAGAATTAGTTTCCATAAAATTGTATCTGACAGGAACAGATTGGTTTCATGGTTCGGGACAGGAGGATCGTTCCACCGGTTTATTCATGCTAATATGCTGGCTGCTGGCAGAGCAGAGCTTCAGCTACCAATATCTCACACTCCAAGATGCTCCTCAGAGTCAGGAGAAACAACTTAAGTCTTTTTGAGAAGAGAGTTGGCCTTTCAGAATCCACATATCCAATTTTTTTTTTCATTTAGAAGAAATGAAATAATAGCAAAGCTTTTCAGGATGATCTGGTATTGGATTAGCAGAGGAGGGTACCACACTTGCAGTGCCTGTAGGAGCCACAGATGTTCTCAGCTGCATCCAGCGCTCTGCTGTACGATGGAGACCCGCAGAGCCTCCTCCTTCCTTCGGCAATATTAGGATTACACCTTGTCTGGGGTATCAGTTTCCAGATGCAGCAGTCAAACTCCCTGCAAACTTGGGAAAACAAACAGCAGCTTCCCAGGCCCTTTTTATTATTTTTAAAGGGTCTATATTATTCTATCCATGAAAGGGAGATTAAAACCCCGAGGCTTTACTAATTGCAAGTATTTGCCCTAGATTCTGTATTTGGATTTTTACAGAGCTTTAAAAAAAGGTTTATATAAAATACTTGCATTTTGCATAATACTGATGAAACATTTTAAATGAAAAAAAAAAAAACATTATTCTGGTTTTACCTAAATACAGTAATACACAGCAAAGTTTGAAAAATCAGATCCTTATACACAAACAGTATGCTAAATATTCCCTGTTACTATTTCTTTATATTCATACCCCTCTTTGTCTTAGTTTTCACCAATTTCACTTCACCAATTACAACACAACACTACTTCTTAACAAAGAAGTATGAACTATTTTGCATTATTTTCCCCCAGACTTTGAACAAACAGGAAACAGGAGGAATTTGATTGTTTAGTGCAGCCCATTCACCCTCTGCTTGGACACTGAAGAAAAGCAGTTCAATTTGTGTTTTAATATCTGCAACCTATTTATAAACAAGGCAATTTAAAATAATTTATAAATACAGAGCTTTTTGTTTATGTGTGAAAATGATATTTTAAAATTCTTATATATGCATAAAACCATAAAATAACTTGATCTGGAACAAAAAGAATAAAAACACTAGAAATGTATAGCCAGTATTCTCCTGGCTGAACAGTGATTTCCTTGCCTGCCCCCTCAGTCACTTGACCAGAGGAAAAAGCCTTTGATGCAGGAGGACAAAATTGCTCTTGGCTCCTCAATCATTCCAATCTATCTCGGTATTTGTTTCTTGTCAAACTGATTTGTCCCATCAACCGCTCTCTACAGAAGGGTCATGAGCCTAAACCTGCCATAGAAATGGGAGGACATTATTTAAATAATTGAATTAAATAATTCTAAGGAGCAAGCAGGAAATGCCAAATTATTAATTTTTTAAAAGATCTTTTCCACTTGCACTATTTTCCTAAAGGAAAATTAATTTTCATCAGTCGATAACCACTAAGCACAAATAACACACTGAATTTTGAATCTCTTTTCTTCAAAGTAGTGGAAGCAGTGGATAAATTGGCATACATTTATCTTTATTGTCAGATACCAGAGAAAAAGGTGCATTCCTACATTGGCCAGCCTGCTTCTCTAACATCTTCAGCCAAATGACTTGCACAGGAACTAAATGGATGTGTATGCCTGCTCACACCTCCAGTCTGTGCCTGGCGTTCACATGCAGGAATGTGAACTGATGCGAAGGGCTAAATCTGAGTTTTGTCAGTATAAACAGCCTTTTACAGTTTCCTATTTTTTTCTCCTTTATAAATGTATTAACATAACATTAGCACCAGCAATTCCCAAGTGGGAAAGAAGGATAAACGCAGCTCTGGATGCGGACCCTACCCATTGTGCCCCTGCAGGGAGCAGGATCAGAGCAGCTCGGCTCCCGCAGAAGAATGGGGCTGCCAGGCCCTGTCTGCCGAGGTTGGGAGTATAAAACAGGATGACAGTTTTGTTCCAAGGCCACAAAATAGGAGACCACAATTTGAATATTTCTAAAACGAATGCTGTCACAGAGAAGTCTCTATTTGAAGTGACAATCACTAATTACATATTTTTTCATGAAAGGGGGATTAAGAAAAACAATTATCTTAACAAAACAGTCGTCTCATGTACTTCCCAGTACTGTACTTCTTGACTCCCAGAAACCATGTGAAACAAAAAGTGGACTGGGAAGTAAATATATTTTCTTAAATTCAGTTATGTTTTGTGGCCACAATTTCCTATTGTCTGTATCTGCCATGTGTGGTGTTCCTGATGGAAATCTGAAATATACAGGCAATATACCAGATTTTTTTAAAAAGATAAATTTTTATAGAGTGTAAGTAAATGCCTCCTAACTTAGTTGCTTCCGAGAAACTTCTTGGTGGGAGATACATGGCAAATATTCCTGAGTATAATTCAGTTTTCATCTATGCTTTGGATTTCACTTCACAAGGATGAGGAAAATATGACCGTGAAATAAGTATATACTATCAGTCTGCATTAAAAGAAAATGCACCATATTATGCTAGGCATTATTTTTTTATGTCATCCGCTCATCCACCCCAGCACAAACCTCTTGTTCCCCTCCACATCAAGCTGGATCTAACTGTTACTTTCGTTAGCGTTATCAGCAACATTATTTACTCTGAATTTACCTCCTGACATTGTGAAGGTATGCGAGTCTCCAGCAACTCGATTACCTTTGAACTCTTGCATGTTGTGACCTGTCAGAAGGATTTTCCAGATACCAACACTATTTTAAATAGTTCTGACACATATTCCAAACCTAAATCTTAAGTAGGTACACCAAAAAAACAGTTCTATTCTTATGTATATGTTTTATTCATTTGCTGCTTCTTTTACAAGGAGTTATAAAAGACAAGCTCGACACTATTTCAGAAGGCTTCTTTAAATGTAAAGGGGGGACTCTCCATGTGGATGTATAGCTATGTATGGCCCTAATTCAAAAGCAGTTTTTATTGATGGTTCAGAACACTGATTTTCGATGAAAATAAATTTCCATTAAAAAAATAAACAAACAAAATTCAAGATAAAGATTATTCTCTCTTAGGACCATTGAAAAGGTGACCTCCCTGTAGAGGAAAAGTGACTCAGACTGCCTGGAAGCAGTTCTTTCCTTATCCGTGTGCAAAGTAACAGCCTTCAAAAACAAATAAGAGGTAAAATACAGGAGAAATGAGCACTGAAACATACTGGCTCTTCAGATCTTATACCCACATATTCAGAAAACAGGAGTTTGTTTCATTAAATTAATTTGACTTTGTTTTGCAACATACTAAATTAAAAAAAAAAAAACACACATTTTTTCTGTGTTCTGCTCAGTCAGGAGGAAAAAACACAGGATAAGATCCAAGGGAACAGGGTAAAATCCAAAGGTCTGACAATCCTGTTGAAGGCGGAAAAGCCCTTGAATGTTATGACGAGGCCTTTTTAAATACTTAAGCTTCAATGTAATAAATCAAATTTCTTATATATATATATTATATACTTGATAGAACATACTGTAATTTAAGTGAGAATAAATAAGACTTATTTTAACCAACAACACTTCAAAGAGAAATATCTTTAAATACCAGAGGCTTAGGGAGTAGAGTGCCTTCGGGATGTAACTACAGTGTCTCTAAACGCTGCAGGAATTCTGTGAATTTGAGAAAACATCTTTCCTCACATATTATCATGACAGTACCAAAGCACTGGAGACAAAAGCAGGGAAAGCAGAGATGTCGGGCTCGGCTGTGGGAGCAGAACTTTTGAACCCCGGATAATAATGACATCTTTGTGACAGGAAGGCGAGAAGGCCGCGGGATCAGATGCCGAGGATCACGTTGCCCTCTGGTTTCTAATGTGCCTGTAAGTGATTAGGCCTGGTTTGCCCTTGGGCTGGAATCACAGGAAACACAGTGTGCCCCAAACAATTTTACTTACATGAAAAATAATCCTGAATGAGTCACAATACTTTTCCCAATCTGAAACATTATCATTTGGGAAGCCTTCCTGCTTCCTGCGCCTTGACACGCACATACCTCCCGAGAGGGGCAGAAATACAATCAAAAACCCAAAATTTAAAAACCAAAGGTTCAACTCAGCAATGTCTATAACAAACTCCTCCTAGCAGAAAAGAAACCACTTAAAAGAGCATCGTTTCTCATGCCTTCTTAATGGTATTAAAATCTCCCAAATTGCTCTAATGACAAGAGTTAAATCAGAAATAGTCACTTCTCATGGAAAAAAAAATACAGTCCTTGCTGTTAATAGAAAAGGTTATTGTTCCCATAAGTTAATTACACAGTTGCAGTTTCCAGCATTCTGTACCCAACTCTGCAGGGACACGACGGGTCAGGGAAAGAGGAAAGGGCAAGGAGCCCTAAGCAAGTAATGGCACTTCAGCACTGTCCCCTCCTTTCCTGGGGAGGGATTCTGCCTTAAACGAGCAGAAAACATAATTTTACAATGAAAAGAACCCATGTGTATATATGTGCACGTACAGAGATTAAAGACAGGACTGTTTAAGAGATACAACTTCAGTGATTTACAAATGGACACTGTAAGTTAGTACAAGCCACAAATGCAAAAAAATGAATGTTTTGCAAAGTCTTCAGCTTTTTATAACATTATAAATTTATCATCACCATTACAACTTTATTCTAACATATATGTATGTTTCCTCTCACGTACCAAAGTTGCTGGAGGTTTTGATTTCTTAAGAAAGGACACTATTCAACGGGGACTGTCACATAAACATTGTATCACAAGAACATAAGGATTGCTCATTTAGAAATAAGCACATTACTGACAAAAAGGCCCTTCATACAAGGACCAAAACCAAGTGATGTTATCTTAAAAATCACTGTGCTGCAGTCAGGTGGACCTGCCGCACTTACACTACAGCTACTATGTCCTCTTACATTTATCATGACAGCAAAGAGTAAAGTAGGAGATAAACTCTGGGGAGCTAATAGTAGACTGTGGAAAAGCCTTGCATTGTAAGATCGTAAAGGCTGTTGGAGTGGAAAATACAATAATTATATTTCCACTTATATTCATATTTCAATTTTCTCTCCAGCCACCATTGGGAACTGCTGGACCTCTCGGAAACTTACAGCCACGGTCTGGAAATCCCTTTTCCTGATTCGTTTCCCACATGCACAACATAATCAACAGTTTTTGTGTAACTGGCAAACTAAGCACATTCCCTACATTAATGACATTCTCCAGTAAGGCTGGAAAACTGGAGATTCATTTTCTTTCTTTGCCGCTTTCCTTCAAAATGTCCCATCTCTGCTGTTGCAAAAATTACAAAATTGAGCCCACCAACTCTCCCCTTTCTCTGATACCCCCTTGTAGGCAGCACAATTTCCCAAACTCTCAATATTAAATTTAGAAACCATATGTAAAAATCAAATAATCACTGTAATCTGGTTAATAACTTCAATGGTAATAAAGGAAAAAAATATCTGTATGCATGAAGACTTGAAAAGACAAATCCAAAAGAAAGATGAAAAGTTGGAAGCAGGAGAAAAAGATTTCCCCTGGACATTCAATATCATAAATTGTAAGTACACCTGAGGACATCAACTGGATTACGCTAGCCCTTCATGCACTCTGTTTTGTCTGTACTGAAGAAATGTTTGTCCACTAATCTTTTCAACACTGAAGACAGACTAAAATAATGTAAATAACTTTGGTCATGTATTTATAACAAATAAGTATTTCCATTTAATTTTCTGAGTTTTGAATTGTTTGATCCTCTGCTAAATGTTAAATGAGGCTACATTTTAGACGTTGTTATGAAAGCCCAATAACATTTCTGCAGATTTGGACTGCTGCCTCCTTAGCTTGGAATTTCCAATAAACAAGTTGCGCTGCTTTGATTTTCACTGCCAAGTTCACACTTCTCAAACAGAACAGAGTCAACTCGAACTTCAATTCATATTCAACTAGCTTTTCTGGCTCATTTTCTACTTACACCCTGTGTAAACACCCAGCAATTTCTTGGAAGAGGAAAAGAAAAATTATGACTCTTGGTAATTACGTGTTTTTTCTTGAAAAATTAATCTCATTTTATTCATGTCATTCCTAATTTCTAGACTGAATAAAATATAATTCCACAATGGAATTTAATGAAAGGTTCTTCCCTGAGTCATCAAGATAATTCCCTCCCTCCCTGTATATAACCCAAATAAAGGAAAAAAAAAGGGGAAAAAAGTTTTTATTTCTCCCATTGTTTTGTTATAGAAGGCAGCTAACCTCATATGCTTACATGCTTTTCCTCCCCTAGCAGTAAATTAACAAATTTAGCAATAACAGCAATAATCCTGAAGGCCAGAATATCTATGATGCAGCATCATGAGATGCAGCAGGTCAAGATACCAGATCACCATCAAGCAGGGGGATGGTCCTTGCACCCAGTTCCTTCAGTCCTGATCACAGCTCCATCCTCTCCCCACTCAGCCAGCTGCTTTTCTGGTTCTCTCCAGCCTTGAGGCAGTTGCACTCGATTAGAGAACCAAACGGTATCGGAAGAAAATGAGCGGAACTTCTACCCTTCCAGCCAACTGAACTGATTCGACTTAAGCTGCATCAGACACAGAAACCACCAACATACTGCTCGCAAAAGGTGATGTTATTCCTCTGATTGCATCAATACTTTAAACCTCATGATACCATTAATAACATTAAAACTTCTTTTTTTTCTTTTGATTTTTCCATAATTCACCTGGTTCACCAAATATTTACGAGGATGGAGATCCCATCTCATCTCTGGGCAACCTGCTCATTAACACACAGAACATTAAGTACTCTTGACTGAAAAACCTAAACACAAAGAATTTGGGAGGGTTGCATGTTTTTCATAATTATCATAACTGGAAACTGTATTAAATTGTGCTGTAAGAATGGAGAGCAGTACATAGAATGTCTAAAGGATCCGTGGCCGGAAAAAGTAAAACTATGGACAACAGCATGGTAGGAAATCTCACATGCATCTCAGTCAGTGGTAGAAGTTTTTTATTCCAAAAAAGAGAATTAAGGCAATTTCATCAGCATAAGGAATATTTACAGCATAGCTGGGATTCCAGGCTAAGTGCTCAGTCTAGATTCCACACTAAATGCCATGTCTACTATATAAACTTCTCACAAAATTTATCTAGGAATTTTATCCAAGTCAGATTGCCATGAAAAAGCATTAAAGTTTCTATACTAAAACTGCACCAGTGCCAGTGCCCAGAGCAGTCATGGTCCACGGTAGCCTTTTCTTTTTTATTTTTTAGTGAAATTCATCCAAAGCATAAACAGCTTCCCGTAATATTGGGGACACTTAATCAGCAGTTTCCAGAACAATATTAATGTGACATAAAACAAAAGAAGGAAAATAACATTTGTTATTTAGCTGGGCAATTTGTTTATATCTTTAAAAGCTACATGAAGTTACTGTCTTCTTGAGAGCAGAAAGGGTCATGTAACCTGCCCAATAACAAAGCTCAAACTCATGTGAATCCCTACAGATTCTAGAATTTTTAATTCAAAAAATACAAGAGAAAAGACCTAGATAAAAGATACTCTTCTGAGTCACTTATACTAAAATGCTGAATTATTATTCATTCAGCAAAGAAAATCAGAGCACTTTTTGAGAAATACTTAATCTCCCATTGAACTGCATTTAAATTCTCTCTTATTAAAAAAAAACACTTTAACGCAGCTACACAAGTCATATATATAGCTCAGTCCACTTACCTGTAGACAACATGCCTTCCAGGAATTTACAAATCTATACGTTAATAAAACTTTGTACCACATATGTAAAACAACATATATTTTTGGCTTACTTCTCCGTGTCTTAAAGGTGTAATAGCTCCTCTTGAAACTGCCATTCGAAACAACGTTTCCGTGGCCTGCATCAACAAACATACATAAGAATTAGTTATTAAAAAAGAAAAAAAAAACAGTCCATGAAGATTTGTTTAAAAAATTTTTATCCAGAGCTTGGCGATGGAAGTGCTCAGAGCCAGACAATGCTCTTCCACTAGCTGCCACCTAAAAGCAGGATACTAAGGGAAAAATGGCTATGCAATATTTTACAAATATTGGATTTCACTTCTATTCACTATTACTGTAATTGATTAACAGCAATATATAAACCAAGGAGCCCAGCGCTCGATGGTAGTAAGATCATGCTACAGTGCGTCAGGACAGCTCCATCCCAACAGATGTACCATCAAAGGCATCTACTGAGAGGAATTCCCCAGTCTTCCTAAAGGCAGATTAAGCAGGTTTTCATGTACAGTGTTTT
>JAWLRI010000551.1:2347401-2397273 GCA_034781795.1 Crypturellus tataupa
CACCCGGCCTGATCAGAAACAGAGAGCAGAGGTTAGTGCTGTGTCGCTCTTGGGGCAGTTTATGAAAATGCGGAAAAGTTTAACTCGTGTTTGACAACAACGAGGTTCTTTCCAGGGAAGGAGGCACCTTCTGAGCATCTGCCCCAAAATGGGAAGCACCGCGGCACCCATGGGGTTTCAGAAGAGCCTCCTCTTACCGGTAGAGCTCAGCCTCAAGCCGGCTACACCACAGCTGCCACTGCGGCTTATTTTGTCTTTTCAAGACAGGATGAAAGTTCTTATCATAAGTCTAACCTTAGATGGAAGTTGAACTTCTCCTTTACACGCATCATCAGAAGGACCTAAAAGTCTAACTTTTTAGTAATCAAGTTTCTTGTCGCACCGAGAGAAAAGAGGTTGACTTCCCAGCTGAAGCCTCGCTGTGGCCAGGCCAGCAGCAGGACTGGAGGACAAAGACCAAATTTTATAGCAGGAAAAGCTGCTTCTAGCAGTCTGAACTGGTAAAAGGCCCTGAAAATCCGAGATCAGAGGGCCTGAGAAACACCCCGAGGTGTTTCAGGCTGACGCCGTTTCCTGAACACAGTAGATCTACAGAAGTTTTCAGTTAGGCCCATTTTAGCCTACTCTTGTACAAAAAATAAAGGAACATAAATTCTACTATCACATAGCAGTTCTCACAGTCTTTGATCAAAATGTGGACCCTTGTTAGGGACAGCAGAAGAGGGTACCAATAAAATTATACTATGATGAATGCCAGGTCTGTAAATGCTCTTTTTCATTTTGGTGAAATTGGTGACCAAAGCATGAAAAATACTGTCAAGCTACATAAATAAAAAATAAAGGTCTTCTTGTAAATAAACATAATATAGTCTTCATATTGCCTGTCGTTGGAGTCAACAGATCCTAAAATCAAGGTGCGATTTGTGCTACCATCACAATTCCTCCTTTTCCAGAGGAGAGATGGTACTTTCCACTTACCTCCCAAAGTAATAAAGCAAATTAAATTCACCACGTTTGCCTACATGTCTCTGAGTACATTCAGAAAAAATAAAATTCCAGTAGTCTGAAAAAGAAATATCAACAAATTTGGAAAGAGCGAGGGGTAAATGTCGCAGTTTTGTGACGATAACTGAGGCACGTGAAGTTACCAAACACTTTCTGACTACCATCAGCACGGATAATTCTAGACATCTATTTCTCATATGTAAAACGGTCACTGTATCTGCTCAATTTGCCTGCGATTGGAGGATATATTTGTAATCATCCGTGAAGCATTTACAGACTAGAGCTGATGACCATCAGAGGAAAGCTCAAGAAAAAACGGTAATAACCTGCATTTGAAAGAACCACTAATGGCTATGGTTAAAATGCTGAACAGCTGCTAATACAGACGACACTGGAAATTAGCAGGATTCTGCATTAGATAATCACAAAGTTAAAGACTATTTTAATGCATCCTTTAAGAGAGGCAAGAAGTTCACCAAGCATTTCATCAGTGCAACACCTGACCTCACAATCCTATTCAAGAACACTTTTATACCTAATTTTTATACCTTTTTATACCTAATAACACTTTTTATACCTAATTTTAAAATAAAAGAGGAAAAAATAGTGATGCTCACTTTAGAGCAATAACTGTCTTCCCTTTGGCCTGTTCTCAAACATAACCTTCCCACTTGTATAAGTGAACCATAAGATCATATCACAGTATTTTGGAGTTTCAGTTTCTTTCTTCTCCCAATGACAAGAATTGTATGGGTCAGTCGGAATACTGCAAGAAATGTAACATTAAGGCTGAAGCACCATGTCAATAACAAAATCATGAAACTGGGAAGAATACTATCATCTGCTCCAGAAATTAGCTTTAAGAAAAAAAAAAGTAATATAAAATCATTTATATATAAAAATGTCATGCTAAGGACAGGTCTCCATGATTGACAGCTTTTAGATATGGACTAAATTTTATTACACATGTGGTTATTAGAACCATATTTAATCTTAAATTTCAAGTCTTTCATGGATATATCAAATTTTCTCTACCTTCCAGTCTGTAAGAGAAAATGCATGAGTATTCAGAACAACTCAAGACCTGTTTAAGAAATGAACCTTTTACACTTTAACAGAAATTTTACAATACACTTAGTAAGGAGAAATCTGAATCCAAAACATAGTACTTTAATCTGCATTAAACAAAATTATTCAGGAAAAAAATGGTTTTTTTTAGAATTAGGATTTCATGCATGATAAATTGACACTACTAATATAAGTATCTGTCACACTAGCCAACCATTTTCATGCAGAAAATGATGAGATGATTAAAATCGCATTAAAAGTAAGCTTGAAAAACACTTATGTGGAAAACCTAACTTTTACATTTCATTTCTGTAGCACAAGGCCAAAACCGATTGAATTATTACAGGAGTCAGAAGACAAATGTCCAGTGGAACATTAAATGTAGCCTGCTATTTTCCGATACAGTAGTCTGCTCTGGTCCTAAAATATTTTATTCATGAAATCAGGAAATCTGCACATCCCAATGAGCAATATATGACACCCACATGGGGCAAAGACAAACTGAGGGGCTTTTACACTTGCAGTTTATACATCCCATAGGACATTACAAGAACCACCGAATCCTTTGGCAGACTCAGCGAATCCAGAAGCTATTCCAGTACTGGGAGAGCTAAGGAAGGCAGTGAGAACTTGAACTTTATATTTAAGTTTAAATTCCTGTTCCTCATCTCAAGGACAAGCAAACCACAGAATCCCACTCTTGGAACACTTTATTTGCCCTAAGTTTATCCATTCTCTCTAATTCAAAGCAGCTTAGGAATCTGAAAAACCTACAGGGACTTTGACAACAAATACTTTAAACAGGTAACAAGAAAGCTTTTCGAACAATAAGTACAGTCATTCCTGGCTAAAATTAAGGGTAACAAATACATGTAGTGGGGCTGTTACACGAACTGCATCGGATTGCCTGGATAAGCATGTTCACTTCAACATCCTGCACGTTAGTGCTGCCAAAAAATAGCTCATACCCCTTGGGGAAAAGAGCATCAATCACCCTTCAGGAGAAGGAACTGGGTAAGGAATGCAGCAATACTAAGAACAACTTGGAGACCGTAGCAGACAAGCAACTGAGCACAAAGATTGCCGTGCCGCCCATCAAGCAAGCAAATTATTCCTGGTAAGTGCAGAAACTTCAAAGGGCCTCACAAATCAGGCTCTGCCTACATCTTCATCTGGGCTCACACTTTTCTAGAGAGTTTACAAATCCCAGCTAAAGAAACGAGGCAGCGTTTGCAAAGGTGATAGGTTAAGAACAGGTTAAGCTATCACATATCAGGCCAGGTCTTGGCTACAAGCACTTCCACCTTATCTATCGGATGTTGTTGGAAGTCTTGCCTTTTTCACTGACATCAGATACAGGAGAGCCCTGGTGCTGACGCTGTCGAAGCGGGCAGCTTTCACCGGCAGCCAAGGTGCCGTCTACGGACCACACGGTCACAGCAGCAGAGAAGCCATCAGCAGGAAGATGCTCTCCAGACACAGCACAAAGCCTCCGGTGCAGCTACCACAACATCTGCACGGAAACCTCGCTGGCAGCAGTCAGGGCTTGCACACGGCACAAAAAAAGGAAGAATTAATGTTTTACAAAAGCCTCTGGATGAGAGAGAAAACTAGAGATGGGAGGTGTATTTTTTGTTGCTGTCCTTGCCAAAGGAAGCAGTAGGTGCTCAACTGTTGAAGGCTTGGCTTAAAAGTCTAGTAGTTGTAGGAAAGGTTGGCAAAAGTTTCAAATAAAGGCTTTTGCGAGAGAATTATCTTCAATTGCCATCAAATTACAATGGTTACTATAGGCTACAAGTAAATGCTATTCCCAAATTGATCCATTTTTACTGAGCCTCAATAATAGGAAAAGAGCCTTCTCCTCCTTCTCCTCCTCCCAAAACGGGTGGCTCTTTGTCCGTTTTGTTTCATTTTTCCAACTACCTGGAACTGTCCTGAAGTCCTTCTCGATTTATCCGTACGCACCAAGCTGCCACTAGTGCAGTGCGCTGCAGACAGCAACCCTGGAGCGCAAGAATCCCAGAATCCCAGACTGGCTGGGGTTGGAAGGGACCTCTAGAGATCATCTAGTCCAACCCCCTGCTCCATCAGGGACACCCAGAGCACGGGGCACAGGGTGGCATCCAGGCGGGTTTGGAAGATCTCCAGAGAAGGAGACTCCACAGCCTCTCTGGGCAGCCTGTGCCAGGGCTCGGGCACCCTCACAGCAAAGAAGTTCTTCCTCACATGGAGATGGAACTTCCTTTGCTTCAACTTGCACCAATTACCCCTTGTCCTATCACTGGCCACCACGGAGAAGAGTGTGGCCCCATCCTCCCTACATTCTCCCCTCAGTACCCGCTCTGACAAGCAGCCAGAGCCCATGAGGGCTCCCAAACCGCACATGCCACCAAAATGCAGAGACCTCCGCCAGGCTCAGGCTTCGGCAGCTGCTGGAGTCGCTGTGACCGGCACCCAGGGAGCCGAACGGCCCGGCATGAATGGAGCCCTCAGTGCTTTAATTAGCTACGTCTCCAAAACTGGCACTTTGAGCGCTTCGTCTGTGCTAATTGAGCGCGATGCAATACGCGGCTGTGCAGCGCCGAGCTGCAAGTTTAACAAGCTTATAAAGGAGCCAGCAATATAGATTTCTTTTCCTTATTAAAGGGAAAAAAAATAAAAAAATAAAGCACTGAACTTGTCACTACACAAAACAGAGCTGGAAGGCTTCCAAAATCACTCTGTAAGTGTTGTTTTATTACCCTGAGACTGTTAATAAATAAATTGTAAATGAACTTATACTTGCCTGGGTGGATATCAAGAAACAATTGTATCACTGTTCTGTGTGTTTACATTTATTCTAGTTCTTTGCTTTTTTTTTAATCCTAGCTACACTGTTTCCTAAACTAGTTTACCTTAGCAACTGACATTTATTTGCTCCATAAATTACTCTAATGCAGTTTAGTGTTCTTACATAAATTTTACAAACACAACACTTGCAGAACATAGACTTTTATTAATTAAAACCAGGCCACTGCAAATATAACATCTCTTTTGTGTTTTTACTTGTTGATAATGCTGGAAAACAAAGACAGAAAAAGTGTTTTTCTTCTTCCACCAGCTGCATCTGTAAAGTTTGTACATAAACACCCACATATATGTATCTACCTTATTACCAATTGTCACAGTTGATAACACACAATCTCTGAAGGGGAAAAGACCTTCCAAAGATGTGGCATATCGACCTACAAGTGAGACCCTTTCATTAAGAAAAATGTAATTAGGTCTAATACATCGGAACCCCACTTTTAACTTCAGTTTCACAAGACTTTCTGTATTTACTTCTGCTTCTGTGCTAGAAATGATTTAGAAACAGCTACAGTTAAAACTATTTAAGCACTAAAAATTGACATGCAAAATAAAAGTTTGGGAAATCAGAAAAAAAATGCTTTTTTCTTACAGCAACTGAAAAGGTTTGAGGTACCTATCGACAGGCAAGGCTGTCAAAAAAAATCAAAGTCTCTCAAAATTAAAGATAATCTTGATGGGCTTTAGAAATTTCTCATGACAGAGTTTGGTTTAAAAAAGGTAAAATTGAAAGTATTTAAGAGTTATATGTTATGTCAAGGAGGAATAAGAATATTTAAACAAGCAGAGCAATTAGATTGCATGAGAATACACAGCTATTGGAGGGGTAGGTTAATGCATATGGCGCGCTTTAAAACGCGATTCCCTCTTGCGAACGCACCGATTTCCTTGTACATCCTTGGACGGGGGCTGTTCTGTACAGTCAGTCACAGGGGGCCGCCGGGCGCTGCCCCGGCCTCACCTGCCCATCAGCCCCGCGCAGGCAGGGGCAACCCGCGGGGCAGCAGCGCAGAGCCTGCCCCTCGGAGCAGCCTCCCCCTCGGAGCAGCCTGCCCCGGCGCCGGTCACCACCAAACACACCGGGACGGGGCTGAGGCTGCAGGGCTGAAGCTGCAGCGCTGGGTGGGCGCTCGCCCCGGCGCAGAGCCTCCTCCCCGGCTGCTCGCGGAGCATTTAACCCGACACGGCCGCTCGGAGAACGGTTCAATCTAACACAGCAGCACTTAGTGCCACAGTAAAACCTCAGAGATACGATAAATAATTTACAAAAGCGGCGCAGTAACTGCTAGTGTTTGTTTTCTCAGTGGGCTTTATTAAAGTGAGGCACTGTGATTAAAGCTGCTACAACAAAAACTGGAGACAGACATGAGTGGGTTGACAACTTTTTTGTTTGTTTAAAATCAGCTTTACGGAGGAGACACAAGTTAAATATGAGCAGAAATAAATTTGTCATAATACGGCTGCAATTTTCAAATATCTGGAACCTATTAACTTGGGGAGAGTTTCAAAAAGGCCACCCAGCAATAAACACAAAATAATTTGTGTCTGCTGTCTTGTTTGTGATAATTTTTTTTATTGCTACCTCAGTTTCAGATGTCAGAGTAATGACTTCCACATTCTGATTAAAATGGGAATTGAATCCATATGGAAGAGACGCTCAGACACATCAAAATCAAAAGAACTCCCTTATTTCCAGCTTCTCGTACAGTCTAGTTTAAAAGCCTACCATTCTGACCACATTTAACTGGGCAGTTTTTAATACTACTACCAATAGAACTGGATGACGAATAGAAAGGCATATTTATTATTTCAGGGCAATGATTAAGTAATCAATTCCAATTAAAAGTCTCAATGAAAATACTCTCTAATCCTTAGAATGATGCAAAAGTCCTAATTTCCCCAGATGATTTCATTTCCTGTTATAAATATTTAGGGGATTCACTTCTGCGTGATTAAAGATACATCACATTCTACACTTCCAGATATTTACGTCACAAACTTCAGAGTGTTTTTCCCCCACATCCCCACCTCGGTTGCTCTTTCACCAGCGCACTGAGATTCGCTCAGACTCGGAAGCGCTTTGCGAAGATGCTGTCCCCTCCTTTCCTTGGCCACAAACCAGCGCCCTTCTTCACATCCCACCAGCCTGACATGTCAAATAAAGGACCTAAAGGTTTGTTCCCAACTAGGAAGCAGAGAATGAATCTTTCTAGTGTTGCTGGCTTTCCAGTATTACTAGTATTTCTAGTAATGGACTGGTGAGCATTGCCCATCCTTGCTCCGCCGCCCTCCAAACCAAGCGGCACAGATCACCACAGCAAAGCATCTTCACAGTTCGTAGCCTCTAATGAAATTTTCTTTCCTCACTTCTCCGTTTTTGCTGAATTCGGTTACACATTGCAAGGACCCCCTTACTTTGTCTTTGCACGTTGTGTGCAGCTGCTTGATGCAAACCCCTTTTCCAGCAACGTCCCCAGGGTTCCCCTAACTCTTGCGATAAGGGCAGATCCTGGTTGTGGGTAGTAGCAATTTTGCTATTAATTTCTTCAGTGGAAGTTTTTCCATTCCAGACCTGTACTTGAGGCTTCTCTCCAAGCCCTCTTGCACATGAGATGCTGGTTAACACAAATCAGCTCATGACTCTGCCTTAAATTGCATCTTGAATTGGAGATGGTAATAACCTTATTCAGTAAAAATTCCAAAAATAATGTTATTAGTCCTATGTATATTCTTTGAGTCTCCACATGCACAATAAACATACAGGCTACATTTAAAACAGGTCAGATTTCAAAGGAAAAAAAATACAGAATTTGACCCATTAGCAAGAATTTCCTGACAAATCAGTGGGAGGCCCTACTGCAAAACTTAAACAGAACAGAAATATCTGCAACTTCTGGATTAATCAGATTTATAAATGGAACATAGGCAGGCAGGCAACTGCATTAAAATCCTATGTATTGTTTTTCCTCTTTTTTTCCCCAGGTGAAGGGGCTGAGAGCTGTGTTATTTATGGTCCAGGCAGAGTTCTGCAGCGCTCTCCTACATTGCTCTATCCCCACTCCCTCTTGCTTTGCCTAAGGCACTTGCTGTGATTTGCAGGCATCATCCAACAGTGCCCACATTCAGGCTTAGGATGCCCATTTTGATGCCAAATGTTAAGTATCGTAGGCAGGAGCTGCCCCAGGACTGGAGGGCCCAGGCTGCACGAGCGGCTCCCCGGAGCCCTAACTAGGCTAAGGGACAGGGTGAACGCCCAGTTCCTAAAGCAGATCAAGAGGGTTAATCCAAAAGTCATTTCTCACTCAGCAAAGCATCTCTGCACATTAAAAGAGCTCCCGTCGCTGACGACGGGTGTTTTTATACGGGGGAATGACCATAATTCGCAAGTCTCCTGCTGGCCAGGAAAACCAGAACGCGAGGGCGTGCGCTGGGAAAGGACAGGGGTGGCGGCTGCTTCTTGTTTTGAAAAACAAATACAATAATATTTCCCATATAAATATCCACAAAATTTTAAGCGAGCAAATATTCAAAACAAATAGAACTGATTATAAATATTTTTAAAGAGACGGTGAAGAGCAGCACACATACATGAAGTGTTAATGATATTGCTGAATTCTGGTCCAGCCGTACAGCTAACTTTTTGATTTTTTTTTTCCAAAGTGATATATTTAAACACCTTCTCAGCATTCTGATATGCAAACACTAAAATCATGTAAAGAAATACTGCAAAGTAGCATTTTGACTCAGACTCATCAAGTAAACTTGAATGAAAAAGATGGAGCTGAAAATACCGACAATACTTTATACAAAAGGAATATGTATTTTTAAAATGAAACAGAACTGCAATTGAAGAGTGTGGTCATTAATATTTCAACTATTGAGAAGGTGACAGTTTGCTGCGTTTGATGGGGGTAAAAAAATTCACCACATTTCCAATTAAACAATTTAAAATTTATTGAAAGTCAATCTAACACTTCTCATTAAAACAGATGCTTAAAACCCACAAATTTTAGTTGAAATCCTTCACAGAATCCATGAACACTATACATATCCATCCATTGACAAATCAAATTCCATTACTGGATTTTTGGGGACATTTCCAATGTCAAGACTGTTAATACACAGTATTCTACTCCCCAATCCCCACTGCTCCTCATCCCTTTCCCTAGGAACTGTGATCACGGGATCCAGATGTATTTTAGCAAGCCCACAACAGTCTCTCAAGATCTTGGCAGGAGGAGCAGCTTTTGCAGCACCTTATGCAAGAGAGATCCCCCTGCCACACTCATGGCTCGGTATTTTCCTAGACTAATTCTGTTTAAGTCAAGTTGTCTTCTAAGGTCTGGACAGCCTTGAAGAAACAACATGACTGTAAATTTCACATGTGAGCAGAGCTCAACCCAACACCAAAAACTGCACAGAGTAACCTAGGCGGCTTCATGTGCAGCTAAAATAACCTTCATTCTTTCTCTTCCACTTTCCCCACATTTGCTAGATGTGGTTTAATACTTTGTAATTACTTCCTTCTGCTTTAGCAAAAATGATCCTAATCCCACGTTTTCTTAATGCAATTTTCTTCCTAGGAGATCAGTGCTGAGAAAGGAGTTTTTCCTTTCACTTTTCCAACACCAATATTGTTTTGTGGCCGAGCTGCCTTCCACGCGGCCTGACGTTTACAGGCTGTGCAAGATGTTCTCCTCCTCCCCTTTTCTAACCTTATTAAAGGCAGAAGGAGCGTAGCACCGAGACAAGATTTTAAATGAACCACCTCCCCCTGAATGCCAAAGTAATGACTGTTTACGCAGTTAAAACTTAGTCTCAGCAGTGTTTAAAATCCACATACCCTGCAACCCCGTAACGCAAGGAGCGGAACCCCCACGTCTACATCTGCACATTTACACGATCTCCTGGGCGCTTACCAGCCCACCCTTTGCATCTGAACATGGACAGAAGTAAAAAACACTTATTTATTTACAGAATCCAAATGGTTTTTATACGTAGCCCTGAGACACACTTTATAGCACACAGAACACTTCCTCCTTAAAATGAAAAGTGATTATTTCCGACTGCGTATGCAAGACATGTCTCGTTTTGTAGCACAGAAAGTGGAAAAGGAGAGTCTAACTAGTATATTTTCCACAGCAACTCCCTAATTGTTGTCTTTGTATGGAAAAAGTTGTTAATAACTTTTAAATATCTATTTTTTTTTTTTTTTGCTCCAAAAGTTTTCCATGGAAATACTATCTAGGCAGTGCACAAATACAACTGATTGAATTTCAAACACTTACATTTTAGAAGCAACAAAACTCCCTCAGTGCTCAAACTGCTCCGGTTAATTATCCTTATTTTATAAATACACCACCAATAATATGAGAGTGCAACTGGCTGCCAGTACACTAATAGTGGATACAAATAATAAAAAGCATGAAGGACTCCAAATTTCAACTAACACCCGTGGAGCACAGAAAATAACAAATAATGTGGAATTATTGAGGCTGAGGAAGCCTAAACTATTTTTTTTTTTAATCTATGAAGTCACTGTGCACAATTGAAACCATCAGAAGTGTTATTTGTAAAAGACATTGGTTCCTCATAGCCCTTAATAACCTGAATTTAAGCATTCCTTAGAACTGAATTACTAACAAAAACTTTAGCGTCCAAAAAAGTCACCTAGCTTTTCTTAGCATGCAATACATTCCTAACACAAAGTGTTGTGTAAATTATGAAAAATGACCGCTTTCTTCTGTGAGAGCCAAATTTCAAAACTTATTTGTAATATTGACATTTTTGCTAATTCTGGAAAGTGAAAAGAGTATTTATTCACTGTAGAAGATGAAGTTAAGGGAGCATAAAATCTATATAAATTATTACATCAAGTTTCTGGTGAGTTACGCCAGAAAGTTCAAAAATGCAAAGCAGCTTTGCATAGAAAGCCAGAGAAAGTATTGAATGTTTTCTCTGATTTCTGCCAAAGTCTCTGCTCTGCAGTGATGGATGAGGTTTCCTCGGGCTAAGATGCCAAAGCCAATTAGCCAGGTCACCCCACAAGGCGGCCAGCTGCCAGCATCTGACTCTCTCTGTACGGCTTTAATGTGAAGACATCAGCACCGCTTAAGTTCACGAGTCCTAATCTTAAAACCGGCCCCTTAGAGATCTAGCGGGGGGGAGTGGTGGTGACCTCAAGTTTCAACCTTTTAACGTCATCACGGAATGCCAGGAATTAGTCGTAATTTGATTATGCAAAGTATTCGGTTAACTGAATTAGTTCACATTATGCTCCACTCAGAAGACTTCAGCTTATTTTCCTTCTCATATGAACTCCATGTAATGTTTATAGCTAAAAAATAGTATTTTCCCCCTGACATTGCCTCTTTCAGTCGCCAAACTGCCAGTCCCACAAAACATGATATGTGTGAAGCATATAGCTTACCCATTTAGGGCATCCAATTCTGAATTCCAAGATAACATTTTGGGAAAGAGCCTTGAGGATTTATCAAGCAGAGTAAAAAATGCTTAAGCCTGATTATTTTATAACATCTGCATTTAATTTCTAAGGCATTTAGAAATGCTGATCACAGAACACACTTCCCATTGTGGGCAAAGTCACCACAATAAGCTAAATGATTTCATTAAAGGGTCATTTTTTTCTTCGGCTTGTGTGCTGTTGGAATATATCTGAATATGACTGTCGTTCATTAAAGCATCCCTTTCTTCTGAGTAATTTCTGAATTCCTCCAAACCACTCAAAAATTGCTCCTTTTCAAGTAAGCTACATAACAGAAGCCGTTTGGGTTTTACTACTTTTACACTTCTACTGCCCCACTCCCATGAGCAGCAAAGTGGCACTAACAGCATCTCCTCTGGGGCTCCTCTGTGCTCTGCAGATGCTCAAAGAACAAGACATAAAAGCACAGGTACAACAAGGTACTGAGGAGTTACCATTTTTGTGGAAGCAGAACAAGACAACTTTCCTTTTCCACATTTTTAATTCCAAACTCTTCCAATTTAATTATGTTTAACCAGAGGATTTTTTTACTCCTGCTCTGAAGTTTTATCAGTTGCTTTATTTCAGAACTCGTTTCAGCAAACACAGCCCTATCTACGTCCTACAGCACAGAAAAGTTTACAAAGTTAGGTCTCTAATAGCAACCAGAGACAGAAAGGAGTAACATATATATTCTAGTCATTACACAATATTTAATTACATAAGTCTTTTGGTCCCATTAGGATTTTTCTTCCTTTGAGACACCTTGAGAAAGCCAACTTTGTATTTCACATGAAGGCTTTATTTGCAAAATAATCCAAAAGCTATTAACCTGAGAACACTGTATTTCATTACTCTTCATACTGTAACAATAAAGAACATAATATAAATATTAAAATGAGACCTCAAATCCCCACTTTCTCACTAGAGTACATTATTGTTGAGGCATCATCCTATCATTAGTTCACTAATATAAGATTTGCTCTTTAATTTGAAAGGGAGAAAAAAAGACTTTCAATCTTGATACCTTTTCATGAGCTTGGTAAATCAGATTATATTTAAGTCTTCTGCTGTCAAATTGTTTTTGGATTGAATCTCTACTCTATGGCACCCACCATGACCAAACCACTGGGGGTTTGGGAAACAAGCAACACACTTTAACCACAGGACAGCTGTCTGACTTGGGAAGCCCATGGTATGAACGTCAGACGAGTATCTAAGTATGTTTTCTATGAAAAAGATGGATTATTTTCCTTTCTACATCCCTTTTCAAGGAAGGTGCAGGCAATAAGGAAGCAGAAAATACAGAAGAGGCTCTTCCAAGGGACAACTTAGCAAAAAAATATTATTCCTCAAACAGAGGCAGGACTTATCAAAGGATGGTGCTTGACCTGATAAAAGTGGAAGCAAACATCACTTCATGCAACCCCAAACTACTAGCTACAAGGTAGACTAACAGCCAAATGTTATTTTTAAAAGAAGACTCTCAAGTGATCTGAAAGTTTAAGAGACATTAAGGAGAAGACGCATCTTCAAACTTTACCCCCAGAGCAAACATGATTCCTGATATCAATGTCTGTGTTGAAACCACAACTGCAGCAAGCAGGGGGAATCAGGGAGGCGCTGTGTGAAATTCCCAGCAGAAATCCTGCCTATGGTGACCGATTAAAACTTCCTTTTGGACAACGGTTGTCATTTTTGCTCTTCTTTTACCCAAGCAGCAATGACAGAAGACTATCTAACAAATCATTTTAGTTCACTATCACAATATACGCGTTTGTCTGCTGTGCAGCCAGAACTACTGCTTCATTACCAGAGTCTTATCACAGAGTGGTATTTTCATGAGGAGAAAAAAAAAAAAAAAAGCTACATGGAAAACTTTCAAACTCAATTTTTACCTCTAAATCAATCAGGAATATCAATGTACACACGTTTTTGACTTATAAAAGAGAAAGTGAGAGGTCAAATCCACTTTCCTGGAAACCCGCATATCTAAAACATAGATCAGGTAAATCTATCAGTCTTCCTTGACTCTGCATTGCCTCCACCTTTTTGGCAAAAAACTGAAATGTTCCAGTGGAGAATTAAAAGGAGTAACATCACGTTTTTTCAATATCTGTTTGGTTAAGTTTAATTTCTTGTGTTACAATAAATAAACTAATATAACTGGTTACAAAGTTAATTGTCAAAGCAACAGCAACATATTAAATACCTGTGATTCTACAGTACTGTCAGTGAAAGGGTGACAACAATAAACCTATTTTAAAGGATATCTCTCAACAGCTACAGAATGTTCTAGAGCATATGACAACATGAGGTGGTAATTTCTCAAAAAGTTACAAATTGCATAACATGATAAACATGATTATATAGACAAACAGGACATTACTTGGGAAAACAAAACAAAAAGCCCTTCCATCTCTATTCTTCATAACATCCTCCTCCATTTAATTGGAACAGGCACAAGGGATTTCTTGAAACAGTTGCAACAAACCAAACACACTTGCAAACTTCCCTGCACACCCTTGATAAACCTGTGAGAAAGAAATCCCTCAGGAATGCTCGGCATCAGAGTGTGTTGGGTGCTCATGAACCTTCCTTTACAAATTAACAATTTGCCAATGGCCAAAAGGCCACAGGACCAACAAAAACACAGCTGGAAAGTGAGTTTCTGCTACTGCTTTTTCTCCTGCCCTGGCATCTCTCACATCTCGTTCTTTCATTCTTGCACATGCCTCACCCCCAAAGCATGAAACACCAGGAACAAATTTACTGCTAATGGAAGGTGATGTTGGAAGGTCCTTGGGCTCAAACATTTAAATCTTGTTCTACATTTCATGACAATTCAGGTTTGGTGTCTACCGTGCTGCTTAAGTGTATCATATATCACTAGTAATTTTGGTGCAGTCTTTAGATATTGAAAAGCTTAAAGATTTGGAAATCACAAGAACTTCCAGTCTGTAAAATACACACAAGTATCTGCAGTGGAAGCTGTCACTGAAGTGCACTGGTTACTCAGTTGCATCCCGAGGGATTTCTTTTTAAATGTATGTCAAAATTGTGAAGTACATTTTTGGAACAAATATTTCAAGCATAAGGGCATAACTAACACCCCTCGTTCACACTGAGTAGTTGGAATAAACAAAGGTGTATGGTCAAATGGAATCCAGATTTGTTCTGCTTATATAACTGAAGAGGAGGAATTTGGGAGTGAAATTGCTTGGACTACTTCAACAGAGCAAGACATTTTCTGTTCAATTAAACCACTTGTGCTCTATAATTAATATACAAGACATCACCACCAGAATGCATCTGATCAGCTTATTTAGTTCAACATTTGCTTAATGCAAGCAGTATTTTTAAGCATCTTTAATGACTTCTTAACTTGATTCCAAACATTAAGCAGCAATATTTCTAGAATGACAGAGGAAGTCAGTATGTCCAAAAGGAATAGCAGCTACTTCAGTAGGCTCTCAACTTTACTAACTTTGCTCAGGAATTTCACAAAAAGTATCATGTTTGGATTTACAGAATCGTGGAGGACAAACTTTTCTCCCTATATACATATGTATGCGTGTGTGTATATACCTACATATATATTTATACACATATAGATATAGGTTACTGCCAAATTTCTCCTCATGTTGATTGCAGCAAAACCCATCCCCTCCTCTCCTTGCAGCCCCTCATTCTCCTCCCCACCTTCCTGCTGCTTTTGCCAGACCAGACGGGACCGTCTCCGCGTGTCCCCTCCAGCCACGCACACAACCTGGGCGCTCCCATCCCCACGACACTACCCCGCTCTCAACCCGCCCAGGGTTCAAACATAACATGTAGGGAAATTTCTTTTTTTCTCTCATAAAATGAACATACATTATAGTTCAGCATATGGAAGAAAAACTGTGTTTCTGGCATAGCATTTCCATGACAACATGTCAAATTCCCCCAAATTTGTATTTTTCATTGTTTTTATCGAATTAGGCCTGGACAATATTGGTCTCTTCCTGTCTTGCACTTCTCTTGGTATTAAAGGCAGCCATTCACCCCGCAGGTAACTTGCTTTTCTTCTCACCACACCACCTTATTCAACAACATGATTTCTTCAGCTTAAGAAACCAAAACCTAAGTGCTGAGCTGCTCACAGTGAAGGGCATCTTAACTGCTTGCAATATAACAGCTGTATTTTTTATTTATGGGCACTCATACATTATTATCATCACCTCTTCAGATAGAAATAACTTGAGTGGTTGCATTTCACTTCCACCTTTGCTGGAATCCTGGAGTTCCTTTGATCTCAAAGGATCCATGAAGGATCATCTTATATGTTCAGCACTTGGGATTTTAGAAATTTCTCAACACGTGCCATTTGAATAGTACTTTAAAGGCTCTGTGTTTCTATCCAGTCTGTGGGAAGGACTTCTGCAACTCTGCTCCTTGGCATTACAGACGGTCACTTCTCAGACCACAACCGGTTAAAAATTCCCAAGCCCCATTCTCCGAGAGTATTAACTTACTTCTAAAAAATTTTGACCGTCTTCCAGTGAGCTCAGATGTTGATTTTAGATTCTGCATATCAAAACTAAGACCCTACAGATCCTTCACTGCTATGTTTAATTCCATAAAAACTAAAAAAATGCATTGCTGCAGTAGCCTCAGCTTAGCAGAAGGCCAGTTTAAGAAAGCACTTCCATTCATTTGTTTTCCATACAACATAAAAAACCTTGTTTAAATCTATCATTTTATTGTGTAAGCAGTAAGAAACTGCAACCAGGGAGCTCAGCCTTGCACAAATACTGCAATCACTGCCTTCACACGAGCCAGGACACCTGCTCATACATTTCTGGTAAGCACCGGAGTAAAATCAATCCAGACATCACCCCTCAGAACAAGAGCAGGGCTCAGACCTCGGGCTTTACATTCTGCTGCACTTCACCTCGTTATCTTGAAGAAGCAGCCGTACATTAAAGGAATTTAACATATCTATGGCCCTTTCACCGAGTCAATTCATCCCAGAGCATAAAGTTGTCCAGGACTGTTAAGGCAACAGTAGAATATAGAGAGTTTGCTGATTTTAAAGGCTCTAGAGCCTCCCTGCAGCAATAGCCAATACACATAACTGGACAGTGTACACTTAGAGAACCACACAAAAAGCCTCAAGTACTGCTGGCTGTAAAGCTGAATATGAACTTTAGCAAAATATGAAACACACAGACAGAACTAGCTTTGCTTAAAGATTATATAAACAGGTATTGACACTAGTTTTATAGGGAGCAAGAAAAGCAGTGCAATGTTGCATTGCACTTTCATTCTGCATTTTCATTATGTAACAGCTAACTTAAATCAGATACTCTAGGTTTAAGAACTAGATATCATCAATAAAAAATAGGATGCAGTGCAATCTCCAGGTAATTGAAGAGTATTTTAAAGGCACAGTAAATTTATGAGTAAATCTTATCAAGGCCTATAAAGCTCTGCAGTAAAGGAAAGCAACACAATAGGGAAGCACTTTGCTAGCAAGGAAATCACACTGTGAGCAGGGAGAGTTTGTCAAGCAGCCCTCCGCAGCTCTGAATTCACCACAGGTTCATTACAAAAATAAATCACACAGAATCACAGAATGGTTGGGGTTGGAAGGGGCCTCTAGAGATCATCTAGTCCAACCTCCTGCTCCAGCAGGGACACCCAGAGCACGGGGCACAAGGTGGCATCCAGGCGGGTTTGGAAGATCTCCAGAGAAGGAGACTCCACAGCCTCTCTGGGCGGCCTGTGCCAGGGCTCTGGCACCCTCACAGCAAAGAAGTTCTTCCTCACATGGACATGGAACACGTGGAACTATGCTCCCTTCCGCGAGTACTTAATGGGCAGCCGCTCTTCCGAATTCAAGAAAAACATCAAGTTTACAAAGTTAAGCTATTCCTCAGGGAATGCAACCTTCTTCCCACTTGTTGAGGGTCTGAACATCTAATTAGAGAAAAGGATTTATCAGCTTCTCAAATTAGAAAAAAATGTTTAGAAAAGTCTTAGAAATAAAAAGTCCCAAAGTACAGGCTATGAATAAATCCAGTACCTATACAAAGTTGTTTTTTTTTTTAAGTAGAAAAATAAAATTTAAGGTAACAATTAGTTTCTTCACTTTTGAAGTCTATAAGCTATAGTCTTGAGTGTCTGTAATGACAGGCAATATCTGAACACAGAATAAACCAAGAAACAGTTCCTGGCTAAAAGAAATTATTAAATCCTAGAATCAGAAAAAAAAATATTAACTGGTATTGCAGATGCTTATAAGGAGATTCCACAACGTCTACCTCTTTGCATGCATAAAATATCACCTCCAAAAGCCTCCTCATGCCCCAAATCCTTCTAACTGCAGTGGTCACCAAAATGGATGGAAGTGAAGGTCTGAACCTTATCTCCAGTGCTATTACCCTAACCCCTACTGTCACACACTGCTCTGCACCATCACCTTTACTCGTGAATCTTGAAGGAGGAGGCTCTAAGTTTCTAGGATCCCAATAAGTTTATATTGTATTTTAGAGTCTATGCACTGAAATCCTTCCTTTAATAGTTTCTATGATTCTTTACACAAGCCAAAATTCATAAAAGCTTAAGATAATTCTTTTGGAATAATAAGTCCTCAAAAGGACTTATTGGCCATTTAGGTAAGCACTTTATATGCTTACTCATATATAAGCATATGGGCAATATGCTTATTCATATATAAACAACATATATTCAGAAAACAGTAATGGAGAAAGCGTTGCTTGTATAAATTCACTACTCATTTATTTGAAAAAGATTGTAAGGAATATGTCAAAAAATAATCTATATATTCACATGATAAAAAAATGTTTGCATGTACAGCAATTGAAATCAGTTGGAAAAAAATAACTACAACATTAAAGCATACAGGTGTTGGATATTCATCCATAAAGCAGTATGGTAGTATAAAGCAGTCTAATTCTGAGGAGATTAAAACATTCACTTTCTTGGGGCTGTGAGCACAGTGTAGTGAACTGCACTTCATCTTTTGCTCTGAAGCTACTTCTATTGTCAAAATTTGCTCTTAAGATAATTCTAGTTATCAAATTATGTGGTTCATAACAAAAAATTCCGGAAGGATTAAGAAGGCAGTAAATCTCAGTATCAACCCATTTTATACAAGATATATTTGCAATGACCCTGTATATGTTTTATTCTCAAAATAAAGGACTGCTTACCTGGTTGGCCATGTAAATTGTCAGCAGACCTCTCCTACAAACAGAAATGATAGAGTTAGTAATGGAATTAAACATTTCTTGCATATTGAAGGACACTTCAAGTATCAGAGTATTGTATTAAAGAGGAGAGATTAAGAAATGGTGAACTGATATAAAACGAATCATTACCACCCTGTAAAAAAAGAAGTATGAAACCAAAATAGCACCTTGATAGCACGGTACCCAAAGCAGCAAGGAACTGCAGGAACAAATTATATATAGTAACATGTAAGCACACGTGAGCCGGGCAGCCGACACGGACGGGTAAAGCACCTTGAACGACACAGCCCTCACCAGAGCACGAAAACCCACACCCAGACCGCTGTGAGCCAACAGCTGCAGCACTCCCAGCTGAAAACCCTTTCCACGATAACAGAAGTGTAACAGCAGTGGCCATGGGTTACACCGGGTTGTGAACATGCAGAAGCTGCTCGTGCGCAGGTTTTTAATTTGTGATAACTGTACATAATTCAGGCTGCCTTAACCGTCCCACTAGCATTATGATGTAGGAAATAGTAGAAAGTGCTTCCTACTAAAAGCATTGAATATGTGTATTTATAGTACTTTATGCCATGTAGTATTTTTATACTATTGCATGATGAACCAGTCCAGGTTCGTTCCGCTTGGCCCCAAGATTCTGCATTTCCGAATTTATTTGCACTTAGGAGAACCGTACATTAACAGACCTTATCTTGGAATCACTTCAATCCTACAAGCAAGCAAAACAATCAGGGGCAGTGGGAAACAGCAGGTTTCCTACTGTGTAGTTCCCAGGCATCAATCAGACATCTCCTCTTCCCCTCAAAAAATAAAAAAACGCCCCTAAAAAACCCCAAACAGTAAAACACACCAGTACACTCTAATCAATCTTTTCTAACATCTAACCCCGTACAAAGCATCCAGATCAAGGTTTTTTTGCAGCAGATATCTAAGGCAAAGGGATTTATCCCCTGAGCAGATTTGGGGCTTTCACTCCACTTTGCAGCTCCTCTTCCTACACGTCCCCCTCGTGCCGGCCATGCCGGCCCCACAGCGGAGGCACTAGCGGAGAGTGAGGAAACACGAGGATGAAGCCAAAGATGTGGGAAGGACAGGTCACAATTTTCTCATGGGAGCTAAACTATTAACTCAATAAATGTTGAGTATTCTGGAAAACATTATAACTCTATCAGCATCCTGCTGTAAAACACACACCAGAGAAGCTACACCAGCTACTGACTGACAGAATAGACAGATACAAGTTTATAACGTGTATATTTATGGTTATTTTGTGTGTTGCATAACATGATCGTTATCTGTGCACGTAGTTTACACAGGGAATTCTCCCCCGCACTCTGACTTGCACACAGGCTGCTACAGCCTCCCATTTGTGTTGCACCACGTTGTAAGCACTAAAAATATAAACTAGGAACTTGCTCTACCAAAGTTTTAGCTGAACGGGACTGAAATAAGAGCCGAGCATAAAACATGACCTGCCAACTGCAAAGACAAAGAAAGGAAAAGGGGCTAGAGAAGAGGAAGGAAAAAAAGTGGAAGCTACAATACAGCTGCAGCAAGACCGATATGAGAAGTCGTCAGGAGGAGGGAAAATGTTCAGACATCCAGTGTGCACAAGGAAGTGGCTTCCGGAGCTGGGAATGCAGAGAGCAGCCAGCTGACATCACCCCCCAGGGCCTGCGGCCGGGCTGCCCGTCTGCTGCTGCAGGGGCTCGTGTGCGAGGCGCAAGCAGCTGGTTTGCTCCAAATTCACCGTGGGACAGACCCAAATAGTCCCGCGTTTCTGAAGAAAAGGACTGTAACTGCCCCCTGCAAACGTGGGCCAGCAAGGCAAACCCAACAGCGAGCTCCACTGTTTCAGAAAGTGGGTGGAAGTTCAGGAAGCATTGCACTATTTTGTAACAACTGACAGAAAACAGGGAGCTCGTCCAAACAACAGGGGCACTGATACAACTCAAGGACTGCGTTAAACCTGCAGCTGGTAAATAAGAATATAACTGAGCAACAGTATTACAAAAACAAGAAGTGATTAAATAACAAAAGGTAATCACCCAAACACGTGTAATTACTAGCTCTGAGGATTTTTACCAATACTGAGAGGCTGAGTTTCACTGAGCAGCCACATGCTCCGTTCACATGTCCAGGGCTGGTCATGAACCACGGGGACATCTGCACTTGGCGGTAGCGTCACCGGGGACGAGCAGGTCACCAAGGTAAAGATCAGGGTAATGCACACAGATCCATGCAGGGTTTACTCCTCCACACTTTCTTCTTTGCCCTATGCCAGTTTCTTTCAGAAGCAACTCTAAGATTTTCATCTCAGCACAACCACATCAGGTTAAAGTGCCCTGAGAAAGGCCGTAAGGGAAGACAGGAGCTCCCAGCCCTCACCAGTCACCTCTTCGGCTGCCAGCATCTCCCACGTCCTGCTCAGCTTGTAATGACAGAAGGAAACTTTAATTTGGGAAAGAAAAAGGGAAGTTTGGGCACAATTCCTGAAAGGCTGACAACACTGAGCTAGAACAGGGAAGTAAATCAGCACCCCGAAGAGCTGCACCTGGGAGGCAGAGACGCAAGGACATGCCGTGCTCTGCTCCCCCAACCGGCTTTGGCAGCTTAAAGAGCTCGATGCTTTTTCATAAAAAGGCTAAAAATGTGCATTGGGGTTTTTGTTGTTGCTACTTTTTCAAACAAGTCCAGTATCTTCTACCTGAAAGGGGGATGGGATGAAAGCCCAATTTCTGAAGTACTGTTTGAAGGATCACAGTGCTGTAGTGTTTACCTCTTCCATCTGTTTGTCTTTCCTTGTGTGTCAGAGGACATGTCTCAAATTCCTTAACAAAGGGCATGTCGTCTGTTACTGTGCAATTCCAATTCTCTGGATTCACTTTTTCTATTGAAATTGCAAGTTCCCTCGTTCATTTACACCTTCCTCTAAGAAAGGTTTCACTTGATAAAACTCAATTTGTGATTCGCCACCCGAGATCTGAAAGGAACAGCTCTATGAACTGTGGCCTATAAATATGTTCTTGGGATTGTACTGCCCAGAGGAAAGACTCTAAGACAACTTTGTTTAAAAAAAATAATAATACAAAAGGGCAAATCAAGGCTAAATGGGGTAAAAGAGTTTTAAAAGGGCGGGAGCATAAAAACAGCAAGGAGACCTAACGTTGCACACTGGCTGTATGAACAGAGCTGTAGGCAGGAGGTCAAGGGAAGTGATCAATCCCCTCTCCTTGGCACTCATTAGACCACATGCGGAAAAACGCATCCAGGCTCGGCTCCCCAGTGCAAGGAAGCTGTGGATGAGCTGGAGTGAGGTTGGGGGGCCACCAGGACCTGCCCCACGAGGACAGGGCCCCTCCAGGCTCTGATCGAGGAGCACAGTGGAAGGCTGAGGAACATCCACCAACAGATGGGAGAGCTTTACTTGACATGAGGAAATATGACGGAGAGCCAAGCTCTGGACAGCAGCTGTGGGGTCTCCGTTCCCCAAGAGCTCCCTAGACCAGCTCCCGAGCAACCCGCAGCTGCTGCGGTGCTGAACCTGCCGCGAGCTGCACAAGGCCCCCAGGTCCTTCCAGCCTCAATAAGTCCATGATTCTGCGCAAACAGAAGGTGAAATGCCACTTCAGAACACCAGTAGGTACTTCCACCACAGCCACCGATGAATTATTGTTATGCTACTTAATAATTTGCATCCTACTTCTATCCAGGAATCTGCACGGACACTGGCACTGCCTACACCTTTGCCTCCATCCGGTGTTATTTAACATTTACCATTTGAAGCATGGCAATTCAAACCAACCATGGTGTTTCAAAATGCTTTCTTCTGATTCACAAACACACTTAAATGTGCTGGAGGACTTCTACAAAAAGCCTCACTGGTGGAAGTCAAGTGCCCCAAATCCCTATTAGATAGTATAAACGAGTAGCCAACCCAGACTTGAAATGGAAACACGGGAAATAAAAATCAGATTAAACATTTATTGCCCGTTTTTTAACCAACAGCGCTTCAAAAATCAAAGAAATCAGTAAGATGAATCTGAATTCATCTTCCCAGGGCTGGGATATTTCTGTTTTGAATTAAGTGCTGTAAAACCCACAGGCAGGTTTGACCGAGGCCGCCACACGCGCGGTACAACCCGATGCACTGCAGCAGAAGCAGCAACAACTCTGCTTGTGCACGAGTCAGCAGCAGGCTGGGCAGAGACTGATCAGGGCTGGTTCTTGCTTATAAATCTCCAAGAACTTTCCTCTCACAAGCGGTAAGGGCTCCAGCTCAAAGGAAAAGCAAGCCATAGCAAACATTAATTTTAAAAACCACAAGCAAGGTGTGTTTTTCCTACTCACTGCCCTAGCACTTCGCTGGAGATCAGAATGTTGTTTTTTCGAAGTCCGTCCTCTCTCTTTATTTATCCTGATTATTTATGGTTTTCCTTAAACACACTCATGGTTTACCTTAAATATAGGGTTGTTATTGAGCTGAGACAACACCTTTGCCTGAAGGTGGGATGAACTTTAAAATATGCCTATGCTAACAGCGTGTTTTACACCAGTCAATAATATTCTTTTTGCTTCACTCTGAAGGAGTTTAAGATACTTTAACCAGCATCTGTATGGAAGGCAGCACTACAGAGGATGTTTGCATGTTTATCACCTATTCTCTCTCTCAACAGCCACAGAAGAGAGGTAAAAAGCTGTAATTTTTTAAATCTATTTACCTCTCAATATTCACTCCTCTGTTTGAATTTTCTCTCAGTCTTTTGTGTTTCTTATGATCGTGTTTTTCATGGTCAGAACTAATACAAGTCCCAAAGGCCAGGACTGCAGCAAGGTGCCCACAATCGCGCGCACGCAGGAAACAGTCTTCCTGTCAGAGCAGCTCAAAGGTGTCGGCCACAGCTACAAGCCATTAAAATCACATGAGAGAGAGAGGAAAAGGTGCAAACAGTGGGGCCATTATATCCAGACCCCATAACTCGCTACCGCTGCTGCCGACCGGCAGCGGGGATGGCTGCAAGCAACACAACGGTGGGGAAAGAAGCATCTTTCTGTCTGAAATGAAGAGAAGAGGTTCTCTGTTTAAGCAGCCCTCCGTGGCAGCTGATGTTTCCCCCCATACAAGCTGCATTTTGCAGACAGAAAACAAACAAAGCTACCAAGACAAGCACGGGGCTAGCTGTGCTATCAAGCCTTCTACGCAAAGGCCCAGGCCAAAAGGCCACCTTCCTGTTCTCCCATTCTTACTTTCAAACTTATTTTTCTCATGACCTACGTGACAAGATTTGAACGACATATAGCTAAATAGAGCAAAGATTGCTGTTCTGAAAAAACACCTATTTGGCAAGTTTCCTACAAATTCAAATTTGAATCTGACACATAAACAGTAAATATAGCACATTTGTTGGGTCTGCTCCGTATTCAAATAGTTATCACCTTGGTTTAATTGGAAAACATTTTTCTTATTCTCTAAACATTTAAGAAAACCTCATGTAAAAGTACTTGTAAAAGAAGCACTAGATTCAAAGGCAGCTATGGAGAGCGAGTTGACCTCTTGGTAGAAAAAAGACAGCTTCTGTCGTTCTGATTTACTACAGAAAAACTTGAAAATGTTATTTTTTAAAAAGGGAAGAGAGGAGGAGTTAACTCTGGCTCTAATTTCTGAACATAAACTAAGAAGCTAACATAATAGCTTGTAATGGCTCCCCAGACAGAATTTGTGGTCTGCAAAAACAGGAAGAATTCCCCCCTCAAACACTCTGTAAAACACACCGCTTTACAACTCGCAGAACTAAATCAACCACACAAATCACAGGTTTCTCAAAAATAAAAAGGCAGAATTAAGGGGTTTTTCCTCTGCTCTGTAGCAGCTTGACACCAAAAGCTAACCAAGTAGAGATCTGAAGCTGCGATTGCATCCCTATAATAACAAAAGTGCTACAGATTATGTGGACGGTATCGTTAATCTCTCACACCCACCAATTTCCTACTGACAGCTGGCGACCAGCAGTGAAATCCTGGTGCACAAGTTCACTTAAAATCAGCAGGAACAGATAAGCTTTCAAAATAATACAGAAAATTATGAAAACAGACCTATGCAACGAGTTCTCAGAAGAAGAAAACGATTAGTTTTTGAGCTTATTGAATAACAGCAACAAGTCTTTCGCATAAAGATAATGCGCCAGCATAAATCTTCATGTCAAAAGACACACTTTAAGGATCTACAGTCTAGGGTTTTTTTTAATAAAAATCTCCACATTTTTTTGTTTAACGGAGGAAAAAGATATTTCACAGCTTGGGAAAACAGGAAAGTGAAGCTGCTCAAAACTAAATGTTTGCTTTGAACATGCTACAAATCGGTTTTTTTTTTTATTCTCCCAGATAGTCAGATTTTGTTATTCTGAAGAGAAATTAAACTCGGCATGGTCTATGATTTGAACACACGCCAAAGAAATGGTATGAGGAAAAACAGAAAGGGACAAAAGCCAAAAAGAAAATACATTTATAGTAATACATTCCAGTTAAATTAGCAGCAATAACTCTTACCGAGTTTTCAGCTAGCGAACCACAAGATAACATCAAATGTTTAATTTTCAACTGTTTTATACTCTAATTTTATACAGATTTTCTTTCACTATTCCTTCCCTCCTCGTCTCCCACTTCTTTAGTGTCTATCGAGCTGGAGTCAAAACAAAGATTGACCTTCAGAGGGAAAACAAACCTCTTCATTACAGCAGGATTTAACCTCCCAAGATTTCTTGAGAGATAAAAATTCAGATTAGTCTCATAAAAGGAATGATGAGATGATAACAGAGGATAACAAATTAAATCTCTGGAAAAGAAATGAATGATTTGAAGTGAGTTTTTTTTTTTTTTTTTCAAATATGAATATTACCTGGTATGGAAGGCATTAGATAGGACCAAAAACACCCTCCAAAAAACAAACAAACAAAAAATAATTTCTTTGAACTGTTGACAGTAACATAGAATCATTATCAGTTCAGTCAACCAAATAGAAAATACTCCATTTTTTCCCTGGGCCCCCTGTCAGTCACGTACAACGGAGGCTGCTTGGCCTCTCTATCACAGAGGCCAAAAAATGCAAGCACTTGTCAAGCAAAACTGCCTGGGGGATCCTCAGCAAGGGAGGGCAATTACTTCTGTGTGTTTTGCCCTAGCAGTCACTACTGTGTCACAGCAAACAGGGACCCTAGGAGAATCAACCACACAAAACTCTTTATAAAAATACCTGAAGCAACAAATACAGTTTGCTGAACTGAATAAAAGAAAACACTAAAAGAATAAAAAACTCATTGCTCAACGACACACCGAAGTACTAACCGCGCACCAGAGTTTGGGCAAAACAGTGCATCTAAAAGCTAAAGCAGCCAAACAATATTTTGCCACCAGAATTTTCAAATTGTTTCAGTCTTAGTTACTAAGACAGGAGGTATTTGGATTACAAGGACAAATACTTGGTTTATGCTTGTCCTTCTTTCTCCAGGATCTGCTTTCTTGACAGGCTACTTTAACATACACACTTGTGTTATCAAGAAGCTTCAGTCTGGAATGGAGGTCATCTGATCAGAAGGAACAGTCTGCAATTCATAGGACTTAAAGGAAATTAAATGTGTCTTTTCAGTGCTCGGGAGAAGGGGAGCAGGATCTCCGACCACAGAAACCCTCGTGTGGCTGCACACAAAGGTCACTGCCCAGAGGAGGCTCCGACCTCCCCGTAGGAGTGGAGGAAAAGCCGCTCCCTAGCAGAGATGAGGCTTCAGGTAGGGGTCACCACAGCTAATTCTCTGGGAGTGTTATGAAATTAGAGGAGGTTGTTATTTGTATATTTTATTCCCTAACCAGAAACAGGATATATGTGCATTTCATATGGTAGAAAAAATTCTCCAAGTACCTCTCATCTGAACTACTTAAATGATAATTACTCAAGGGCAGAGCTGAGGAACCTGTGAAAAAAGGTCCCCTCAAAAGACCTACGGCCACTGTAGCAGAGGCACAGGCAGGCCTGGATACTCTCTCGCAAGGTGAATGTCAAGCTTTTCACTGCTGTATCAGCCTGCACTGTTGCCAATTCACCTGAGCAGCGCTTGAAGTTTGTTCCTTATTAACAAAATACCTGTTATTCCCCCTCCGGGAGCTGCATGTTACATCTAAGCGATCAGGAACAGAACATCAGTGCAGAAGACGGTGTTGGCTTAAGCCAAGGGAGACCAAATGAGAGTCTCCTGCCTGACAGTGCTGAGCGTACAGCACGGAGCAGCTACCTCAGTGCCGGGACTGTGGTAATCCAGGTCAGCCTTGCAGAGGTATTTGGTCTTCAACAATACTCTGTATTTTAATATTTTGTCTGGAGTTATTTTCAACCAAAAAAAAAGACAGCAACAGCAGTTGTTATATGCTGAGAAAGCAGAGTACAGGCTGCAGAACCCGCTGCCACGACGGCGTCAGGGCTCGTGGGGACCTGCAGCAAAAAGTCCAGCCGCAGGTGCACATTGCCGATCTCTGCAGACACAAAGGCACTGCCTCGCTCCCTACTAGTTTTATTCACATAAAAGTTTGAGACTTGTAAAACTGCCTAAGTGGCAAGAGGTACGTGAAATCACATACTCATAAAATGCATAAAGAAAAAATGGTTTCCAGAGTTCATTAAATGAGGCAGCTTTAATCAGGCAGCTACTTCTACAAACGGAGGACATCGGGGACACGTGGTAAGTCCCGGTGTCTCTGCCTGGCCGACCCAAACACCCTCTTCCTTGGGCACGGGTCTGCTCCAGCCGGCCGCAGCCTGCAGGGCAGCGTGGAGAGCAGCGACAGGCACGCAGCAGCAGCCAGCACCGCACAGCTGGGTCATCTGCACCACCTGGCCTCGATGTTGTGTCCAATTCCTCTATCACCTTCGCCATTCTGGTACAGGATTTAGGTTGGCCCTTATCTTCTCATTCCTTCATCCTAACTGAGGACATGAACAATTACATACACATTTGAATCCTACAGCCTGCCCCACACTTCCAGGAAAACTGGCCTCCATGGTCATGTTTTTCTTACTTAAATGAATGCAGATGATAACAACTTTTGCTTTTAAAGAGTTGAAAAATGAAACAATAAAATGTAACCAAAAAAGTTTCATCTGCGTAAAGGCCCAGAAGAGCAGTAAACTTCATAACAATTAGTCAAAAAGTTGCAAAAATGAAGAACTCAGGAGAGGGATTAAGTGCAGTGCGATGGGTCAGATTAAAAACGCCAGAATACTCAGACCAGAGATTAGCAATGAAAGTTACTACTACTTCATTACAACCTAATTTGTACAAAGTTTAAATGCTCTGGAAGTCTTTCCCTCCATAAAATCAGACTACAGTAGTCACTGGCTTCTTGCTCACTTCTAAATCATACTCAGGGGAGGTTTCTGAACAGAGAGTGAAACTTAGTCTAGTCTAGTGCAGTGAAGGATCCAAGCCCCTCCTGGCTGCCACCCTGTGCTCCAGGCGTCCCTGCTTGAGCAGGGGGGTTGGACTAGATGATCTCTAGAGGTCTCTTCCAACTTCAACCATTCTGGGATCTCCTCTCTGTGTAAAACTTAACAGCACCCCAGGTTTACAGGTTGAGGTCTGTTCACTGCATTGATTTAACTCGACACAATTCATTCAATTGGTTGTACATTGGCCCTGCTTGGGCAGGCAGATTGGTCTAGACCATCTCCAAAGGCCCCTTCCAAGCCCAACCATTCTGCAATTCTGTGAAATTCAGGATTTTTTTTTTCCAGAATTGATATGCAATTCTGTAACAGCAGGTAAAAACAGAGAGAGAGAGAGAGAGAGAGAGAGAGAGAGAGAGAGAGAGAGAGAAAGGGAAATATTCAAGTAATTATCAGAATATTTCAGCCCAGAGTTCCTTGCCTTTAGGTCCCACTACGGTCCGAAGTCAGCAGGAGCCGAGAGATGCTGCTTTCCTCAAACCACCCCCGAGAGCCCAGCCCTGAGCTCCCTGCTGAGCACAACCTCCCGCAGCCCTGCACACACCACGGATCTGCTCTCGCAGCCCGGAGATCTGGAAAACCCGAGGCTTCCCTCCCTCCAGGAGCCTCAGTGAAGGCAGCACGGGTGTGAGGCATCAACCGAGGGGGGTCTTCAGATGGCACTGAAGATCAAGGCTATAGCAGCTCCCAAAACATGCACAGAAGGCCGACCTCGCAGTCCCCATCCCTCACCCTAAAGCAGGCACTGAAGGGCAGCCCATTTGAACATACTTTGGTTTGGAAACAAAACCTGTCGCTTTTCACTGCTACAGCTTAGCTCCGCATTTCCGAGTAATAAACACTCTAGGGGAGCAAAACACCAGAGGAATTTGTTTCCCTACTGGCTCAACACAAAATGCTCATGCGAATGTGCCAGGCTTGGGCTCCTCCATCCCAACAGTCCCGGGGGAAAAGCCTTCCCTCCACAGCTCTCTCGCTCGGTCTCTCACCTGCAGCACGTGAGACTCAAGTTGGCAAAAGCAGCTGCTGCGTCCAAATTTTCTTTGCCCACTTTTCCCTTCCTCCCCATAGTCAGTTAGAGGCTCCCTTACAATTCATCATCAATCTGAATCACTGTAAAATCTTCCAAGAAAGAGGAATTGCCATCTCGAGTCTAAACTCACCACACCACCATTAAAAAGAAAAATAACAAATTTGTATTTAAATGCACAAAGCCGCAGAAACCACAAGAAGGCTGCGTTTGTTTACAGCATAGCAACACCTACTGCCACTGCTGCGCTGCCACATTCTGCCTTTGTTTGGATGGGAGACTTGGGCATTTTTGGCAAGCAAGGAAACCTAAACAGCAACGGATGTGCTACGAGAAGAACAAATATGCAAATATTTGCATAAATGCAAAAAATTCCACACTGCTCTTAGAAAACTAAGTAGAACATTTATGTAAGGAATATATGGCAATACATTTCTGTTTCCAGCAACTTTAAATATACAGAGATGTCCTCTATTAACATGCATTGTTTCACCTTTAAAACGCATCCAGCCCTGTAAATATTTTTCTAAAATTCCTGTATACTAAACTTTTTGGGGGTGAATGAAAAGCACCCAAACTTTTCAGCTAAAAACACATTGCCAGTAGTAGCCCAGAGCCCAATTTTACGACCAAATTATAAAAGCCCTAAACCTCGGGTTTTATAAATCCATCAGCGACCCAACTTTCTGCACCGCGGCGAGACAGGCGCCGCTGTAATGTTAACAGCCAGTCTGTAACATTACTGCAGCCTCAGGGTGAGGGGGGAAATCCCACAGGGATTTTCAGCACTTCTCAGTAGTTGCAGTTAGGACTTCTCTGGCTTAATTACTTACATAGGGCGCGAATGGTAAAATGGTTAGGCAGGCAGCAAGGCAATTAATCTCATTACAAACCCAATTGTGGTTTATTTATAGCTTTTGAAATTCATTAGTGCATTATATTTTAGACAAGAAGCCAGCAAAGTGAAGCCTGCCGATTAGTTATTAGCTAAATACAATTTTAATGTTTCTGAGCATTGGCAGGGATGCAGAACACTAGAGAACTTCACCTTTGCTTCAAGAGTAAATCTCAGACAAATCAAATACTGGCTCCTAACTCAACTACCAGACTTGGTCTCAGAAATCAGTCAGATAAAATTGATTTAGTAAGGTAGAATAACACACTGGCTTCAAAGCCTCAAAGCACATTTCAACTCATTTCCAACTATTTTAACAAATATATTCCATTATTTCCTTGCCTTCTAACAGTGTCAGTGCTTGTATAACAAGGCAAGACTGTCTTTCATTCTGAGCCACTGCTTTCCTTCTCAACAGGCTCCATTCCTGTCAATGCCACTTAATAGATGTTAAAATAAAAGAAAAACTTTGAAATTTCGAAAAGCAGAGAGGAAGAGTTTCCACTCCTTTGCCCTTTCCAAAGGCCCCAACTAGTCTTCATATACCGAATAACCATAATTTACAATCACAAAGTACACTACATGGGCATACAGCTGTACTATTTATGTTTTTATAGAAAAGTGACTGCATAGTAGAGTGCAGGTCACCAAGGATATTTGCATTTTCTATTCAATGTCATTTGTCTTTCTCATGGCGAGTTATTATGCCTGTGCCATAAAAAAATAGTTATATTTCAAATTATAATCCAACTAGCTGGTAAAAATATATTAGAAAAGGCACTCCTCCTTAGAATCATAAAGCATCTAACTGGTCTCTGACGCACAGACTGCAATTCTTCCCATTTTTCTCCCAAGCACTCTTAAAAGGTAGAATTCCCACAAACAAGCAGCAACACTCAGAGAAAACCTGATTTATAAGCTTATTGTTCCAAAGTCTAGGACTTACCAAGATGTTGTGCAAGCAAATGCCTGTGAAGGACTTAAGGTATCCACTTGGGAAGAGGGTAAGAGATTAAGTTTGCGATTGCTGCCAGCTGCTAGTTGCAATTTAAAGGATTCAATATCTTTATGAACAGATACCAGGACTTTTCCCCCACTTTCCTGATTTTTCAACATACTTTTTTCAACAACTATACAGGGGGCAGGCAGGCAGATGGCAACATGGTGTGTGTGCATCTGCAGCCATAGCGGAAGTAACTGTATAAGGATGTTTCCGATATCCATAGTGATAAAAAGCATATTCACACCACTGCTAGCCCTAAAATTCCAATTTTCTTTTAAGATGAAGAGTAATTCCTCACCCTACTTTTTTGTCACTCTCTCCACTGTGACTAAAGTGTTCTTACTGGATGATTAAAGCACCATTTTCATGTAATTGAGCATTATATTTAGCATTGTTGCTAAAAGCTTCCAATTCAAGCTGTATTTCAAAACACAAACATTCTATAACCCAAAAATTAATTTGCCACTTTCCACTGCCAGGTCACAGATGGCAGCTTTCAATTAGTCCTGGATCACTCTGGGCTTTCCTTCCCCCGACTACAATCTTTTTAATTAATGACCTTCCTGTTGATAGCAGAGCTCTGGCATTTTCCTTAAATGAAAAGTTTTGCTTTTTGTAAAGACTACATTTCATCCTCTTCCAATTCATTTCCCCCCATACACAAAAAATCCTCTTATTCCTCCATATTACCTAAAATCATGTTGTCAGCTCATGTCATCAGTAACTTTCGCTAGCAAACTCTTTCTCTGTGTGTAACTACAAAGACTACTGAAGAAAATAACACACACACAGCCTATTTGGGCAACGACAACCAGTCTAAACATTAAACAAGGACAAATAAAACTCACAGTAGAAGTAGCTGTATATTTATAAAGTATTTCTCTACTGTGTTTTCTTAGACTTCAATTAGGCTACAAAAAATACTGTTTCGAATGAATTCATTTTCCAGTATTCTGAAACAAAAATGACTGAACTGCTAAATGACAGAAAGGAGAAATACGTTACATAAAACTGAAAATGAATAAACGCAAGTTGTACCTGCTTTTCCTTTCGATGAGAATAGCCATATAAGAAGCTGGTAGAGCAGCACCAAAGCCAGGAGACCAAAAGTAGAATTTTCCAAGCAGCTTTCTGAAAAGACAAGTTACATGCAAATTACATGCAAAGACACAGAGAAACTGACATACAGCACAGCCTATTTTACCACAAAATTATGCCTATTTACCGTTAATTATATCTCTTTATATTCATCTTCATATTCATTTATTTCTAATTAAGTGCTATTCCTGGCTTTTTTTTTTTCTTTTTTTTATAGTTTGGTAGTCCTCCAAGGAGTTTCCTAGGTGCTTCATAACATTACACTCCTGAACACTACCATATCCATTAAGGTATTTCTTTCTTAAAGAAAGCAATCTTCCAAGACTAACTCGAATCACTTCAGCACTTCAGGTTCAGGGATGCTGCTCAAGCAAGTGGCACTATCAGTCAAGCAGCACACAGGGTCACAAGACAGTGTAGTCTCCTTTAAAAAGAAGGAAAATACAGTAAACCAAACGCCAAACACAAAGGGTAGGAAAAGGAAGGCTTTTTCAGTGGCAATTCTCATTGCAAGCATAAAAGAAGGAACTAAGACAACTCCTCCACACTGCCTGGGTTAACTTACTCCTACCCTCCCTGCACAGGGCACAGTTAGCTTCATTCCACATTCCTGCAAAAACAGCCCTGCCAGCCTCAGCTCAGGAGCGAAGCCAGCGCCGGAGCATCAGCAGCCAGGGATGGGATCACAACTCCACACACTGCGCACGGGAGCGTCCTCAGGATGACACTGCCAAACGCTGCAGGCGCTGAAGGTCGTTACTAGGACTCTCTTGGAAAGCAGTGACTGGATGAGGTTTCAGAGAAGTCATTTTAAACTGCCTAGTGAGTATGAGCACATCTCACTAGACACACCTGCCAAATAACATAAATGTCTCCTCTGTGGGAAAGAAGCAGTAAATTTCTTTTTGCATGGTTTTGGGGGTCTGCACTAATGCTTATGTTTAATTTGATAAGATTTTAGAAAAAAAAAACAATAAATACTTGTGAAAATAATAATGAAGTAAATTCATGAATGATGAAGAAATGAAGAAAATGAAGTAAATGCTATGTGAAAATATAACATGTCCACTGAGTGAAAGTCATTTAAACTTTCAGAATAAGTGTTGTTGTTATTTATACGGCTATTATTGCACGCTCTATAGTTAGAAATGGGGATGAGGAATAATGCCTCTTTTTTGGATGACGCAGCAAGCTCCTCATTGAATGATAGTGGTTGATAAGTAAGGCTGAGTTTAATTAAACAAGTTAGAGTCAATCCGTACATGGACAAACTGAATTAATTTAGGCACTAGACTAACAGTGTCTTCATGGGAGTTTCCATTTATTTAATAATCCACACCTAAAAAAGCTGTGTTAATAAAACACACCTTTTATTATTTCACAGTCAGCCTGTCACATGTCCTTAGCAGAGATTATCACCCCCACTCATCTGCCAGCAAAGCACTCTGTGCACATCCGTAATTCACTTGAAGCAAAAATAAGAATCAGCCAGGTCAGCTCAAGCAGTTTAAATGGCTGGTCCCAGTTAGCAGGACTATTTTTGCCTAGAGGAAATCAGGAGAAGCTGATACAGCCCCTTGCAGGAGCAAAGCAACAGGCGACTGTAACAGTAACCTCCTCCAGAACAAGACCATCTATCCACAGTCCAAGTCATTACTGCAATTGGATTTAGATTCTTTTGAAATTTTACCCACCTATGAAATGGAGAGAGTATACACATTACACAATTGTTGAAATTACTTAAATGGCAGGTTCTTGTCTAAAATATTACATCCTTGAAAATATTTGCAGCTGTTTCAATTTTGGTGGGCTTTCCTAGTGGAAAAGCATCAAAGAGACAAGCACAAGCCAGGCTTCTCACTGACAATTAAATTTCATATTTAGGTCTTTATTCAGACTTTAAACAGTCATGTACAACAGCAACCAGAAAACCTCTTTTCTTAATTCTCAGAAGGACAAGAAGTATTTTGTATGGAGTGTTTTCTATGTCATTAGACAGTGATTAATGATTTACTCAGACTTGAAAAGGATGCAGACACATGAAGGAGTCGCCTTCCCTAGAAGACCTATCGATAAATCTCCTCCTTGATGATGTAGAAGCAGCAAAAAGGCAACTGCTTCCAAAACAGCAGCTGCCACTTTGGCGCAGCATCCCAGGTGAGGGAGCTTGTCACACAACGTCGCTCCCGAGTTACTGCTGCTCCTGCTCTCTGCAAACTCGCAACAAAGTTGGCAGGAAACTCTCTACCAGGTCGAAGCCCCGAGCAGGCTAGAGCTCCACAGAACACACACACATCCCTGCACAAGAAGTGCTACTTCTTCGGTGCACTGAAATGTGACAGCAAAGTCACATCTGGCCTGGAAATGGGACAGTTACATCCGCTCTCAAGGACTGCGGAAAAGTCAAAAGCCTCTAAGACCGCACCACACAGCGATGGGTTGGAGTGATCACACACATCCCTCCCTCAACAACTAAGTGGTGGGAGAAGAAAGAAAAGCAGGGAAGTCTCAGGGCAGTGAGTCAATCCCATCCTCTGCCTCCCGCCTAGCCGTGGAGGAAGGAAGGCAGCTCCTGCGGCTCCAGCACCGGGACACAGAGCACATTCCAAGGGAAGGACTTCTCCATGCCACCAGCTCAATAGTAGCTCTTAGAGTACCTATAGGCATTCAGAGCAACATGCAAATATAGCATGCATTTTTACAGACTATTAAACCTTTTATGGCTTGCGCTCAGCTTCTGTTCAAGTAACACTCTTCGACCATATCTAGGTACTAACTGACCTTTTCAAAGGCTTCCTCCATGATGGCTCTCAACATCTTCCTGATAAAGTAGCTAATTTACAGCCCATCGTCATGAATGGGTAAAATTGTTCTTTTTCCTCCCCCCCCCTTTGGTAGGTATTTCTTTGCACTTGTCAACATTAAATTCAACAAATCATTTTAATAGCCAGATCCTTCCAAAACTGGTGAGTCAGATTTTTAACATCCTAAATAGTCAAATACAAGCAAATATTCATACTATTCTCATCATTTTTCCAGATTTTTTAAGGTCTCTGAAGAACAAACAGAGCAGGAACACTACTAGCAACCTCTTTCTATCATGAAAACTGATTATTTCTCGCTCTTTCTGTTTCACATATTTTATCCACTAATTAATGATTTACTGATTCCCAAAAGCCTCAACAAAAGCCACGTGGGAACCTGCACAACAATCAGGTCAGGCAGTCCTGTACTGCTCCTTCAGAGAGCACTAGCAATTTGGAAACTGCATTTTTTTAATAATCATGTTATCCACTGTGTCTTTATTTAAAACGCCATTTATTGGTTCTTACATATCACATTCAATTGCCAAGGCCCAAAATTTTGTTCTAATCATAAAGTCTCTAAATGGTCCTTCCTTATAGTTGGACTTTCATACACTTCAACTCTAATATACTTAGAGTTCCTTCCTAAATACTTCCTTATTATTATTTTGTCTTGTTAGTGACTTCAGTTAAACAGAGCCATTTATTCCCCCACTTTTGATTTGCAAGTCCCTTGGGACAGGGAGTCTGTGGGGACCCGACAGCAGAGACTGTGCTGCAGATGAGAACTCATCACAGAAGTCCCTTTGTCACAGAAAAATCACACACAGCTCTCAGGAGATAGGTTTGCTACATGGCTGCACATTTGGTAGAATGGCACTTCAAGCACCTGAATGTATCCAGTATTTTACTCTTTTGCTTCCCATAACTAGGGGAATTAAGAAGTGTCCCACAGTGCCTGACATGCCCAGAGATCTGCCGTATAACTAGAAATCTCCATTAGAGGAGCAGCTGAAAACAATAAAACTTATAATCACCCCAGCTAAATTTAGAGGGCTACGTCCAACTCCAGCTCTGGCACTGCAGCGAGGCGGCTGCACGGCAGAGCAAGGAAGACCACGGTACAACTCAGAAGAGCAAAGATACAACAGCACAAATAAAATTCAGATTACTTGAAAAAATACAAATTCCTTAGAGTTTTTTTTTACTTAAAACTCACTTTGAACTTCTCAAATAGCTGATTTTATGGAGCTGTTTGTACCTCCTGGGCCAGCTCCTCTCCTTCTCAGCCTCCTCTTCCATCTTTCGAAGCGTTCGAGGCAGCTGGGAGGCTTCGCTGCAGACGCAGAGTTTGATCAACTGTTTAAAGACGCTGTTGTGTTAGCATCAGATAACTACCAAAAATTCACAGCGTCTGTAGGCTTGATGTGTCTATGCGTAATGGCCCTTACAATAAGTATAACTTACCTCACACTTAAAATGCTGTATAATTCAGAACTAGGACATTATCGTGTTCATAAACAGGAAAGAAGCTCCATTTTTAACTATTCTGATAATTACTGGCAAAATTCACTGGAAACAGCTACGAATACAGACATGCCATTTGCAATCATTTTTCAGAGCAGGACTGTATCCAAAAAAAGGCCGTTTAAACTAGAAAATGCAGCTTAGAATAGAAGGACTGACCATGGATAGCTTCCAAAATAAGGACTCTAATAGGCAGAGATATTTGAAATTGGGGAAAGAGAACCACACATACAACTGTATCTGAACAAACTACTCCAGAGGACAACAAACTATATTTAAGTCATTGACTTTGTGAGCAGTGTATGTTATTTCAAGATAAAGTCACCTCTCAGGAGGAGAGTTGGTTGCTACCCTCATCCTAACAACTGCAGACATGTGCCATTATAAAGGTTAAAATTAAAACAACTACTTTCTACTAGGTCCCAAGGAAAGCCCAGGAGCTATAATGGGATTTCCTTCATTTATGACCATAATTAAGAAAAATATAAACTCAGAAGGCTACATTGAATATAGGATAATTAAAACTCATCACAGCCCCTGCATCTGGAAACCAGGAAAAAAAAATAAATAAATAAAAATCATTTTAAAACAATTCTCTGCAGTAGAGAAAGATCAGGTTTCCTTTGGTGCCCTCCAGCATATATTTGCACTTCCTGCAAATGTATTTTTTGAATCAGGAAAAAGGAGAAAGGGAAACAAAATGAATGCACTGACTTGTTTATCAACTCAAAAGATTCTACAAAAGGGAAAAATACCAATCTGCATATTGAACTGGCAAGCCCAGAGAGCAAGACGATGGCACAATTGTTGCTTATTTTACTCCAATTTGTTACAAACATGCCTATTTTCAAAAAGAAACTGTATAAAATAAGAAGTTACATTAAAAAACAGCTTTCCGCTAAAAAGTATTTTTTTTTATGACAGTATACCAACCTTAGAATGCAAAAGCAAGCAATATACAAGGTCCCATTTGCTGTCAGAAAGGAAGTTGATTGCAAGATCTCAGGTAGCAGTTTGTGCAAATAATAGTCAAGTTTTCGTTTCCTGAGAATAGCTGCAATCTGAGGAGGAGGGAAGAAAAAAGGAGGGACAAATTTTAATTTTCATTCCATCTTTTTTTTTTTGCACATTGTAAAGAGAAAAATAAATAAAAAAGAAAAGGAGACCTGCCCGTTTAAATAGTAAATCAAAGCCTCTTAAATATGTTGGTTTTATGAACTATATTACAAAGGTTTCCTTTGAACTTGTTCCAGCTGTTGCAATATTTATGCCAGGAAATAGAACAGGCAATGCTAAATTAAAAGTATAGGAGGAGTTTTATTGCCTTGTTACTATCGGCCACATCAGTCCAAAATGTTAGGTTAGATATAAGTTTAATAACATATTAACATATGATAACTTTACACAGTTTTGTTTTCCAGGTCAGAATATACTAAGTAATCCAACTACTGGCCTTACACAGTGCCTACAAAATAAAGGATTTCTAAAAAAATTCTCTTCCAATTAATGTTCTGCAAGTCTTTCAAAAGCTTCCATCATCCACGAGAAGATGTATGTTCCTGACACATTTTAGAGAAGGAAATGTCTCTTACAAAAATCCTATAGTAGGAAACAAGCAAGACCTAAAATATGAGTGCCCTTTTTGGTCACACTGATGTCCATTCTGTGTTTCATAAAGAAAAGTTACACGAGGACTCAAATCCTCCAGTTTCTCAACATCTCTTTGTCCATCCAAATTCTACAGCTACCTAGGAAGGAGGTATAGAGAAAAGGAGTCAGACTCTTCCCAGAGGCACAGGGATGAAACAAGAGGTAACACACACAGGTCCCAATACGAGAACTTCCATCAGACCTAAGGAAGAGATGTTTTCAGTTCAAGGAGGCTACATACAGGAGGTTGCCCAAAGAGGTGGTGAAATCCCCATCAGTGGAGAGGCTCACTGCTCAATGGGACAGGATTCCAAGGGACCTTGTCCAACAGGCCCTGCCTTGAGCAGCAGCTTGGGACCACGTGGCCTCCAGAAGTCCCTCTGACCTGCAGGCTCCTATGACTCTATAAAAATTAGACAATGGGTCAACCAGGAGTGTTGCTACACTCGGACGGGGGGAGGAGAGTTGTTTGAGTTTCAACAGTAACATAATTTTTATCTGGACTGATTGCCCATGGATTCTCAACACTGACAGGAAGTATCAAGGATAGTGAAAATTCAGCCAATAAATTAGAAATTTAGAATTAGAAAATTTCTAAATACACAGGCTTCAAATCGTTAACACTAACAAGAGACGGGCTGTGCCAGGTAACACCTCTCAAAGGGCCAGTTCCTCCATACACAGATGTGGAGGAGGGAGCAGCCACTCTGGAGCTGCTCAGACTGAGGAGCAAGCAGCTGTTTTAGGGAGACAGGACAAGGAATCTGCTACAATGAACTGTAGCAGAGTTCTGGCAAAATCAGCATCCAAAAAAAATGAAGCTTGAACTAAGGATTACAGAGAAATACATGCATGGACAGACTTCTAAGTGTTTTACACATTACTTAATCAAGTGTCAAGAGTAGTTAAACCATAATGGAGTGGGCAATGATTCAATCCAGCGAATCTTTCTGTTCAACTAAAGCCTTCGTGTGGCCTACACACTACACAGAGCACTAGTCACTACCTCATCTGCTGCTGCAGGAAAGACATTAATGTCAGCATGGAGTGAGAATTTTCTGTGCTTAATAAAACATCACTGATTTATGTGTCAGAAGCATAACAGGAAAAGACTGACATGGGAATAGAGTACATTAAATTATGTTAACAATAAAATAATGTCAATCAAAAGTCAGATCTTTTATTTCTGTAGCTTTTCCTGAACTTTTACTATAAATTTCTGCTTTCCCTTCTTTTTCCTATTCTACTCCCAACTGAAATACAGAAAAGATTCACAAACAGTGACACATAAAACAGTCTAAAGAAACACAACTAATAATAAAAAGCTAAATGTACAAGGTCAATGCAACCTGATGCATGCACATAAAAAAATTGTAATTTTCTGAGTGCTTTACAAATATCAGCTAAACCAAATATTGCCCACAGCTGACTAAAGACTGCAGGATACTTCAGCTGCTGTGCAGTGGGCTTCCGCTTCTCCCACACTACCAACGTGTGACTAGAGCGGACAAATAACAGAGATGCTTCCAGCTTCCACCTCAGTCTCTTTCAGTTCCCTGTACTGCAGGGAAATACTAAAGTTCACACCAGCAGTTCCCTATTCCCACTGGAATAAACTCCACTCAAGTGGATCCCTATGATCCTTTAAGTGGAGGAGATGGTTGCCAAAAATTCCTGACATCAAAGGAGAGGAGACTTCACCAACCTGAGCTGTCACAAACTGCACTGCTTTCCAGGGCAGACAGGGACACATCTTCTTTACCTCCACATCACAGAGCACGCATTAAAAACACGCACAAGATGAGTCAAAATCATCAAGTCATAAATCCATCCTGTGCAAAACACAATCTGGGAAGAGACCATATACCCATTACCCTACACAGGCTCCATCACACAACCCTGCACGCCTGTTAAGAGCATTTAAAGCATCAAGCAGACACTGACACTCTCGAGCAGATTTGCTGGCTGCTGGTAAAGAATATCCAGGTTGGAGATACTTAGGGAGCACTAAATATTCTTTTAGCCGTCAAGAAAAAAATCAGACTTAGTAAGAATTACGCATTAGTGACAGGGTGGAATATAACAACTTAATACATAATATAACTTAATTTGTAAGAACTCCAAGATACTCCTAATAAAGAAAAGCCTGATTTCAAAGCTAGATGCAGAAAGCTGACATTTCCCTCTCACCACACTTGAAGATTTTCTATGCTATGAAGTTTTATGCACTTGAACTTTAAAATTAAGCAGTAGTAGTCCACAAAGGCAGCATTTGGCCTGTATATAAGCATTAAAAAGAGACTTAAGTACATTATCCACAGGCCCCGCTGCCAGCTGAGCTGTTTGCCTGCAGCCCCCTTGCAATATAACTCCACTTTCCTCTCTCCAAAATCCACAAGGCAGTAGAACCTACGGACAGCACTTTTCCAGATGCCCCAAAACCCCCACAACTAAGAGCAAAAAGGAATTTACACAAATTGTGCACTGTCATAGGGCAGATGGCCTGAAAATGTACAAAGCTTTCAGGACTTTGGCTTTCTGATTTCCTTCTATTTGCATCCACAAGCTAGAGCTCTTGATCTTCTTTGGGCCTATCAGTGAAACAGAAAGTACAGAAGATTCAGAAATACTGCAGAACAAGAAATACATGAGTCCCAGTTATGAGAAAAAAAAAAAAAAAAGGGGGGGGGGGAAAGCAAGTTGAATACTTCATGAGTAAAAACAGAAACAGCAGAGTTATGAATACAACATAAGAGAAGTTTCAGGACAAAAAGCTAAAAATAAACAGATTTTTCTAAAGAAAAACTAAAGATATAAGAAATAAGTAGTCAGAATAACTTCAAGCTCTCAAATAGAGCAGTTAAAGGATTTTTTAAATATTCTAAATTGTTACTTTTTCTATGACTTACAAATCCAAAAGACAAGACTTTTGCTTCAATGCAAGAGCAGACATTTATCCTTTAAGAGACAGCCAAGTAGGACACACTTAACTACAAGGAAATTTTAAGAAAGCAAAAGGAAGAACTCATAGCAATAAAAATTAAGTAAAAGCATAAATGGAGACAATAAAGCAAATAATTTATAATCTATGCATCTATAATCTATGTAGAAGTTTTATTTCACAGGTAAAAGCTAGAAACACCTACCAGGGCAGGTATACATGCACCTGGATGAAACTTAGATAACAATACTTCAGTCTGCAAGAAACCAAACTTTTGCCAGCTTCAATAATCTGACAAGACAAAATACGTTGCTCTCCCATGACAACGCCACAAGAGTAAGACACTGATTTGATGAAATATGTCATGAGCCAGTGGGTAATATGTGTCCAGGAAGAAGGCGTAGAAAAAATAAATAAAATAATGAAATACCTGCCAGTGTGGCTTCCAGAGAAAACATTCATCCCTAAATAGGATAATTTGCTTGAAAAGGAGAATGTCTTTAGGTAAAGCCTCTTAAGTAAAGACAGCACAGGGGAAAACATGATTTCCTTTCTATCTCAGAAGGCTGATCCAGGGCTGATCCAGTGTCCCACTGCCATTTGGAGAGAGTTTCTGAGGAAAACTGAAAACAGGAAGCCTCGGGCCTGCTTCTAAGTAAAAATAGCTTTCTCCTCATTTCTGCAGGTAACTGGTTAAAACATAAATGCAAAATTAGATTATGCTTTAGCATAGCCTGGCAGCATTAGAAGACTTTTCAAGGCAATCCCATAGCCTTGTTGCAACAAACAGAAGGATTAGTGGATCACAGGGAGCACAGCAAAAGACAGTCCCAAACTAGTCCTCCCGAACTGGGACACAAGCACCACATTGCTGCCCTGAACAACTGAACCTTTTATCCACTTAGTCCAGCTGGAAGATTTCTCCGGCCTCTCCTCTTGTTCATCAACTCAACTCTGAAAATCCAATACAGATAATCTGCACTTGCTCTACAGTTCAGAACAACTTCTGATGCAACTTGTACTAAAACACTCTGACCATTACAACCTTGGGGGGAAAATATCATGAAAGTTTCATATATATGAAAACCACCTAATGTTCTAGTCAGGCCGTGAAGTTTTCCCTATGAAATTAAGTTTAGCATAGGTGGAAAGAACAGGAGAGACAGGCTACTACATCTCTGAGACTATTTGCATACAAAAACAAAAGAGGGTAGGAAGAAGGTAGGTACTCTTTATGCTTTTACACACGGCATTTGGGAGGAGAGAAGGCACAGAAGGAGAAGAAAGAACTTAAAATAATGCATTGGTCAGTTAAAGAAAAAAAAACTTTTTCAATGATGATTTGAACTCTACTTTATGCCTGAAATATGCTCATTGAAAATATAAAATGTTTCCACTGGCTATTCCTATATCAATAAAAACATAATTTACACAACTACATTTTGACCCTCAAAAATAAAAATAAAAATAAAGTTACGAGTTGACCAGATTCAGGACACTTTTCAGGACACTTTTTTTTTTTTTTTTTTTTTTTTTTTGTTATTGGTTATAAATTTTGCAAATATAAATAAATGAGTACTGGTTTAATCTGTCCTAATTGTAGGACAGTATACACCTTTCCAACACCAGGCATAGCTTACCCATTATTAAAATGCAATTATATACTCTAATGAAAGAAAAAATCTGAACTAGGCTATCAGTGTGTCCCAGTGGAAAATTACTGCTGGGATGAAAGACAAGTTTTTTCATGATGAGAGGCATCAAACAAACCTAGTTATTTTAAGGATGTGTCCTACATATTACATCATCCAACCACAACAACCCAAGTTCTCACCCACAGCATCCTCAACTTTCACCTACGTCTCTTAACTGTGTCATTAACAAGAGAAATTCAATAATACTACTAATTGGCTGACCAATATTCACAGGCTGATGGGTCCCATGGGCAGGCTCAGAAAAACCCACAGAACTTGCCTTGATTCTGTAGCAAATTCACTACTTTGTGCACTCCATCAAGTTAACATCCTCCCTGTTTGTACAAACTTGATGCCTTTAGAACACGTCAGAAGGATGCTCAAAGCCTACAATGTTTTATAAGAGCTTATGTACGTTTAGACATGTTTAAATGCAAATTTAGAGGCTATCAATAATGTTGCCTGCTTTATATAATACATGCCCTGCAAGTCATTACAAAGCTATGGAAAAATTTACTCTCTTATGTCACGTGTACCTGTAAAAGATGAGCACTTTCCAGCACTCAAACCGGGTACGAAAGTACTTCAGGTGACTTTAAATGACAGGTAGAGAAGCTGAAGTCAGTTTTCCTCCAAAAATATGTTTATTTGTACGTTATTTTATAATTGTTGCCAATTTTCTAAGAATTTTAAAAGAACTTGACTCCACTGCTTGTAAAAAATGTTTTTTTGAGCATTTGGAAACTATTCTCAAAACATATTCTGGTAAATTGAAAGACACTTATCCAAGTCAATGTCTCCTTTCTCATGGTTCCTCTTAAGATAAAGATTTACTATTCCTCAATAAACCTGTCCCATCATGGATTTCACAAATTGCCAAACCCGTGAAAACTTCCCAGACTTTTGAATTATTGCATTTCCTGCAATACTCAGAGGAAGACTGCGTGTCCCTCTGCTCCGGCTTTCTCTGTCACCTCAGTGAGATGCTCTTTGAAGATGAGAATTGGGAATTTAGGGGCAGGAAAGCAGCATATTCTGTACCACTTCTCCCCCATGACAAATAATGAACAAGAGTACTCATATACTCCCTGAATGACATCTAAATTGCATTCAATTTGACAACCTCATTACGTTGTAGTCTATCTTTGTCATTTCTCTCACTTATACGCCTGAAGGGCTATTTTTCTTTCCCTTGAAATGTCTAACTCAGCATAATTTTCTGCAATTTCTTTTTTAACTCTGATATTCTTGCACTGTACAACACAGCTGAACCAACAGATTTATGTTTCGCTGACAGCTCTCTTAACCGCTTTTCCTGGTTTCTCGCATTTATAGTGTCCTTATTAGGAAGTCTGTTGAGTCACACAGAGTTCGGGCCTTCCCTGTTTTCCTCATTTATAATACAACCTGCAGGTCATTCTTTGCATTTGGAGCATAAATTCTTTAGTCCAGCTAAATCAATCGATTCTTTTAAAATTTTTCAAACTTTGTGTAACATAAATATCTTAATAGAAGACCTTTTTTCACTTTATTTTTAAATTTATAGGGAACTACAAAGACTTTTACTGGTCTGCCCTCAAAGTCAACCATACGGAACAGAACAACTATGGCCTCAAATGAAGACGTGACTAAGGTGTCAATCTGGTTGCCACATTTAAGTTGTTCATGGTCACATTTAAGCTTCCTTCCAGAAGGATCTGAAGGCAAGGGACATGCTGAAGGGCACTGCATGTCACTGATAACACAGCATGGAGATACAGGACATCGAACAGTACAAAGACCATCAGACACCCCAGCACAACCCAGATACAGCGCTACTGCTACAGCAACCCGACACGGCAGGTCCTGGCAGAAGTCACACTTCTTGATGGTCTAGGTCCATACTGACATAAAGAAGAACATTCAATGACTATCATTCTCAATCTCCCTATCCTATCTCCAAATACCTAATGGTCCACAGCACAATCAAAAAAAGGAATGTAATCAGGTTTTAATACAACCAGGAATTATGTACCTGTGTTTCAGAATACAGCCTGGATGGCAGAGACTTCTCACGCATCTGTGACTCTGTCTCTGCTGACAAAGCAAACAGGATGGTTTGGGTGTGAGCTTATTCTCTTATTTTGCTCAGGACCAATCCATACAGCTCTTAAAGAAAACAGCTGTAGAAGCAGCCAGCCTAAAATAGCAGAGATAAGGTCCTGTATTGAGTTACTTGGTCCACTGGCCTTGGGGCTGATCTCCAGCTACGTAGATATGCCAATACAATTAAGTGACACCAGTCAAGTTATAAATTGCACTTTAGTTCTGACCCACCTTGATCTTTGGCTATCTCCTTCATCCACCCAATAACTTGTGAAATTATTTATTAGCTCTGTAACTATGGTTCACTGTTGTTATTGCTTCTTGTTGACCAGTGACTACTCTTCAAGGTAACCAGTCAGCTGCCATGCACGAGACTAACTGGCCCATGCTGTTACTACCATCAATTTCCCTCCCATGTCTATACAGGAAGACAAGAACAAAAAGTGAATCTTACACAGTTGCAGCAATGTATCTTTAGCAATATTACAGAAAATGCCTACCTAGGGGACTTACAAAATAAATAATATAGCTTAAGAAAGAGAACAAGTACATTTCATTGTCTAACAGTGCCAAAGAAAGTATCAGCACTGGAATAATAAGCAGGGAAATGCTTTTGAAATGACTGGCATTTAAGGAACTGAAAATTATTACAAGTAAAATGAGCCTTGAAAATCATTAAAGACAGCAAATAGCAAACTTTGGTGACACTGCCCAATAGCTGATGGAACAATCCCTGCTCCCAAAGACAAGTCAAGCAAAGCAGCTGGCATCTCTGCTGCTATAAAGCTAACACTCCTCCCTGCCAGCACATTGGTCTTGGAAAAGAATACCTGGAATCAAAGCTGGGAGCAAGCTAACAATTAATCAGTACAGAGCACTAAGGGGATGGTTCTCTTTTTATTTAGCAGTAAAGAAAAACTGAAGGAAGGAAAGGCATGAGATGTTAGGTGGGAAAGAGAACAACATGAGCGGTGACAGTTAAGAACAGAGAAGACAGAAAGCCAGAACAGACCTTGGCTTATGTCGGGGAAGAGCCTGGCTTGAATCTCATCCAGTTTCACACAGCTGGGCTTCAGCACCACACAATTCTCCCAGTGACCAAAGGATCAGATTTGTCACTAGATACTTTGCTACTCAAGGGGTGGTGAGTACAGTAAAGTATATTCTCTGATTCCTTAAAAATCGAAAGGAGCTGAAATTGCCCTGATTAAGGCTGGTAATCAGGACAGACAACAAATCAAATCGTGAATGGCAGCCATCATCTCCAGCAACACAGATTCCTTAGTCAAAATACCTAGAGGCTGAAAAGACCGGACCGTGCCCTCCAAAAAATATATCAACCATGAGTAACCACAGAATGGTTGAAGTTGGAAGAGACCTCTAGAGACTCTAGAGATCTCTAGAGAGGTCCAAGCCCCCTGCTCCAGCAGGGCTACCCAGAGCACAGGGCGGCATCCAGGTGGGTTTGGAAGATCTCCAGAGAAGGAGACTCCACAACCATTCTGGGCAGCCTGTGCAAGGGCTCTGTCACTCTCACAGCAAAGAAGGTCTTCCTCACATGGAGATGAAATTTCCTGTGCTTCAATTTATATCCATGAATAATAAAGTTATGGAAGGTTTTTTTTATGAAGACTGCAACAAGATTTTGCATCAGGCCGCTCTCAGTGCTAGAATATCTAGGGATTTGGGATGCAAACTATAGAAGATACCTTAGGAAGAGGTGACTTCCAGTGCTTCTGAGACAGCAAATAAGGAATATGATTTTCCTCCCTTCAATTTACTAATATAGCCCTGCCAGAGCCTTAGGCTCACCCCTTTGGGATGGTGACCTCAAGCACTGTGGAGCTGCAGCCAGCTCTGAAGGATTAAATGCTTGATGTTGATAGCCCTTGCTGTTCTTGAGGTTCTACTGATAGAAGCATCTGAATCAGAATGAGAACAAAGTCAGAAACTCCTTCGGTATCTTTCTTACAAGAGGATCCCATACCATTTTAACTTCCAATATTAGCAGTTTATTTTCACCTATTGATTCTAATTCATTTTCACACAAGCTTCTGCGAGAGGAAACTGTTTTGATCTACTTCCCTTTGTCCTCAGCTTGTGGTAACAGGGGTAGCAGACAAGGAGAAACCATTTTACAATGTTGGAAGAGAAAAACTAAGTGCAATTTTTAATGTTGCACTTCAAAAAAAGACCAGCACTAAGTAGTACTAGAAACGTTCTGAAAAAATTCATCCAATTACATGAAACTAAGACTATACAAAACAACTAAAGTTTGTGCTACGTGCTGTGAAATTCCATTCACAAATGGAAGTCTTTCAAACACAGCTTTAAGCCCTATAATGAACTGAATTAGTGACTATTAATTCAGGAGTGCTCTTTCCCTGCCAAGCTACTTAATGTGTGAGGCTTCCCACTTCCTCTGCTGCCCCTCACACACCCTTTCACTCTCTCGCATCCATCAAATCCCTCTTACCAGTCATTCAGTTCATTAATGCGGTTGAAAATTTACCCAGCTGAAGAAAAGGAGAGTGTAGTAACCTATTTGGGGTTAATAAATTAATCAAATCTGTACAAGGGGAGTCACAACAAGGTCCAAAAGCACCACAGAGGACGAGTACAGTTATGTGGCTCTGCGAAACACAAGGCAAGTGGTTTCTCCCCCTTTAGGGGCAGCAAGATTATAGAGCAGATCAGCTATTCATGAAATCAGGTTTAAAATACTCAAATAGAATATAGTCAACAAAAATTTAAGGAAGTTAAACACGGTAAACAAGACAGCATGAAAATTTATGCGGACATTATACAATGCAGCAAGACACTGACTGCTTGAAAAAGTCCTCACTCTACCTTGAATTTGTGACAGGATTTAACTGTTTATGGGGCCAAAATGTAAAACTGAACAAATTATTTTGGGGTATATATATGTATTTATGTATCTATATGTGTATATACACACACACCTTTTTTTGAAAGAAATAAAAAGAGAGAACTTTCTTCCTAAACCACAATTTCACAACTGTGTGAACTATAACAAAGGTAAGAACACTCATTTAACAGGCTTGATTATTGAGAAAATTTCATCTGGCAATGCCTCGCTTTGATTTAATGACAGTACCGTTTAAGCTACTATAACTCAAGACAGTCCATCAGAACTGTCATCACCCTGGTGGTTCATTGTGCGCCCATTCTCTCGTGGTACTGGTATTTATACACCTGCACTTTAAACTGGATAGGCACCTAGATGCAAAGGATAAATAGCTGGGGGGGAAAGAGAAAGCGTGAGCAGGGGAAAGCTGGAGAGGGGAGATGTTTTTTTCCAGTTGTATTCGTTTCCCAACCCAGCTCACTGTGTGCTCATACAAACAGCTGCCACTTCTGTTTGTGTCAGTCCAATGTAGGAAAGTTCAGCTAGACACGACAACTGCAAAGTCCACCCTGCCACAGAAGAAGTTACTCATCTACTTAGCACACAGCTCTGTCGTGTCCCAGTCCTCACTCCAGGCACACTTCCACGGGAGCCTCCGCTGCACCGGGCCTGCTGCCGCCCTCCTCCTTCCCCTGCCGTTTGCTACAGGCTGAAAGCCCTGCAGCACAAGGGCTGGTGCAAAGCTGAGCAGGACAAGGCCAAGGATTGTTTCTTTCCTTTGCTCTCGTGCTTAGTTTGCAGCCAGCTCAGTATCCAGGGCACTGCTCACTCTTCCAAGCACAAGTACCAACCCAGGAGAAACGTGCAGGTGGGGAAGAAGGAAGTGCTCACCTGACCTGCAGCAATTCCAATTTAGTCAGCTCCCAGGATATGTTTACACAGATGGATACAAACGGATGCAAGCTCCTCTACCTACACCCTAATTTGCTGGAACGCAGCCATCTGCAACTGCGGTGATATAACCACCTCTAACAGCATGCTCAGATACCTCACCTGTAGGATTCCCTCAGACTACTTAACCTTACCTTAAGGTTATACCCTTAACCTTAAAATATTTTTCAGTCTAGTTTATTCAATATTCACTGCAGTCTCCCTTGGTAGTCCACTGATTATCAAGATTTTTATTTTCCCCTGATAGCAATATTATTCTTCCTCCTGCTAAAGGCACAGTGCTCGCCTCCCAGGGAGACATTTAGAAAGGCTTCTTTGTTCCTATTTCATGGGTACTGACAAATTAGGACAATAAGGTGATCAGACCATGCCCACACTCTCTCCCCCAGCCAGATTCATCCTGCCCTGGTAGTGTCAGGCCAGCAGACCCTCGGGCAGCCCTCTCGGCCCCATTCCCCCTGCTAGGAGCCGTGCACACACCCCTCACATCCCTTCCCTTGGGCACCAGGATCTCCCCCAGACCATCCAAGCTCCTCCCCAAGCCAAGTCCTCCCTCCCCAGCACCAATCACACCCGTCCTCGCCCTGACCAGGCTCCCCCCTACACACCTGCTCCGCACTTCTCCTGTCCCCAGAGCCAGGGTGGTCCTTGACATCCCTCCCATCCTCCCTCTCCCCAAATCCCCCACCTCAACAACCCCCACACGCTTCTCCCGACACCCCTCATGTCCTTCCTCACTAACCCAGGCCAGGCTCCCCACTCTCCTATCCCTTGTACCCTTCTGCAGGCCAGGCCTGACACCTCCCGAATCACAGAAAGGTTGGGGCTGGAAGGGACCCGCAGGGATCACCTAGTCCAGCCCCCTGCTCCAGCAAGGACACATGCCCACGCCGGCAGGATATCCTGCTGCCTTCTCCCTGCCAAACGCGCACGAGGCCCCTCTCATCCCTCCTGCCCTTACCCTTCTCCCCACGAGTCCCCAATTCGCCATCCCTCCTGCCCTTCCTCGGCACCACAACACCGACCTTCCCACGTCCCTCCTGCCCTCTCCCCCACGTCCTGCCGCCGCGTCCCTCCCGTCCCGCCGCCTCCGCCGCCCCGCAGCCTCCCGGGACGCACCAGGTAGAGGGTTCCGTAGATGCGCAGGGACTCCGCGAGCGCGCTGCGCGTGACGT
>JAWLRI010000551.1:2397858-2413140 GCA_034781795.1 Crypturellus tataupa
GGGGCACGCGCGCGGGGAGAGGCCTGAGCTCCGCCGGAGCGCCGGGCTCGGGCGGGAAGGAGGCGGCGCGGCCGCCGCGGAGAGCTCCCCCGGGCTCCGCTCGGCCCGTGTCGCTCAGAGCAAGGAACGGCCGCCAAGTGCGAGGAGGGCTTGAGGGGGCAGCGCTTCGGTGATGCACCTCGGGGCACCTCCAGCTTGTGTACAGCGTGTCTTGTGTGTAGCACGTAGAGCTTTTAGCACAGCAGAACTAAAAAGCAGAGAAAATGACCAAGGAGGTGGGAGAAGCTGCCTTATGAAGAGAAACCAGGCAAGTCGATTCTCTCTGGTTTGGAGAGAAGCTTGGGGGTAATGTGATGGTGGCTTGCAAAATCGTGAAGGCAGTGATGGGTTACACAGGCACAGTTCAGCTGCTTTCAAGGATCCAGTTGCAAAACTTGCATTGGGATCCAGCCTGACATATTATTATTAGTCCAAATGTCCCTGGACCTACAATTTTACATTATGTTTCTGTTGAGTAAGAGTTTGCAAGTGCTGAGCAAGGCTGCTCTGCAAAAGTCCAGCCAGGAAAGGTTATTTTGAGAACTCCCCTGGAGACTCCCCCCAAAGACAAATAGGAAGCAAGGCGAATAATCAGCAAACTACCCTGCAAATAAATAGAGGCTTGGAATAGTTCCTTTCCTTTACAGCCTGCCTTCAAGTTCTCCTACAGATACTGTAGCTGATGTAGCACTCCGCTAGGGAGTACTCTGCAGGCAGCAATGGCAGCCATTGCTAAGATACGGATCCTGGCTCTCATGTCCACATGTTTTGACTTTAAGACTGCTCAGAGCTTAGAGCTCACTTGCTGCCTTGTGCTTGCAGGCAGGGAGCTATGGCCAGCACAATGCTAATGCACAAGCTAATAATTTTGCTTCTAACACACATTCCTACACACAGTCCTAGGAGGACATGCCTTGCACTGTGTAATAAGTTAAAGAAAATGCCTCATGATCAAGGAGGACCCAAGCAAAGATTCTGTTCATTGCTCCAGCAGCCCTGATTTGATGGAGAAACTTGCTCGCAGCTGGAGACTTTCAGATCTCTGTTGCTGGGCTGGCCAAGCGAGCCCAACTGAGCCCCAGTGAAGGAGACACAGGCCTGACCTTCCTCCAGGCAGTGAGCCTGGGGTGTTGCAAGGCCCTATTCTGGGAAGAAGCCCCAGGGTAAAGCAGCATAGGATTGCAGCTGGTAACCCATTGGATGCCTTCCCAGGGTACTATGGCATGGAAGAAACTTTCCCTTGATTGGAACAGGGATAAAACAATTTCAGAGTAAAGAGTCACTTGAACCTAGGAAAATGTTGAGCACCTTTACTTTTACCCCCTTAACTTTCTGAGATTTTTCAGGATGTGACTTGGTCGCATGAACAAGACTGCGTACTAGGAACAGCAGGCCAAATAGAAGGCAGCCAGGGATCAGTCCCTCGGTGTTGGGCCAGTGTGGTTTACACTGTTCAGGACTAGCCAGTTTGCCTTGGAGAGAGTTACTCAGAGTAATCCCAAAAACCAAGCCAGAGAGTGAGCTAATGCTGCACAGCATGTGTGACTGGGCAGCCGTGTGCTCAAGGGTGCCTCCTGCTCCCCGCTTAGACTGACAGATAGACTCAGATATTCTCTGAATAACAACTGAGGCTGATAGCAAGTTCCAAAATAAACGTGAGCCTCGTTAAGCCAAGACAGCCACGATATCCCAATTCCTGTAGCTCATGCCACAGAAAGGAGTGATGTGGGCAGCATCTCCTCTGACTGTATTAGACTTCTCCATCCCGTTGCCTTGCAGCTGGGATCGAGACTGCCGGAGTGCAACTTGCAGCACAAGTCCCTGGTGAACCTCAAGTTTGGACCTCTCAGTCTCGAGCAAGAGCTTGTAGTTGTCCCAGCACTGCAGTCCACCAGCATGTACTGACGAGAACTGCTGAAATCAGGGATCAGATGCCTGGGGGGCAGATGCTGAATGGAGAGGGGCCTGTTTTTCCAGGTTTCAGTGGATCTGGCAGTTTCAGTGCAGTTTCTGCTAATATCTTCAGCATCTGCCAAATCTGATATCTGCAAATGAAGCTATACATCTCTCAGCCTGTACTGGTAGCTGGAGGTGGGAAGAATTCTGTGTTCTTGGGGTGCAGGTAGCAGTGTTAGAAAGTTGGGAATCCAAGTAGAGTATATAGCTAACTGGAACAAAATTAAACAGAAAAAAAAAGAGGCACTGGAAATAGAATGAACAAGGAACTTCACATTTTGCATTCCAGCTGCATTGGTATCTGGGAATTCTTCTGTCTAAACATCTTTAAATATCAGATCAATCTGGAAATATTTTAACTTGGAAAAAAAATGCAGTGCTTTGTCCTCTATGTTTTCTTATATTGCTTTCAAACTTGTGTGCTTTTTCTGCCATGTATTTGTTTTCTCCCTTGGGATAGGTGATCCAGACTTTCATGCCGCTCTAAGTGCCTGAACTGCACTTCTGGAAGTAACTTTTGTCTGATAAGAACTGCACTTTCCAGCAGAATGTTTCTGCAATTACTTCTTTTCCTTCTTTGCTCATTCTTTCTTTCTTACTGCTTTTCTTCTCCATTTTCTTACCATCCTTGTTTTTTAGAGCTGTACAAAATCATGATAAAGTTATTGTATGACTAAAAATGTTAAGGATCAAATTAATCCTTGTTTTTATTCTGCACAGGTACCGTGTGTGTGTGCACAGCACCTTATACTTCCTTCAATAAGTTGTGTAGTAACTTAAAGATGTTGTCAAGCTGTATGTTGTCCAGGGAACTGTCAGCATGTGGCCAGGTAATCTATTAAAAAATAGCACATTTCAGCCTTTGATAAGGCCTGGAATTTATGCCTTTATGGGTGTGTCTGTGGATAGTCAACTTCAATCCCCATTTCTGCTCAAGATCAGGGGCTAATAGCAAGTTCAGCACATTATTTGCTTTACAGAAGTAAAGCAGAAGTTTACAGCACACATTCCCTTTGTGTTTATCCCTGCACTTTGAAAGGGCTGTCTAGAGTGGCAGTGAATGGCCATAAACTGAGCTGTTTGATTCTTTGGTGATTTGTTTTGTCTTGTTGGTTTTTATACAAGCAAAAAGGACCCTTTAACAACTACATTATATGAAGAGGAATTTTTTTAATGGCTTACAATCATGAATGTTACTAGTTTTTTGTTTGTTTGTTTGTTTTTTGTTTTTAACAGGAAATAATCTTAAAATACCCTTGTTTGCTGATATTTTGAGGTAAGAGAATTAACTGGAAGGTTTCCCATTTTCCAGATACAATAATTTCCAAAATAAATATGGGATGGGATTTGGGATAATGCCATGTGAACATTTTGATTCACATAGTAATATTCTCCAGTTTATAAAATCTGGATTTTTTCCAGGAATAAATTTTGTCTTCTTTCTTAGAGAGGTACCAAGACCTACACCAAGAAACCAAGGTCATAATGCTCACCACGTTGATTTTGCAACCCCGACTAGCACATGACAAACTAAGCCATATTCAGACTGTTGGCTTCAGTGGATTGGTACCTTACCTGTGTTGGGCCTATGGTGCTGTTGTTTCTGGAGATTGGGAGTTATTCTTTCTAAATCAGGCGATAGAATTGTCCCTTAAAGGCTAAACTAAACCTCTGGATTCAACACTAAGAAAAGGAGCAAGGAGCAGTGCATGGGCCCCACCATCCCAAGAGCAACCCTAGACAGGAGCTGTGATCCGGATGAAGTAGCTGTTTCTCCATTTCTTTCTTGCATTTCAGGTAAATATGTTCTGCACCTCCGCAAAAATACAAGATCATATCTTGCAAGACATGGATATGTCAGTCTACTCCCATGCCCTTGTTTACGTAATCAAAGCCGGTTCTCTATCTTCACTTGACTGAAACCTCCATATCCACCTGTATGCCACCACCAGGGAATAAAATATTTTATAATGGAAAAATTGTGTGCTGCCAAAACATATGTGTACCTGCCCTCCCTGAAACCGCAGTGCTGCCTCTGCAACTTGCAACTCGTGTCCTTCTCCCATCGCCCCTTCTTGGTGTTCACCCAGCTGGGCAGTCGGAAACTACCTGTCCCATATAGCTTTGGCATCTTCATCTCCCCGGGCCAGGTTGGGACAGCAGCCCCCACCCATGCGGATGGGGTTCCTGGCTGCCTGCCCGGGGGCTGGACTTGCTCTGCCCCAGCCCTGCCACCAGCACAGCTCATGCCTGTGCCTCTGCTTCTCTTGTCTGCACTGCCTGCCTGTTAATTCACTCTCCAACTACTTCAGGACCTCTGGAATGAGTTCTGAGCCAAATACACTGCAGCAGGGGCTGGCTCTGAGTCCAGTGGTTGTTATTTGCCCTGAGGAGCAGTGATCTCTTCCTGGATGTTTTATCAGTAGAGTAGACATCACCACTTGCTCAAAGTAGGAGAGAAAAAAGAGGAAATGTACGAGGAAATCCTCAAATGAAAATCTTGTGTGTCCTTTTCACCCACTTTCAAGTAAGATGGGAATCTTGAGATTATTACTGCAACATTATTTATACTTCAAATATAGGGATTATTTCAAATAGCTCTGAACTTACAGGAAAGACTCCAAAGGCGATATCTTCTCTATGTTTGAAGTTCCCAGCACATTAAAAGATCCCATACTAAAACTGCCAGGCCACAAATTTGGGCTGCTAAGAGCATTAGAAGCTCCTTTAAAAAGAAAAATTAGCTTCTAGGAGCTTAGCAGTTTGGGTAAGACTTTCACTTTAAGTCTGAGTTTTCCAGGAAAATATGTATGTTTCAGCGACTGAATTTACAAATGCCCGTGTTGAAATAGCCTGATGACTCTCATCATTCCTGCCAGTTCTTGGATGTCACAACTGTAGAACTTAACAGCCTGTGTACAGCTGCCAAATCACTGCGTTTAACAGGTCCCTGCTTTCCAGCAAGCTGGTGGGGAGTTTAGATCTTCCTGCGGAGCTGGGTCCTTCAGCAGGACCCTGGACCTTCTAAGCCATGACCAGGGCACGGCTGGGAGGGAGCTCCTTCAGGCAGGCTGCCCCTTCGCCCTTGTAACAAAGGCTGAGCAGCCACCCTTTGCAAAAAAACTCAACAGTAGCAGTGCTTTTGAAAGCACTGAATTTAGTTGGATACCTGTGGATTTAAACATCCATGTTTGAACTTCCCATTAAAGATCATGGTACTGTATTAAAGTAGTCGTGGATTTGATGGGCCCAAACAGTGACTGATCACACCAGTAGCTCTGCTTCTGGTTTCCCTGCTGGACTTAGTTGTGAGTGTCTGTGAAAAAGAAACAAGGAAAGTAGCAGAGCAGGCTAGTTAAAACTCTCAAAAGAACCATTTTTAAACATAGAAGCATTCAGAGAACAAAAAGTCCTTTTCAGCACCCCTGGCTCATTCCTAGGGGCGATTTCTTACATTTCTGCTAAATCAGTTGAGAAAGTCACTAAAGCAGAGCAACGTCACAGTGTTCCGATGAAACAAGCACGAAAGATCCTTGAGAAAACTCTAAATAGCACAGAAAGCAAGAACAAGTGTGTTATATATGTGGTATTGTTACAACTCCCAAGTGGCATAAATATAATAAACAATAGTGAAGAATGGGATATTTCTGTTTGTTTCCCCGCACTTGAGATGACCTAACCTACCTCAGGCATGGTTCCACTTTGTGACTTGTGAGTTATTTGATAGTTCCAAACTTGTGAAAATAAACACTATTATTCTACTGTTCTACGTAGCGCATTCTTTTGTTCTTTGTAAATAGGCTGAGAACTATCGAATGAAAGTAAATTACAATAAAATAAAATCAAAGATCAAAATAAAATCTGCAGATAAAACCAAAACAGCACATGGAAATATGTAGGAAAGATGAAAATAATGAAATGGTATCACTGAACACAGTTTTTTTTTATGTTCCAAATGCCTCTGTCAGCATTTTATGGTTGAGTTCTGATCTCATTTACAGAAGCCTCCCGCAGAGACTTCCCTCATGCTAACTCTGGCGTAACCGAGAAAAAAGAAGCCAGCATTTTACAGTTAGTATTTTCAAAGAACCCTGCAAGGACAAGGTGATCAGATCCCATTGCCTGTCAGTGCAGGCTGGACATGTAATTGTATTTCTCTTTTAAAAATGCTTTCGTTAAAGCAATAGATCTTTTCTCTTGCTCTCCCGGTATTTGTCTAGTTGTAAATAAAACTCAGTTTCAGCCTATCTTGGTGCCTGAGTGCCCAGCTGACAGAGATGAATTTGAGAAGTGTTACTTCTTCATTGGCTATAGTTCTGCTATTTGGGCTTCACTAAGCCCAAGAACCTGTCTAAGTGTGTGTGTAACAGTACTATCTCAAAACCATGTTTTGAAGATTATTTAATACTTGTTTGGCTTTGTGTATGTCAGATGTTAGGAATTACTCTTGTTTATAACTCAAATGAAAGGACTTTCACTGCTCTCCGAGATAGGTTATTTTACAGCCTGATATATGTCACTGTCAGCTTTCTGTGATATTTTTAGTATTTCTTAGGATTAGAAATCCTTGAAAGATAGGGAGCAGAAAACTTACTGCTTTGGCCAGAGTTCAGGGTGCATTTATTGATGTATAATGAGGTAATTGATCAAAGCTGGTATTATTTTACAATCCCCTCCCATACCAGGAAAGCACCTTCTTTTCATATTTTGTAAGGGATTTCACTTGATTTCTTTGCAGAAAGGGAGCAGTGATGACATTTTGTACAGATCTCTCCTGTGAAAAACCTAGGTGTGATATTTGGAAGCAGCCCTGGTTGGGAAAGCATATTGCCAGTAATCAAAAGACTTTAGGGGTGGCAAATGATGTGGCAAGTTCCCTGATAGCAGAACTTCACTTAACTTTCCATAGATTACGATATGCCCCCCAAATTGTATTTCCTCCTGCCTCTGTGCAACACACAGTGAAGAAAAGCATATTTTCAGATGATGAAGCCAAATTTTAACTAAACTGAATAGCTCAAGAGCATACAGTTTTTATGAATGTATAGAGGAGATATAAATTAGTATCATTATTGACTGGCCAAGAAAGATTAGAAATTAAGACTTACTGTACATCTCACCAGACACTGCCTGCCTCAAACAAAATGTCCTTTAATCTCAGTTTGTTCTGGACAGAGAAAAAATAGTTCACCCAAAGACCACCTCTTCCCAGTACCACTTTCCACAAAACCTTTTTGTCCCTGTGTCTGCCTAGCAAATGATTTCTAGCCTCATGCTCACTGAAATCATGGGCCTGGCACCCTCACCTGCCTAGGGCTGAATTGTGTGGCATTACACTACGTGTGTGAGCTTTAGATTAAAGGCATTAAAATGATTATGCAGTCAGGCTGACATCAAGAAATCATCACCATGAAGTGCTGCCTTGTTGCCCAAGGGTTCTAGGATAAAATCTGCTTCAACTCCCACTTTCTCATTACTCTTGGGCCTGTGTCATTGCCTCTTAGCGTCACCCAGCCATCTGGAACAACTGTGGAATGAGAGACACCTCAAAGCTCCTCCATTAGTCAACACAACCAGCATTAAAGCTGAACTTGACTCTGGGGCTGGTTTTGTTTTTGTCTGAACTACACAGGATTCAATGGCAAATTAAAAAAATACTAACAGATCTACTGACCATGTGGCTGCACCAGGTGTGTTGGAAGGAGATGGAAGGTATGGGGCAGCGTGGAGAGCCAGTGGCCTCCTCAGTGGCTGTTCTTTACTGTGGTGGCTTTAGGGTGGTGGCAAAGTGACCTTCAAGGCCTTTTCTGGAAGATGAAAGTAAGGAAGGGTCTATCTAGGGCTCAGGGCCCATCAGCGGCCCGTGAGCGCCATGAGCGCCCAACTCTTCGACACCTTGTGCCTTGCACTTCAAAGCGTCTCACGTGCTGGCCACCTGTCTGACCACATATCCACACCTGGGGTGATTTTATGGCCAGCAGTCACAGAACTGACCGGCTTACTGCACCTTACCTCTCAGTACAGCTCTGTTCCCAGCAGTGGCCTGAGGTCTTCGTATTTGGAAAATAATTGCCTTTAGTTTTGCCCATGGAACATTTGGGTTAACAGACAGCTTTCTTTTAGTTTTTCTTTTTTACTTTGTGTTTTTGGGAGTTCTCTTTTTATATTTTTCATAGTTCCCCAAGGACGTGTGTATAGTGTCAACAATAATGAATGACATGAACTTCTACCATAAGGAGCTGGAATATCATGGTAATCTAGTTTTCATGCTCATTTTGCCTCACGGAACTCTCTCTGAGGAATTAAAAAAGCCTGAGAAAAACAGAATTCACATAAACTCGCCTTATTTTCTAACTTCATCTCTATGCCTATGGGGAACTAGATAAATTGTCAGCCTTCAAATACAAATTACACTGCTCAAGAATGATAGATCACTTCATACTCAAATATTCCATCCAGTAATAATAAAAATAAAATCTTGTGTTTGTTCCATTGATAACAAACCCTCTTTGCAGTGCTAACCCACCGCCATGGTCAGCTCTGCAGCAGCGGAGGGTGCGGCTGCAGGACAGATGAAGCCGATCTAAGCTGGACTGTTTTCTTCCACGCTCACATCACTGCTGCTGCTCAGAACAGGGCTGCTTATTTTATTTTACTTAGTTAGCTTCTTACCTGCTTAGTACCGGAAGCAGCCCTGCAAAGGAGTCAGAGGAACAGCAATCCCTGCTCAGAGAACTGCATGGGACAGTAGCAACAACATTTCAGATCAACTTAAATAGTCATGAAATAGCTGCCCTGGACAGATAAAGAACTGTATAGAGAGAGCGATATGATTTGTAGGTCTCTTTCTTAATTGCTTTGCATGCCTTGTAATCACCTGTACTATGCTAAGAGTACAAGGCAATTATAAAGTGACAGCAAAGCCTTCTGGACCTGCGTGAACAATATTATTTATGCTCAGACTAATTTTAATATGTGTAACAGTAATCCCTATGATTAATTTGCCAGCTTGGGTGGAAATTAAGAAACCTGTTTGCCTAAGACTTGCCAAACCAGTCCTTCTCACTGTCTGGAATGAATTTGATGCGTCTGTCTTCATATAAAAGAAGCGCTGCTTTACCTGTACTGGAATCAATTAAAAAGGGAAACTTATGAATGTCATATAAAAATGTTCTACAACAAAGCAGTTCAGTCTGCGTAAGAAAGGGTGGAAAACTATAATGGAATAGGAAGCAGAACAAAGCAGATATCTTGTGCTACAGTCCATGCTAAGCACTCTCCACAGAGTGCTATCAGCCGAAAAATCACATCCTTAGCAGGAGTAATTATTCCATTTCCCAGGGTGAGTGTATGCTGTGACCATCTAAAGAGAGAACAACTGTGAATAAATCCAAAAATTAGCGTTTCGGGGGTAAATGGAAACAGGAAACTGCACCAAAAGACTAATTGGCTCACAAGGTAAAGAATAGTGCTACTGTAACCCAGACGGTCTCACTAGAGTTGGAAATTTTGGGCATTACCAAGCTCTTACCCTGCTCTAGAGCTGGAGGCAGAGGTGTATAACTTAGGTATAACTTAGTGCTACTGTCTGTACCCACGGCAGATGAAGGGGTTTCTGATGAGCGTCATGCCAGCAGTCCCCATCAGCAAGGGGGACTATTCCGAGGCTGCGTCCTGTCACCCGCTGGGTATTCACGGTCCCCACAAAAGCAGTGTGAATAAAACTAACCTCACCTCATTGCAGACCTAGAATTTTTTTTTCCCAAGAGAATGACCCACCGCCTGCCTAACATAATACAAAGTTGTTTTTTTTCAGCCATGCCCTGCAAGTCAATACTTGCTGTTATGTAATTAAACACAGTGTATCAGCTCACATGGGCTTTTTAATGGAAAAAGAGTACATTTTAAGATTTGTGGCCAGATTCATCAGCCTGCTTTGACAGCTCTGTGCTGCTCCAGTGACACAGAACAACCTTAAGCCTGCAATAACTGCTTGATTAAACCAGCTTGTGGCTGAATCACTGGAGCCATGCAAAGCAGCCCAAGCATACAGGCAAACCTGGCTTCTAAAGTACTTTTTGTGAGATTTATCTTTCAGCCTAACTTAATTTCCAGGATCTAATTACCTTTAAAAGGTTGGTCAAGACTTCTCGGTTAATACATCTGGGGAGAAAGCTCTCTGTGATGCTTTCAAGGAATCGGTAACACCTATGCCCATACGCAGCCGTGTACAATGTGAATAGCAGCTGCATTTCTGCACCAGGATGGAAGTGAAACCCAGGGGCCCTGCTAGGCAGTACTGTGGCATAGGGAGAGGCAGAAGGAAAGCCAAGCACAATGTAGCTTGTGGAGGGCAAATATTACGGAAATAACCTCCGATGCTGCTACAGAATTAAACCAAAACAGGATGCAGAAAGATCCAGTGGGAAAAATGACTTTGCAAAAAAGGAAACTAAGCCATATTTATAAAGCGAGACTCGTGACCTTGCCGAGAAGTAGAACTCCGTCCGTCATTTTCCACCATGGTTAAATAACGTCTTGTGAAGGATCAGGCTATTATTTCCAAGCTTCCAGACTTAATTTGCCATTGCGAAATCACTGAAATTTCTTCAAACAGGACAAAAAGTGCATTCCTCCTTCAGGACTGCACTCTGTACATGCCAAATCTAGAGTTATAAAACCAAGCTGTTCTGGAGTTATCCAAGCATAAAAAATGGCTTCTGAACAATTTTCTAAGAAGAAAACTGTTTATCATTTTCCAGAAAAAAAATCCCTTGGGCAGACATCAAGTGTGGAAAATTTTAAGCTAAATGTGGCTCTCTGAGCATTATAGAAGCAAATAAGAGAAGCAGTTTAGAGTGAAGGTCATCTTGCGAGGCAGGAGCAGTGGTTCCAATGTTCAGGCTGGATGTTGCTCCCACTGTGAGGCTGTTTTCAAACCACAGTCTACTAATTTTCCCCGAAAAGAACAGATTTTCTTGAGATTTGGCATATTGTATTTCTGCCGCAGAGCTTTCTTGGGAAGTTGGCAAAATCAGGTGAGGGAGGGGACTAGTTGTTTTGACTGAGTTTGTTTTCAGTATAACACTTTATGAATTTAGCTACACTGAAAAATAAATATATATATGTGTATATATATGTACGTGTGTGTGTGCGTGTGTGTGTGTGTGTAAAAGTTTTTTGACTCACCAGATCCTGCAAGTGACTGTTCTAGTCACTTCTTATCTGCTCTGCTAATCGAGCAGCGGGTTTGAGCCTCTCATTATTAGAAGAAGGGAGTTTGGGATATTGTATACACTTATATCTATTTACATATATCTATTTATATATATATCTATATATATATATGCATAAATACAAATGCAGCTCACAGTATCATTACATTTGTCCTGAAGTTGGCTATAGCCATGCTCTTTGGAAGTGTCATAAGGAACCAGAACATATTCCTGTGAATATTACTGGATAATTCAAATGTGATCGTCACTGATAAATACAGCAGCATAAATGCAAATTGGGGAAGAAATGCACTTCCTGCCTTATGAAGGCCATCCCTTTATAAAGGAAGTGCTCCACCTTGATTGGAAAAATCATCTAACTCTAGAGATGAAATAAATAAATAAAAAGTTTAATACTTTTTTTAAGTAAGTAATAAAATTGAGAAAAGCATAATAGGCAGAGTGGAAAGAGAATTTGATCTTAAGGAAAATAAATCAAAAATGAATTACATAAATGTGACAAAAAAGGGATCTATAGACAGAAGTTCAAGGGCAATGGAGTTTTGTGCATGTTAAGACAAAGAAACTCACTGATTTTGTTTGTAGAATAAAAGTTGGGGATTTGTCAACAAAAATGTCCCAAAAGAGCTATAAAAGTCACTCTTAAAAAAAAAAAATCAGCTTGCTTAGATAATTTCTAGCCAAGAAGGGCAGAGGAAATCCCTGGGCTGGCCCAGTCCTTCTCCTCAGCCACAGATGGGCAGGAGGCAGGGGCTGCCCCTGTCCAGCCTTGGACACCTCCTTGGAGAACCCTCACTCGAGGGCTGCTCAACCTCCCTTCTCCTCTAGGTCAGCTGAGAGAAAGAGGCGCTTGACAATGAAATTCATCTGCCCAGAAGTAGACTTGTGTGTCTGGTTTGAAGAATCTCATTCTAACGCACTATCCACAAGGTGATCCTTGCGTTTCTCAGGATGGCTCGTGAGGCATCAGTCCTGGCTCCCAATGTGATCCTACGTCCCAAAGAGTGGATGGTATCTTTGGATGTATAAATAAGGTGATCTTGAGTGGGAAAGAAGAAGTTACTTGATCTCCACGTTTGACACTCGTGTCATTCCTACTAGAAAGTTGAATCGTGTTCCAATACCTACAAGAGAGGAAAGCGATGCTGCGCTGAAAACATTCAGAGAAGAGCTGGGAGGCTTCTCAGATTTCCTGCAGGACGATGCAAGAGTTGGAGAGACACAGGCAAATATCATTTGTTTTTGTAATGTAAAATACATTCACAACCTTAATAAATATGCAAATAGATATATACACACTTAAGATGGGAATAGGAAAAAAACAACAAGGTAAGAATAAATTAGGATTTTAAATTCACATAATTTCTACTATCTATCTGAATTGCCCTCTGGAATTGTCTGGAAGTCCTGGTCGACTCTACAGAGACTGCAGGTGATTAGGCTGCTTATACAGACATTTCTGATAAGACTCGTCAGGGCGGGTTTGGGTGAAAGTGCTGTTCAGATGGCAGAGCCAAACCTTGTTCCCTTAAAATCAGAAGCACGATTAAAGCGTTGGAAAAGACACCTTGCAGTGAGGAGCTCAGGAAGTTCAGTCTGTTTTGCTCGCTATGGGGAGGTCAAGGGGTGCCTTAATCACAGTCCCGCGCTACCTACGGGGATAATGTCGGTAATGACTTCTCAGCCTCGCCGGTGAGATGCAATAAAAGCCAGTGGCTGAAAGCCGAAGGTAACTCCGGCTAGAAACCACATATAATTGTTGGCAGCCACAATAAATAACAATTAGAGCTTTTTCACAGGCTGCCTGCTGCTCCTTCAGCACAGGCAGCTGTTAAATCCAAATAAGATTTAAATATATATGTGTGTGTGTGTTTTAGTATGTGTGTGTATATATAGGCTGTCACTTTAATGACACTCAAAGAAGTAACATGGGTCGTGCAGTGCCGGATTCGGGCCAGAATCTCACGACTGTCCGGTAATCTAAGAATCTGTAAACCTCCTATCCCGGAGGTTTCTTACTTTGATCTCGTTAAAGAAACTGTTATGCACATGCTTATCATGTTGACATTTAAGCACTCGTAATGTATGCACATGGTTCAAAGCAGGGTAATTACCATTTTTCCAGCTCAGCCCTCTTGCAGGATTTGCCACCGCCTCTCCCAGCGCTCTTGTTTTGAAAACCAATTCCCATTATCTAAAAGACCTTCCAAAGCAAACAGAGCAGTGCAGCACTTTCTAATATTTATTTTGCGTTCTCAAAGAAAAAACAACAGTGATAGTTCAGAGGGAGGGGGGCTATTTTTTCTGAAAAAATCACGGTCTTAAATGGCCTCTCTGCCCCTTTACCCCGGCAAAGGACCAGCTCCGGGGCAGTTGTGCGGTGCAATCTGAGATGTTTCATGGGAATCAGCCCCCAGCTGCGGCAGCAGACTGCAAATGGGAAGGGTTAAGGTCACCGCGATCCTTCCCTTTGCTCTTCCTTCCTCCAGGACGTGGACACGAGCACTGGTCCCGCAGGCACCTCCTGCCTGGGTGCTCCGGCCCGCGGGGCGCCCATCACCCGGCTCCACGTCTGGCCTTGTGCCTTGTTGCCTTCCCAGCCTTATCGTGGGCCAGGATCCGCGTCGGGCACAGCCGGCTGCCCGGGGCAGCGCTCCGAGGAAACGCACCCGATGATAGGAGCCGCGCTCCCGCCTCGGCCGCCGGCTCCTCGCGTGACCTTGGGCTGCAGCCCCGTCTGCGCGGTGTTCAAGAAACGCGGATAACGTCTCTCGTCTGCCTCACAGGGACAGCGTGAGGCCGCTGCCTCTCGGGCTGATGAGGCCACGCTAACCTTGTCAACCTGCTGTCCCGTCTCGCTGCGAGAGAGCGCCCGTGGGGACCGCCGCGTCCTCGTGCAGTGATTTGCAATCTCCCGCCTGCAAATAGGGATAGCCAGGGGCTGCCTCGGCCTATTCCCAGCTCCGCTGCGATGTCTGTGTTCATGGGGTGCCCGAACAGCGATGCTCGCGGTGCCGGACCTGCCTGGGGACACACGTGACGCTCGCAAAGCCGCGCGCACACGGGGAGGTCGCCGGGATGGGGCTCTGCGCGCGTTTTCAGAGTGCTCCGCAAACAGTCCGTTAATAGATGACATATTCTCGCTGAAGGCACAACCCGCTCAACCAGATTTTATTGCAGGTGTAAATAATCCTGGGAGAATCCAAGTGTGAGCCCCAGTGCTTCGCTCTTACCCTGCTCCGGCTGGAGCCACGAGGGTCTCCTCGCTGCCCCAACCCGCTTCCCCCAGTGCAACTTAAGGAATAAAACGGGGCAGCTGGGACCTTCCCACGGCTGCAGGGCTCTGGGGAGGAAGAGGAGGCGCCTGCCTCCCCCGGCAAACCCAGTGCGTCCTGGGCGAGCACAGGGACAAACCCCCAACGGACGAACCGAGTAACGGGACATCCCCAAGCAGCATCGGCCAGTGATTCGGCAAGCGGCAATCGCAGCCAAACGCCCCCCGCCCCGAAACTGCTTCACGTTTTCTTAATTACCAAAAATGCAGAAAATCGTCCTTGGCGCCAGCTCGACGCCTCCCCGAGGACGGGACGTCTTTAGCAGCGTGCGGAGGGAGCAGAGCGGAGGGAAAAGCCAGGAGATGGGGATGGGCTGGGGGGCAGCAGGGATCCTCCAAGGGGGAGACAAGGAGATTTTGAGGGATGGGGGTGATGCGGGTAGGGGACACCACGTTGGGGGGACATTTCTCTTACACGGAGAAGCCCGGCAGGGCCTCCCCACGGCGGGACGGCCTCAGGGACATTGGGGACACGCTCAGGTGTCCCCATGCGGGGGGAACACGTTTCTCAGGGATGCGGGGGCCGCACTTCCGCGCTCCCTCGAGAGCACAGGACGTTCTTCAAGACCACGGGGGGACACGGAGGGCTCCACACCGAGGACAGGGACGGGGACGCGGGGGGAGAAGCTCCGCACGCAGCGCGGGACGCTCCGGGGCGGCGGGAGAGGGTTCCTGGGGCCCCTCTCTGGAGGGGGGACACTGCTCGGGGACGCGGAC
>JAWLRI010000551.1:2413289-2443531 GCA_034781795.1 Crypturellus tataupa
CCCCTCCGCAGCGGCCCCGCGGCCCGGCCCGAGAGCCCCGAGCGGGCTCAGCGCTGCGGAGAAGCCTCGGCCGGGCAGAGCCCAGGGCCGGGCCCCCCTCTCTGTGCCCTGCCCCGGCCCCGCCGCTCGGGCGCCGCGACGGAGCCCGGAGCCCCGCGCGAGCCAGCGCGGTCCCCTCCGGGTGTCACCGCCCGCGGGACGGGGCCCGGAGCCCGCGCGAGCAGCCGCGTTTAGCGCTCTTGGAAATGCACCCTCACCTTGCAGCAGCAGCAGTTAAAAAACCAAACAAATCCGCCCCCGTTATTCCAGGAGAGTCGTGACTTTGCCAGCGCGGTTCCCCCTGCCTTCCCTGCCGTTTGCTCGCTGCCTGCGAGACCCAGGCACTGCCCCGAACAAATAGACGCGTTTGTTTAAACTGCTTCTGTAACTTGCTTTTTTTTTTTTTTTTTCCTTGCTCTCCTCCAAAATTGCACCCCTGAGGTTTAGGGCTGGCTAAACCCCGCTCACGTTATTGAAATCGATGGGCTGGATTTGCGTGGTGCTAATCTAGGGAATAAAATGCTCGGGCTTTGGCTTCGGACCATTTCTGAACCAGAGGGAGACAATATTTTTAGGGTTTTTTTTTTCTCCTTTGTTTTTATTGTTCTTGGTTTATTTGTTTTATGCTGCTTCCTGTTTTTCAAGGCAAGCGACCAAATATTACTCCTAAAAAAGACAAAAAGAGAACTTGTTATATTATATATACGTGTAACTTTCTTCTAACTCACTTCTGACTTGTGTTTTTCCCTCTCCTAGTTCTTCCTTTGTTCGGTCTATGTTCCTATGTGCACCGAGAAGATTAACATCCCGATAGGGCCCTGCGGTGGCATGTGCCTCTCGGTCAAAAGGAGGTGCGAACCTGTCCTGAAAGAATTCGGGTTCGCCTGGCCGGAAAGCCTCAACTGCAGCAAATTCCCCCCGCAGAACGATCACAACCACATGTGCATGGAGGGCCCGGGGGACGAAGAGGTTCCCCTGCACAGCAAGACGTCCCTGCAGCCCGGAGAGGAGTGCCACAGCATGGGCTCTAACTCGGAGCAGTACATCTGGGTCAAACGGAGCTTGAACTGCGTCCTCAAGTGCGGCTACGACGCCGGGCTCTACAGCAGGTCGGCCAAGGAATTCACGGATATCTGGATGGCCGTGTGGGCCAGTCTCTGCTTCATATCGACGGCGTTCACGGTCCTGACCTTCCTGATTGATTCATCCAGATTTTCCTACCCAGAGCGCCCAATCATATTTTTGAGCATGTGCTACAATATTTATAGCATTGCTTATATTGTGAGGCTAACTGTGGGCCGGGAAAGGATATCCTGTGATTTTGAAGAGGCAGCAGAACCTGTTCTTATCCAAGAAGGTCTTAAGAACACAGGATGTGCTATAATTTTCTTGCTGATGTATTTTTTTGGGATGGCTAGCTCCATCTGGTGGGTCATTCTCACATTGACGTGGTTCCTGGCGGCAGGACTCAAGTGGGGCCACGAAGCTATAGAAATGCACAGCTCCTATTTCCATATTGCTGCCTGGGCCATCCCTGCGGTGAAGACCATAGTCATTCTCATTATGAGACTGGTCGACGCGGACGAGCTCACTGGCCTCTGCTACGTTGGCAACCAGAGCCTGGACGCGCTCACGGGCTTCGTCGTCGCGCCACTTTTTACCTACCTGGTTATCGGGACGCTGTTCATCGCGGCCGGGTTGGTGGCCTTATTTAAAATCCGGTCTAACCTTCAGAAAGACGGAACTAAAACCGACAAACTGGAGAGACTGATGGTCAAAATCGGTGTCTTTTCAGTGCTGTACACCGTCCCAGCGACGTGCGTCATCGCGTGTTACTTTTACGAGATCTCTAACTGGGCTGTTTTCCGCTATTCGGCCGACGATTCCAACATGGCCGTGGAGATGCTCAAAATCTTCATGTCCCTCCTGGTGGGTATCACGTCGGGCATGTGGATCTGGTCGGCCAAAACGCTGCACACGTGGCAGAAGTGCTCCAACCGGCTGGTGAACTCAGGGAAAGTGAAGCGGGACAAGAGAGCGGATGGGTGGGTGAAGCCTGGGAAAGGCAACGAGACGGTGGTGTGAGGACGGCGGCGCCCCGGGCTCCCTCGCGGCCTCGTCACGTGGAGGGGACGTGTTGCAGGGCCAGGGCTGGTGAGCGGAGCGAGGCGGATGCGGAACCTGTCTCCGAGGTGGGGAAGAGAGGGGAAAAGCCTTAAAGAAAAGCAACCCAAAAGTCATGCTGCAAATGCGATAGCCATAAAATATGTGCTGCCCAAAATAGGAAGGCCCAGGGAGGCTTTAAAAGCTGTGAAAAAAACCAAACGCATTATTTTTATTTGTATTTTCTGAAGCAGGATGCATATGCTGAAGTCTCTGGAAGTGGCAGGACTGTAGCCACCCTGTAGCCAGGGTGTGGGATGGGGTTTTCCTTGAGTCTTCTTACTGACGGTGGAAGGGCAGGGGCCAGAACCTGGGTCGAGTTAAGGTCCTCGTGTCCGAAGGTGGAGTTTCCAGGAGCTCAGTTAACTTCTCTCTGAGCTGAGCACCAGGAAGGAAGTTCCCGTTGAGGAATTTGTCTTTCCACCCTGAGGAATCCTATTACTCCCATTAGTGTTGCACGCTGCACAGATCCGTTTTGGTCCTGCTTTGAGCAGAAATTTAGACCTCACAAGGTCCCTGGCAGTCTTAATTACTTTATGATTTTATCAACATTTATCTTTAAAAAAAAAAAAAATCTCTTTACTCAGGGCCATTAGCAGAAGGAGAGGAGTAACTGACAGCCTGGAAGCTGTTTGTGCTGTTCTGCATCCATCACCATGACCCACCCACCTCTCCCTGCCCTTTCAGGTGCTCCTGCTGTTTCCAGCAGACTGCGTTATTGCCCTGCATTTGATAGCTTTAAATAAAGTCTTATGTTCTAGTGTTCCTTCCTACAGCAAAGAGGAAAAAAACGTGTGGAGGGTCTCCTCGGAGCAGTGTCAGTCTCCTCCATGTGAGTTTATCTGTGTCTCTCTGGAGATCCACCGCACGAAGCAATTAAGTCTTAATCTATTTCATTCAGTGCGATGGTATCTCTGCCGACGCCAGGCGAAACGCTCAGCTCCTTGGCAGCCTCGTGTTCACACAGATCACTGCTGTAATTATGTGTGTCGGTTGCAATTAAAAGAACATTCTGAGCCCGTGACGTAGCGGCCGAGCTGACGGCCCCAGAGCGATGCTCCCATTGCTCGCTGGCGCCTCCGGAGTTCTGTTAGCCCATAGATATGTTCAGAGCAAGGGCAGGCCTCGGTCGCTGGGAACTGGAGACATTTTCAACCCTTATAAAGGGAGCCAAAGACAAGAGATTGAACGTCTTGAGGGATAGAGCTATTTCATACCCAATGTTGAGATCTTTTATCCTTTTAGTTGGCCTGTAGTGCTAAAGGGGGGCTTGAATCTTGTGCGTGGGGCTTGTTTGGCTGGTGAGAAGCGTGATGGAAACATCAGTAGTCCCTGACCACTCGGGAGACGATTTCTGGTCTTGATTCCTATTGAAGGTTCTTTGGTTTTGACTGAATTTTTACTCCATTTGTTTGTGTGGACCCCGGTCAGCTGCTGAGTGTCCCCCGGTGCCCCAACTCTTGTGACCCTGCGGGCAGCTGAGACCGCGCTGCCTCGTTGTGGCCCTCGCTGCGTGTACAGGTGCCCCGTGCGCTTCCCAAACCACAATTCGCTCCAGCTCTGGCCGTGAGCGCTAATCTGTCCCAGAAGTGTGTATTGTTTCAATGTCAATGTTGAAACATGTGCTGGAGCACATTTGGAGAGGAAAAAAATAACCAAACAAACCCTAATTGCAGTCTTTGCGGTTGGGCTCCCTCTCTAGCAGAACAAGTGACAACTTGACACGTTCTGCTCCGAGCGCGCGCGGTGCTGGCCGGCTCCGCGTGCCAGCTGCGCCTCCCGATCCTCCCCGCAGAGGCTCCCGCTGCTAGAGCCGCGTTGGGCCCGTGGACAAGGAGCTCTGTGTGCCGAGAGCTGCTGCGTGTGGAGCCTCCCCGGCGCAGCGAGGGCTGCGAGAGCAGCAGCTCCATCCTGGCTTGCAGGGGGTGAAGGCACCGTGTGCAGCTCCTCTCCTAACCTCATATTGGCCACGTTCTTCCAGGTGTCCTTCACGCTCAAGGGCTTGGATTTTCGTTCAGATTCCTGTATCTCCTGGACCCTCTGGGCTCCAGACAGATGTCCCAGTGATTTATGACTCGGGAAGCGCTCGGGCCAGGATGCCACCGCACTGCCTCACGAGGGAGCTGGGGGGATAAACCACGAGCGAGCCCTCCGCTCCAAGGCTTGGAGGTGGCGCGGGGAGACGCACCAGCTGTTCCCGGAGGAGCAGTTTTCCCAAGTGCTCCGTGCCAGCCCGGAGCAAGGCTGGCTGGCTGCCTCCTGCTGCGGCGACTGACCAGCTCCGCTCGTCCATCCCGCCGTTCCCCGTGTCCCACTCCGGGCACTCGCGACGGGGAGCCACAGCAGGGAGCAGCGTGGGCGCCCGGGACAGGCGACTCTGCAGCTCGGGCGTTCTCTCCTTTCAGTGCTCTTATGAATCTCAAGCCAAAAAAATGTGTGACTAATCCCGGCTCGGAAGCGCCGCCGCTGCGGTTATAGGAGAGACGCCGCGGCGGCACCTTCCTCACGGGATCCCTGCTCCTTCCTGCCGCGCGCCGCGATCCCGCGCGGGCCGGAGGGGCGCGAGCGTCGCTCCCGCATTGCACAGTCAGGTCGGCTGCTTCTTCTGAGCTTTGTCACGTGGGGGTGTGCGGAAAACATAGCTACTTTGATGTATGTACTGTAAATTTCTAATTTATCACTGTAAAAAAAAAAAAGACACAAAACTTTGCTATTTAATTTTTATATCGAAATAAAGTTTTACCCTCTGTGGAGAACTAAGGTGTTCCTGGCAGCCCCCGTGTTTTGCTGACTTTCTCTCTCAACACCATCCCCATTCCTTCCTCCCAAGGGGAGGGCTGCCCTTGCAGAAGGCTCCTCTTCATCACACGCGTGACAGCGTCTGCCTCCAAATAGGAATCAGCTCCGGGAATTACGGTGGAGAGCAGCCACGTAAGCGCTGGCCTGTTAAGGACACCACAACTTCTGGAGAGAGAAATCCCATTCTTGGTGATTAGCTTGAAAAGTGTTTGCTGCTCAGGATATTGTCAGCCCTTCAGAACAGTTTTCATTTACTGTCTGCATTTTATTACTATTTGTTTTTAATCAAGGTCGGTAATGCTCCACTTGGTTTTATTCCATTTTGACACCTCTTCATTGGTTATGATGAACAGCTGAGTTCCTCCTTTTGTGCATGTCCTTCACCAGCTCCTTTGACGCTGATACTACATTTTATGATATTATCTTAACCCACCTGAATATGATGAAGCATTTGGTATGCAGGATTACTTGAAATAGCATAATTTTGTTCTAATAAGGAACTAAATCAGACTAGCATGGATAACACTGAGTATGTGCTATAAAAGAAGAACAAATTGTCACCTGGGTATCGATACCTAGTGAGGTTCTGAAGAGCAGCATCTAAACCTGGTAATTAGAGCGATTTGCTCTTGCCGCTGAGATTAATGAGATCTCTGACTTGAAACTTGTAATTTGCAGTCTTTAATACAGCTGCAGTTAAACACAACAAACATCAAAGAAAAGAGCTTCTGGGGGAGGGAGAGGGCTCTCCAGAGCTGTTAACGCTGACCAAGAGTCTCCGATGCGATGTACAAGATGTTGTTGTCTACTGCAGGCCTCTCTGATGTCCTTCTGCCCTTGCACAAGTCAGCCCAGATCGGGTGTCTTGGAGGTAACCTGTGACCAAGAGGGCTGCTCTGGTTGCTCCAGCCTGGGGTCAACCTGCATAAACCGCTATAATGACACATCAGCCCAGGTTTGACTACAGAGGGGAGAAAAACTAACCTTTATAAGGACTTTTTAAAAGTGATTTTCCTGTTTTATTTATTATCTCCTTTTTTTTTTTTTTTTTTTTTTTTTTGAGATTTTTTCTGCCTTGTTCTGCAGAAGCTCCTGAAAGAGAGAGTCAATATTAAAGAGTAGTGGTCCAGAAGTGTTGAATTCTACTGCGAGAAATCAAAACCAGCCTAAGCCCCAGTACTGCGGAAAGGCCGGATCATGAGACACCGGCTCTGGCAATGGAGTTTCCACCACACCCCTCCACCCTCGACTCCTTTTCCCATAATTGCGCTGCCGTTCGTCTCTTCCTTAGTTCCTTGTTGCTGCAGCTCTTTGTGGGGCTGAGATGTAACCCAGATCAGCAAAAAGATCTGGGTTAAAAACAACCTTCAGGGTTTGTGCTTGGTTACGTTTTGAAGCGTATTTTAAGCTCAGCTTTGCTTGCCGGCGATCTGACAGATGTGGCAGCCCCACGAGCAGTTGCACTGGGCAAACGAGGCTATTTGAACTGCTGAGGCTGCCCTAAGTAGCGCTGGATACTCAGGCCAGCACTGCGATGTGCTGAACCTCCGAGTATCCCCCAGTGCCACCCCAACCGAGACAGATCCAGGAGGGAGCAGGGAAGAGCTGCAGCTACCTAAGCGGGTTCCAGCACATGTGGCCACTGCTAAAATAACAAATCCTTCATAAGGCTGGCGGTAGCTCTGTATGATCTTGGAAGGCCAGGCTTAGGTTTGTCTCTGTGCCCACAGGTGGAAGTCTCATCGCACCTCCCTCCGCAGCTCTGTCTCCCATGCTTGCCAGTGCTTTCTTTGGCCGCACTTGCACTAAATGGCTCATAAAACACATACCAAGACCGTCTAAATCTAGGATGGTTCAACCAGATGACAAAACATGGGTTGCGCTGAGCACAAAGCATCTTGCAGAGCCGGTGCCGCGTGTGCTGCGTGGTGCCGAGCTCCCATCCCAGCTGGCCCGCGCGCGGGACGAGAGGATCGTTGCAAACGGGGCAGCTCCCGGCTGCGGCCGCGCTGGTGCAGCGGATCCCGTATCACTGTCATTTCCTGCAGCTGGGAAAGCATTTCTGGCTGGAGGTCCCCTGAATCCTGGCAAACTCCAGCTGCTGTAACAGCTTTTTGTTGTTAATTGCCAGATGTTTTGATTTATGCTCTGGGAACAGCTTACGAAGCGGCGGCTGGAGGAGCACGGAGGCGGTTCCAGGGTAGCGGCGGCAGAGGGGGAGCCGTCTGGGACGGCATTGCTGGGGCGCTGCGCTGCCTCTGTGGCGTTTTTGGAGCGTGGAAGCTGCCCGTTTTTCAGATATTAGGTGCAACACCACAGGAAGCAGGTTAAATTCCACACAAAAACACTGCTGCTCTGAGCGGTCTAATGTAATTTATAGCTGTTGATTTTGTTCCTCACTGGTTTTGCTTGCCAAAAGCAAAGGAGCTGATCCAGGGTTAGGGTTAGGGTTACGGTTAGGGTTAGGGTTAGAGTTAGGGTTAGGTTTTAGGGTTAGGGTCAGGTTAGGGTTAGGTGCATTTCAGAGGGGTAAGGAGAGGGAGATTTAACCTAATATTTCCAATTTTTTAATCACTAGCTTAAAAGGTTACTACAAAATCACCTGTGGCTTGTGGATAAGCCGATGAGATACTGATTTCATCTTGTATTTGCGTCCGTCCTGAGCTAGTTTTCTGACTGTTTGGCCCATGACTGCACAAGGAGAGGGTTTTCGTTTGGGGCCGCAGCAGCTGCGTTTCACAGAGCCGCTTTGGCTCAAGCCCTGCGGACTGGCGGTAATGGAGCTGCACGGTGCGGCCGGAATTAAACTCAGACTTCCCAGGTTTTGCTGCGTTTGCGGCCGGTTGCTTGCAGCAAGGAGTGGGTGACATCTAGCGGTTGCTCCCAGGCCCTGGTCCCAGCCCTAGCCCCAACATCAGGCCCAAGTTTTGGTCTCAGGTCCCAGGTCCGGGACCCAGCTCCACATCCCGGTTCCAGATCCCAGCCCCAGCCTCAATCAAAGTCCCTTTTGCAGGTCCAGGTCCCAGATTCATAATCCGATTCCAGGTTCCAGCCCCAGCCTCAACCAAAGTCCCTTTTCCGGTCCAGGTCCCAGATCAAGGTCCCAACTCCAGGTCTCAGCACCAGCCCCAAGCAAAGTCCCGGTCCCAAGTCCAGGTCCCAGCTCCAGAATCAGCCCCAGCCTCAAGCCCTAGCCCAAGGTCCAAGTTCCACGTCCCAGCCCCATGTCCCAGGTCCAGATCCCAACCCCAAGACGCAGCCCTAAGCCCTCAGCCCCTGCTCAGGCCCTCGCTCCTTGCAGGCCCAGGCTGGGCAGGGCAGAGGGGCAGTCTCCGTCCTGAGCAGGCGTCATTCGCTCTGCTGCTGTTGGCAGTGCTAGGAAAGGGCTGGCAGACCCAGGCCGAAAGCAGAGTCTGCGCAGCCACACACGGGAGAGCCACAGGGAACTCGGAGCGTCTTTCCGACCAGTAGAGGATGTGGATGAGGCCTGGAAATGGGACAGAGTGGCTCTCAGGGGAGGAGGGAATATGTATGTAATGTCCAAAATCAGTTACACAGGGCCTGGTGCATAAAAATATGACAAACCGTAATACCATTTCTCTCACAAAACTACTATGTTTCTACAGCTGTGGCCAGACCAGAGCCAAAAGAATTTAAGAGCCATCCTTGTATCCCCAGAGAACAGTTTTATAACTGAAGGAGGGAAAGGGGCAGATCTCATCCTGAAATACTCGTAATTCATCCAGAAGATGAGACAAAGATGTCTGGGTTTGTGGTGGAGCGATCTAGGTTTCTCACTTGCAGGACCTTGAGGTCCTTCCCGTTCGAGTGATGCTGAGAGTGGATTCCACATCTGAGCAGATGCCTCAGGATGCTCCACAAGGATCCTTATCCCTCCCTCCCTGCTCTTTCCTCAGAGTACAGGGCACTGAGCTTTTATTTTTAATTAATTTGTTTGTTTATTTATTTATTTTGCAAGGAGGGGTGGGAGGAGTGCAAATGACTGATGTAAAGGGGCTCCCATTTCTGAGAGGCTGTCCCTGGAGCAACTTAGCTTTCAGCATGTTATTTTCCCTCTAACCACAGGAGACTCCTATTAACCTCCTAGCAGCAGGAGGAAGACCAAAAGGCTTGAGCATCTGTTGGCCAAAGAGATGTACAGAGCAGGGTGGTTAGGGGAAAATTCCCCATTTGGACAGATTCATAGCAAAACTAGAAAAGAGGATTTCTGGTCCCGTTCCTAGTTGTAGCCCTGGGGTCATCTCTACCAGTTTCAGGACTGAGAGGGGTTTTCTTTCACAGGGAGCAGAGCAGGTCCCGCTCCCATGTGCTTGGCCCGGCTGAAGAGTCGGTCATTGCCTGCAGAGGGGCAAGTCCCAAGGCCGAGAGCACTGGATTTTCAATAAATGCAGCCATTTACAAAGGGTAGGTCTGTTCACACCTGAAATCTCTAGTTTTTCCTCAAAATGCTCTGATCACAGCCTTACACGAGCAGGACACTTAGAGCTGTCATTTGAACAGAACTAGACTGACATTTGGGCTAAATGGGAGGTCTGTTTGGAGGCATTTCCCAGCTTTCAGCTACAACACCAGTTTCCTGACCGATATTTTAAGCTGCCTCACATCTGCCGGAGGTGGGTGAAAGTGGTTCTGGCTGTAACTACAATGTAACATATTATATCTGTGGAGATAAAATATGTATTTGTGGAGGCAATATATTTGTGGAGGTAATTTGTGGAAGTAGTTTGCCAGGTGAATAAAGAGCAAAAATAATAACCATCCTTCTTGCCTGTATTCTCCAATCACTGACTTGACCATCAGGATTAGTTATGATTCATATTCATCCTATAAATTAAATCTCTTATAAATTATATCGCCTGAGGGCTAGACTTGGTTCTGGTAACTCTACCTGCAAAGCAGCAGCATCCCAGGAATCTAGATTTCTTCAGGTAGTGCTCATGATGGAAGAATCCAGTTCAGTGTGCATTTTATTAATAAAAAAAATAAAAAAGAGAGGTAAAAAGCAGTTAAACCGATCTGTCAGGGATGAGGGCTTGATGAGGAAAGGACTGGAAGGGGAATTTGCCTAACACTTGTGTAGCAACACAATTTCTTCTTGAAATAAGAATGTAGGACAGATAAAAAATAATTTCCATGGTTTGATTAAAAATCAGAATATGTGAAAAATAATTATGAGCCATCTCACCAATCTCACCAATTCACCAAACAATACATCACCAGGGGAAAAAAAAAAAGATTTATCTTCAAAAAATTGATTTTGTCTCTTAATTCAAAGCATTTTGAGCTCAATTTTGTGGGAACGAATGCCAGCTGATTGATTACTTCCAAAATATTGACTCTGATCTGGAGTGTTTGCTCAGCCACCAGCCTCAGAGCACTCCGAAACCCGGGCGGTTTATTTACTCCCTTGACGGATGCCAGACCAGCAAGAAGGGGAAGGCTTCAATAAATCATTTCTGACATTAACCTTGCACAAACAAATTCCCACAAGTGTTTGTGCTGGTTCTGCCACCAATGCTTGTGCAAACATTGCAGCACGGAATTCACACCACTATCTTTTTGTCGCTAGTTTTCCAAACAAAAGTTCCTCGGAGGAATTTCCAGGCAAAGTCAATGAGAGAGGCCCAGATGAAGCAAAACACACTTTGTTTGTTCAATCCACTGTGAGGATGTCATTAGCAAATAAACACGAATGATTCATAACAGACTTTGGTTTTGGTAAAGAAAAAAGAAAGAAAATATGAATTGGATTAAGTAATAAAACACAACTTTATTTCTGTAAACAAGTAGAATATTCCAAATATCTGACATCCGACATCTGCAGGCTTTTGTATGAACTATTTTTAGTGTAATCTCCATCTATTTTACAAAATTTACCCCTCTGCTTATTGTTTATCATGTTGTCAATACTGATGTGATTATGAGCAATGGCTGGATAAAGAAACCTCTGTTTTCAAGGACAGTAAGTTGGCAAATGAAATCTACTGATTACACATGTATGCTTATATTCATTTGTACGTGTTGATTTAGAAGTTCTCCTAATCATAACCTTGCTGGTGAGCAATGTGAGTGAGTGGGCCAGCCAGTCCATGCACCCCTCTGCTGAGGAGGTGTCCAGGGACAAGGACAGTCACTCTAACGTTATCCCACGTGGTTCTGCTTACACGCAGACACGGTCACCTGGGATTTCTGCCTGCTGGTTCAATCTGCCCATGGACCAAGGTGGGTGCCCCAAGGCAGCAAGAACCCTCGTCTAGGCTGAAGGAAGGACTTCCCAGGCTGGGCTGTCCACCTGCTATCCCCAACAGTGCTAAATAACACCATTTCGGCCATCCTGGGGTGGACTTTTCCATCAGATACACCTCAGAACTAGAGAAATCTTTATTCCTCTCTAATCCTGCCCCACAAAGGCCAGTCCCTCTGAGGGAGAGAGAAGAAAACCTCTAACCTCAGCGGAGGCCAGTGAGGACAAACAGACATTAATAAAACACCACAGTTTCCTGACTACTCCCGTAACTTTTGCCACATGCTAAGACCCTCAGCAACGCATTGGTTCAATGATTTCAGATGTCCTCTTCCTACAGAGATAAATAACATTCTGCCTTTGACAAATTAATAGGAAACTGCCCCGCTGCTTTTGAGCAGGTGGTTCTTTCCACATCACAGCACTCCAAATCCCTTGGAAACACATTATTTTTACTTGGCAGAAAGGAGAAAACAACAGAACGAAATGTGAGAACCCGGCATGTGGCCTTGACACACCAGCCTGCCCACCAGCCCGCTGCCGCTCATGCATGCAGCCGCTGCGGTGAGAGGCAAGGGAATGTTTTTTCCCTCTAGCAAACATTAGTCTGAAGAAAACGACCCCTCCGAGTGCACATCCATGGCTGGGCTGTGGCTCAGGGAGCTCAGCCCAGGCAGCCCTGTGCTGTCCCACCATTCCTGGTGGGATTCGCCCTGAAGACAAGTCTGTAGCTCTGTTAGTGAGAGAAATCTCTGAGTTATACTCTGGAAACTGAGGTTCTCTTTGGGGAACTCAGAACTAAACAAGATATTTGGGCACTGCTTCTGCTTCTGAGGCTGTTTACCCTGATTCCCAACTCAAACTTCTTCCCACGTTTACTTATCAAATCAAAACTGCAATAGTTGCAAAGAGGAGACACTCTTCTGAACAGAACCTTTCACTCTGGCCACAGACTGCTCTACTTCCACATACAAAGTCCTAAAGTGCCTCTGAGAACAAGCCTAGAAAAGCCAACCTCTGTCAAGAGCACCCGGCATCTACTCTTGAACATTTGCCAAGCCTGCACACTGAAAAAGGGTTAAAATCCAAAGCACCCGTTAGCATCTTTCATGATTTCCTTGTCCCTACCTTAGTCAAGGAATGAGGAATAATCAACAAATTATAATGATCAGTTTAGCTATGACTGAGAAGTGTCGCCATCCATGCAGATGATGCTGCACAGAGCTAACTTGTCCCTCTCTCCTGTTCCCAGGAGGGAGACAAATTGCCCCCTTTCCAAGTCTGAGCATCTCCAAGATCCCATCGTCTTCAAGCATGTCCAAGATGTTCAGATTTTAAAGACTGTTGTCAATCTTCAGCATGAAGCATTGCATGTTGGATGGAGAAAACTAGTATCTCAGAAGTGACTGGAGAGGAGACCTCTATTCTCCCTAAATAGTGCTATTCTTACATTGAAATAATTGAAGAGGCTGCCATCACAAATGAAAAGAAAGCCTTATTCTAGAGCACAAACCTGGCCATGGGGAAGCAGGAAAGGATTTGCTAAAATGACATATTAATGCCTGGAATTCCACCTGCTGATGATGTTTTCAGGTTGTGTAAGTGGAGTCCTCAGGCAGCGAGTGGCTGCTCAGTGCCTTTTCCCTTGTGCTTCTCTTCCACACTCCATCTTTCCATGCTCCATGTAGGCAGGTGTTCATGTTCAGTCACCCTTTAGGACCTTTCTCCTCTTGACATTCTGAGATGGCATTTGCACCTTACACTAATCAAGAGTAAACATATTTTCATGTTCTGATCTGAAAAATGCACTTCTAAACTTTAAGGATGATCACCATGATTTCCAAGAGAAGACTCCTGACACAGCTAAGAGAACTGTGTTTGAAGAGAAAGAATCTCTGTCATCTCTTGAGTCGCACTAGATCCTGCACCTCTTCAGTAAAGGGATCATTTTGCCTTCGTATAAGTCTATGACTGAACAGCTGGTTGGTTTGTCCTGCTAATGTCCTACCCAAGACACACCTGCCTTCTGGTCCATCAAAGCAAAAAGCCTATTTGACTCTAAAACTGTGTCTGCTCCAGTCACATGCTGGGACTAACTCAAAACAAGCTGAGGTTAATTCCTCTCGCTGTTCTCTTATAGCAGAAGTCCAGCCGCTCTCTTGGCTCCATAGAACCAAAGCAGCTTTGATAAAGGGTTTGTTGTGTCACCTGCACAAGGCACTTATGAACAAGCTGCCACACTCAGAAGCAACACATTTTTGAATGTTGCTACCCTAAAAAATTACTATCTGTCAAGAGAAGGTTTTGAAATCAGGACATGAGAGACATGGGGAGTCAAAGTAAGAATCCCTAAAGACTATTTCAATGTTAGCCTGCGGCAACAAGGCCTCCTTAAAGCTCCTAGGCTCCTAAAGACATCACTCACTTCTGGAAATGGAGAGCTATATCTTTTTCCTTCGCTTTTGACAAGTTGTCTGGGTTGCTCATCTCCTGTCAGTACTCAACATTTATACCAGTCCAAATTTTGCCTCTCCTTTCCCTTCCTACTCACACTTTGTAAATGTTTCACCAAATTGACTCAGATTCTGCCATGTTTTTATGAAGGTTTGTGACCTTTCACCGTAGTCAATCATTCCCCACGGCCTAATTTGTCTCTCTGTCCCCGCAGGTCTTCCATCACCCTTCTATTGCCTGCAAATGATTTACCCGGCTCTCATAGGACACGCTGGTGTCCCCTGGGACACGCCGCTCGCACAGTGCTGGTTTTGTGGTGTCTCACTCAGATCTCTGCCCTGAGTTAGCTGAGCTCCTTCCCCATCCTCAATGCAGGGGTTGCTGGTTGCACTAGAAAGGCTCTGGACATGAACTGCAGTAAATATAAGCACGAGGTGGCTGATAGCTCATTTGGGTGGAGGAACATAGATTGTTGGAGGGTCATTCTGCGAGCTTGCCTTAGATGTATATACGTATATACACGTAGTCATAATATCTATATGCAGTATTAGTCCTCTGAAGCAGTTTGTGTAAGTTCAGTATTAGTGATTCAGGGGAACTTAGCTCTACCTCACATCCTCTGGGCAAGATTATCAGCAGGCTATTTAAGCATTCAAACAATTTTGAAAGTGAATTAACAAAAATGAAATCAAGGATTATAATTAAATGTTAGCATTTTATTCTAAATATTTAATACATTTAATTGAGAGAATTTAAAAGAAAAAGCAACTTTTGGAATATTTATGGCCTCTTAAAAGCACAGTTAGCCCTGGGAAGAATGTCTTTTCTTTATATATTGCATATTTGCAGCTGTTCATAACAGCAATCATCACTGAGGCCGGAGCAGGATCCCCAAAGCACCTGCACCTAAAGCAGGGGCTTAAACTTGGCTCTGGAGGCCTGGGAACTACAAGCTAGATTCTGCATTTCTCAGCATTGCTCCAAGTTGGTTTTTAAACAGCAGTCTGAGGTGGCCAAGGGGATTACCTACTGCTGCCTCTGCCAGTGGAGTTTTGAATATGAAAAGTCATATCTTAGGAGATGAATCAAGACTAACAGTTCATCTTGCTGCTGGGAGAATTAGGATAATAAGGAGGATAAGCCTTTGAAAAGCAAACCTCTAAAATAAACAAATAAACAAATAAAGCTTGGCCTGGTCAACAAAACCATTTTCCAGCGGAAGCCGGTGCAGTCCCTGGCCTGGAGCCCAGGGTAAGGTACAAGTTAGAGGTGCTGCCACAGCAGTCACTGCCCAGCAGAGCTGCAGGTGGCCTGAAGAGACCTGCAGGTGCCCAGACATGTCTGCTTGCTGAGACGGCATTTGAGCGTGAGGTTTTTGAGCCCCTTGTTGTTATTTGTGACATGAAAGCCACAGGTGATCTCACACATAGAGACAAATATGGATTTTAAAATCAAACCAAGTAACTGTCATTACCTAAACTGACTTAAAACCAAGAGGCCCCATTTTTTGCAGCTTGCCTGCTGTAGCAGACCTGGTTCAAGGAAGCCAAAGCCAGGCTCTTCCAGAGCAAAATCCAACGGTGTTGAGCATGGTGGACAAGATCATTTTCTCAGCAGAAGAAAATCTTCCTTAAATACGTGGAAAACCTGTGGAAGCATTTTCTGAGGCACTCAGGGGTGGTCTTGCAGAAAACTCCTGCCGTTTTCTATGCCGGCTGCTAACTGAAGGCCTTCAAGGTAGTTTCCAAGAGCAGGAGACCAGCTCCTTGCTGCCCAGGACCTCCTGTGTGTGACCACTAGGTGTCACGGTCGCCTTGCAGAAGTCACATCCTCCAAGTGCTCTGGAAAAGCGAGACCGTTCTCTTGACAGATGCTGGTAGCAGGATCATCGTAATAAAACTGAACAGAAAAGGTAAAAATAGTGCATGGGTCTATCCTTCATGGAAGCAGAGACCAGTGGACATCCCAGGGCAGCAGCATGGTCTCCCTAGCACGGGACATCCTTGTCAAATGGATTTCTAAGATAAAATGTCTCTTAAGACAGGTCCTGCATTCCCCACATGTTTCTGTTTGCAATCTCTGCAAATACTCCATTAAAATATACTATTTCTTCGATGTGTCTGTCCAGGCTGTGTCTGATAGTTCAGGCAAAGTTTCACACGTGCCTCCTACCCCGGCAGCATTAAGGCTCTCAAGCCTCTGTCCTTTCTGCAGTTTTCCCAGAACGAGTTTCCCCAGCGGATTTTTGGGCTCTGCTTTTCCACGAAAGGCAAAGAAGCAAATACTTCACATTCCATAATTTCCACCCAAATCATAAATCAGGTATTTCAGACAAACTAGGCTACTTTCCTACTAGTCCTAAATAAGAGGTTTAGCTATTTTTTTTTCCCTACTGTGTTCCTCTCTAAGTGTTCAAAGAGGTCTGTGCTGGAGATTTTACACAGTTAGACTGTGAGAAAAGTCACAGTTTGAACATTTTCTTCTCTTTCTCTCAAGCACCTGCTTCCTTGTTAACGGGCATCCTGCAGACCTCCCTCTCTCCTTTAGCAGAGAGCAGATATCTGCAGCCAACCCCTCCATTTACTTGCTGTGCCCTGGAGTTAGATTTGCTCTCATGGGGAGGCTGTGTGGACCGCTTGGTCCCCAACGTGATCTGCGTAATTATTAAGGTCTCCTGTGGGTTTGTTTTCAAGACAGCATGTGGGAAATCTGCAAGAGCTCCCAGTAATGTAAATTAATAATAATTGAGCTATGTCACAGCTATCCTGCCAGCTGCTTTGAAAAGATGCTCCTGCAGTGTATGTCCGGAGCTGTTAACACATCAGCTGCAGGACATGGGACTCTCTAAAAGAGATTTAGGAGGGACTAATCCCTCAGTGACAGAACTCTGGTGGCCTTTGACAGAGCTGTGTTGTGGGTGCATTTGGCCCCCGTTGTCTAAGAGCAGACAGACTTGTCACCAGGGAATAACGATTGCAATAGGGGAGCATTACCAGGCAGTGCTCGGATGGCTGAGTATCACTCATCCCCATCCTCTGGTTGCTTCGGAAGAAGTCCCTGCACATTCAGCTATCAAATGCATTGGGAAAATTGAGGTCGGCACATGGAGGTCCCAGCTGGATGCCCCACGGTGAAAGCCCTGGGACATGCGAGCAGCTTTTCTCTCCTCTAATTGCATACATCCTTTCTAATGACAACTGCCTGAAACGGAACGTAATTTTTCATTTTCACTCTGAGAGTCACTAATTGAACTGATTGTTACGATTTGCCACCATGTGGCTTGCAAGGATGAGAAATATGGAGTGAAGCAGAGAGGAATCTGTCATTTCCTGCACCAAACAGACTATATCCAGTGTCAGTAATTTGTGCTGTCACTGATGGCATTTGTCAGGGGCTTGAGTAATTGCGAGAAGACTGGTGCCTTAATTACAGACGAGATGGGGCTGGACGCGTCGGTTTGGACTTGAGTCACTCTCCTGGTAAAGGGGGACCAGGCATTTGTGTCTCTGCACCCCTGAGCATCGCTCTTCCTCCCCACCAGTCTTTTCTTTCTGCCCCTGCAATACCTGGTCCAGCTGGGCACTCTCAGACAAGGTTGCTAAGTGCATCGTGGTCTGATGGAGCGAACCACAGCCTGGCTCACCTGATGCACTGATGGTTGTTTGCCCCACGTAAGTGCCAGCATCTCTGGGCAGTATCTTGGTGTGAAATCAGGAGAGCCTGCAGGTGTATTTGGATGGCTTTGCATGGGAAAGGCACTGAAGTCGGCTTTAAAAGGATATAGGAGGCTAGGAGAGCTTGCTCTGCTTCACTTTGAGACCAATCTGCCAGAAGTTTGTGGCCAAGTCTTGCAGACAGGAAGCCTTCTGGACTAGGGTTTCAACACAGAGAATTGACAATTAAAAATGAAGTCTATTGAACTGCTACGTACCACACTCCTGTCTTTTTACTTATGAGTCATAATAGTCCATTTTACTTATTTATATAAGACAAAAGTTGAAGAAAAGATTTAAAAAACAGAGATGTTATCACTGATGATGCTAACTAAGGAAAACTAAGATATTTTTGAAGCGATGATATTTGCAGACGGACTGTGCAGATGGACTGTGTAACTAAAATAGCACAGACTTACATTTTCAGACACGAATTATGAAATTTAGAAGGCAGCTGGTCCCAACAGTAATCAAACACGATGGGAAGTTCTAACTCTCTGCAGGGCCTTGTATTCCTGTGTGGGCAGACAGTCATCTCACAAATTTGTTTCATAACCAGTTGTGCCCCTGCAGTATCTGCAGCCTGTAAGAACCTATCTATCTGTCAAGAGTCAGTGCTAAATATCACTAAGGACAAGCAAAGCCATTTGTTTAGAGGCTTGGGAACCCGCCGGATGAGCAAAGAGAATATGGAGGAATATATAATAGACAGTTATTCTTCATGGAGTTTAGCCGTATGTTGCTGATACTACCACTTAGCTGATCTAACAACAGCTACCTTAGAAAGCTGGATCTTATTTCCCAAATTGAAGTGATCAGAACAAAGATTTCATTAGTCTGAGGACAACTGGTCGGTACACAGGAACAGGGACAAGCCAACAATTTCCCAGTGGTTTTTAGTGTGAGGACTAGTAAAAGCTGTTTATACGGCCTTTTTACATGTGTAGGAATAAATCCAGCAAACCTCTCAACAGCTTCTACAAACAAATTCTCAACTTCGGTATTGGATCAGGCTGCCCAGAGAGGCTGTGGAGTCTCCTTCTCTGGAGATCTTCCAAACCCGCCTGGATGCCACCCTGTGCCCTGTGCTCTGGGTGTCCCTGCTGGAGCAGGGGGTTGGACTAGATGATGTCTAGAGGTTCCTTCTAACCTCAACTGTTCTATGATTCTGAGTAAAAATAGAGCAACTTTAATCCAGAACAACTAATTGATCAGGCCATTAATCTGGAATTTGAAAGAGTTTTGCAAAATGCAGGCTTCTGTATCTCCCACTAGCTACAGCAGACCATGCAGAACAGTTTTGTTCACACAGCAGACATCTGCCAGGCCTTGCTGGTGTCTGCACAAGGCAGCTTGAAGTGGCCTGATCAACACACATCATCCCTCCAGAAGGAAAAATAGTTCCACTGGAGTTGGACAGGGTCTATTGAAACTGCTGGTAAGAAGAAAAGCTCCAGAGATGACTTTAAGGATCAACTCAGTTCAGCACAAGTACGTATTAATTAGGATTGTAAAGACCATAATCCAGTCCTTATCCTGAAGTAAACATCTGCAGTCCTTGACTGTTTTAACAACTGAAGCACAACAGACTACCATACAGTTTCCCTCAATCCTGTTTATAACCCACATATTTACCACAAATAGCTCCGTAGAATGCAACCAGTTCCCATCCATTTACCACAAAAGCAAACATACCAGAACACCGCAGTGCCAGACACACAAATCGTCACAACTGACATCCACTCACGATCTTAAAAAGCAGAAACATAAAAATGCAGCCTAAAGAAATCAAACTCAAAATGTGTGAAAAGCAAAACTGCATTTTGCAAAACTAAAATCATACAATGTTTGGCCGGGGACGCAACGCACAAACATCTAAAGAGCCTGCGTCACAGCGTAACATAACATGGATAGACCCCACTCAGTGAAAGTGTAAGAGTTAGAGATGACACTTGAAGATCTACTGCTGCTGAGTGTCCAGCACCCCGGCACACGATGCTTTGGTGGGGCTGTTGGGATGCCTAAGTTTGCCCATGGAAGAAGAAGGGAAGGTTTAAAACAGAGTAGAATAGACATAGTTCTTTGGGGCTTCCCAGAACTAGTGAGATGTTTGAAGTCTGGAGATGTTTGAGAACTGGAAAAGAGTAGGAGAGGCAGCTGCAGAGGTTTTACACCAGAGTACAACACTGGTGCGGAATCTTTCCATTATCTTCAGGTCTCAGTTGCACATAACTCCAGCGTACATGGACATGCAGCCATTTCAGCATCTGCTATCATTGCAGTGCTGTCATAGCTCATACTTCAACCAGGCCATATGCAGTTTTGTAGAACCAGGGGCAGAAAGTTAGCAGAGCCTGGCTTCTCACTTGGGTTGTACCTGAAATATTCCACCCATAACACCCATGACTGTGGAGGAGGCTGGACAGGAATGTCCTCTCCCAGGCAGTTGAGGCAGTGGTATTAGGTACCTGTGATGGAGGTGTGAAACCAGAGCCTTTGACAGAGCAGCTTCCCTCTGTTTTAAGAGTGTTTTTATTAAGCTGTTTCCAGCTTATTTGTGGGATTTGTCACCTTTCTAATGAGAAAGTCACATTAAAGACCATCAAAACCTCTTGGAGGTGGAATGTACTCAGAGCAAAACTCCCTAACAGCAGCATTTACAGATTCATTGCAATGAACTGGTTGAAAAAAGCACATTTACTGCTCACTGGAATAGCAGGTTTTTGTATCCTTCAACCTTCAGAAGAAGCAAATATTGTCAGAAGAAAGCAATTAACACAAAAGAGCATGGACCAGAATTAATTTCTCATGTAATTTCAAGGGAGTTTCATGAGAGAGAAATCTGCCTATACACTGTTCTGGAGAGGTGAAAAATTCAACAGAGAGAACATTTGTATCTAGAGGTGACATGTAAAAACAGCCTTAGGTTTAGGCACCAGCATCCCTGCAAGTGGAACTTCATCCATATTCAGAAAAGAGTTAGGTTTACATATACACACAAATATGTATTTTTCCTGTATATATGAAATGAGGAAGAAATGTTTCCCACATACCCAGGAACAGGCCCAGAGAGTTCAAGGTTTCCCATGGCAGCTGTTTCTATTTATTTATTAGATATTCCTGATGAGAAATGTTTATTAGTTATTATTAGATATTCCTGATGAGAAATGGGAATATGGGTGAAACCATGAACATTTTTGCAAGTTGAAGAGAACTCTTTCCTGTCCATCTTTAAATATAGCTCCTCACCCACGCACTTACTCATGTTATCCATAGCACGTTTGTGCGGGCAGGCTCTGGAGTGGTGTTTAGATCGGAGTCCTGAGTGTTACAGCCACGTCGCGCTGAGGGGCAGCTCTGAGACCAGCAGCTTCCCCATCTGCTGCCCGTATGTGACAGATGTCTCTGCTGACATATGAACCCATCAGCTGGGCTGGAGTACATTCCCAACGTGCTCTGTGGGGACCTGGACAGACAACCAAAGTCCAGAGCAGCCCACAAAATGTTGCATAGATGTAGAAAGTCATTCCAAACCCACACCTGTTGGTCACCTGAAAAAAATGGGAACAAAAGCACTTGTTTTCTTCATTCTTTTTGTTTGCAGACTAGGGGATTTTTGAGTCAGAGTTCACCTCTAATTCTGGGATGTATTTAGGGCTGTCCAGGAAACGTTTGTCTTGACCTGTGAAAATGCTCACCGCTCGCAAATGTTTCCAGTCTCTCTTCCAGGGAAAACAAACACCTCTGAAACAGGAGGAGGACCTTGATTGCAACCGTGGCCTCAAGGCTCTGCAGTGCCGAACACGCAGAACATGAACAAGATCTTCTGCCTCAGGGGAGCATCATGTCCATGTACGCACGCAGTTAAGGGAGACCTCTTAAAGCACTTGCTCAGCTCCAGGAGAGCCCAATGAGAGGTGCGATGGCCATCAGTGCCTCCTGCTGCTCTCCATCGGAAGAGGGAAGGGGGTTCTCATCATAAGCACTCCCTGCTTGCACCATTCATATGGCGCTTCCCTTCAAACTCTGGAGAAAATTGTGTTTATAGGAAGACTTGGGGCTTTTGTTCTGTAGCGTTTCAGGTACCAGCAGCAGTGACAAGCATAAGGAGCTTCCTGCTGCAGTTCTTCTTCTCCTTAGGAAAAGATCGAGTATTATTGCTTTTATGTTTTCCTTCTTTGGTCCATTATCTGTAGTCTGAATTACCCATCTGCGTTTTATCTGAACAGAGACAAAGCCAAGATAATCCGCTGTCAGCCAGAGTCAACGACCTTCAGAAATACAGTCCTGTGCACCAGCGTAATTCCCTCACATGCTGCCCATTTCCTTGGGCTAAGAGCAAAACAAAGAAATAAAAATAAAAAGCAGCGTGTGTTGCATTAAGATGTCTGTAAGGGGAGCCAGAGAAAAAGTGACTCATACACTGGGAAGGAATCCACCTGTTCCCATCCAAATTGCATTTCCCTGTCAGGCTGCAAACAGCTGATGTGCTGGTTCCCATGGGAATATATTCATCTTGAACAAAACACACATTTTAAACAATTTCCTGAGTTTGTCCTATTCACGTATATGTTTGCATTAAATGGTGTTTTCTAACAGGCAGATCATTTCCCCCCAGACCTCAGCTCTGCTCTGACTTTTGGTGGAAATAAAAGGTAACCAGTGTGAGAAAGGAGCTGCTATCACTAGGACTGGGAAAGCCATTTGAAAGACCCCTGTAAAATAGGTTTTGCTGTGAAAGAGAAACAGAGAGAAAGAAATGAACTTGCTTGAAGGAAGACATGGTAAAAGACATGGAATTCAAAACAAACCCATGTCAAAAAGTCTTATAAGGTCATAGAATGCTACTATAAAGGCTTAAAATGTCCTACCTAGAGATATTTTATAATTGTTTATTTCCGTAATTAAGACCGCCGTAAAGAATCCAAAAGTTTAATTATACATAAAAGAGTGCAGCATCATTTAAGTATCACACAACCATTGGATCCCAATGCCAGCTACAATTTTCTCTTCCTATGATGCATGTCCAGGAAAAAGAAATAGATAGATATGGAGACAGGAATCTGCCTATGGATAGGCAGAGTTACAGGCATCTTTCCTGGTTTCAGAATTGTTCTTCCAGATGCTTCCAAGTCACGGCTCTGGAGAGGAGCAGAGGACTTGGACACAGGGAGCAAACCAAAGTTGCTCCATTGCATTCCTTTGAGGCCTCGGCATCCAAGCTATGGCGAGCAATGATACTGTAACTTGCTTCTGCGTCATTCTGGATGGAGGAATATGAGTTAGAGAATTAGGCAGGAGACTGGAATTTATGGGTATGTCTGCACAGACACATACAGGCAGACATGAGCTTGTTGCAATGTTCTGAACTAGCCAAATACCAACCAGCTGAAGAGTTGCAGAGCTGTCCTAGGAGCCAAATGCTAATGTGGTTGTACTGGGCAGATCTGCATCCAGCTGCACAGACAGCTCTGATCATCTTCCAAGTGCTAGTCCTGATGTTCTCTGGTGTTCAAATTACAGTTTATCTATGACTGTATGACAATCATTTCTGCAACTCAAGCTATGTTCTACTTCAGAGATTTTTCAAGTATGAAGGTATATTTAAGGATAAGTTCTCTGTTCTTGAATCTATTTTTACACAGATGTTGGGTTGGCTCTGAAGGACTCATTCCTTAGCATTGCTAATACTCCCCCTTTGTCGTTAGTCATGTTGTTTTTCCCTCCAACCACAAAAGAAGGATAAATATTTCATTACTTGAAAAATGGGTTAGAAGAGGACAACTGACATGTGAAATGTATGAGCTAAAGAGCTTAACAGTGATTTTGCTGTATGTAAGCAACCACCATGGAGATGGACAGATCTCTTACTAACTTCAGCTTGTGCATGATCATTATAATATACATTATCATTATATATAACTACCTTGTCATTACTTATTCAAAACTTCAAGAAAGTTTTTTGATCCCTAATGCAATAGAATGGGGAAATAAATAGTGTTTAACTATTTTTTGAATGCTGCAGCACAGTGTTATACTCGATTTGCCAGTGATCAGTGGGAGAAAATCTAGTGCCCCAGTTATAGCACCAGGAATCCTGTGGAATGTTCCTCAATGCTTGTGCTTCAAGTAAAAGTTATCATCTTCCTTAGGAGTGAATCCAATGAGTCTTTAGGTTAAGGTCATGAATTTCTCCATAACAAGTTCATAGCATAGATTTCAGGCAGATGTTTTACATTTTTCTTGCCTGAGTCAGGAGCAGAATATCTGGCTATTGCCTTAAGTTTTGAAATGGAAACGTCAAGAAATCCTCTGTGGTAAATGTAGTTTCCTGTTAGCTGGAAAAATATTGGAAATGTTTTCTCATGAACTTCTGTTCCTTACTGGCTGTGTTTCTTGTCCAAGCCTAAGTGGGTCTAAGTCTAAGTGGGTTGGCACAGTGACAAACTTTTTGCCAATCTATCTAATACGCAACCTCTCGGATTGGAGAAAAAGTCACTGTGAAAAAAAAATGTCAGGTTAAGTGACAAACAAAGTGACATATTAGAGGAGAAGACAGACAGGGTAAGCGACAGTTTAGACAATCTGTCAGGAAACTATTGCTCCTAACTCCGTTAGTATTTCGTGAAAAGAACACACATGGCACAATAATATTATAATTGCAATCTGTGTGTCACCCAGTTTAGCACTTTCAGAGTAATTAATTTGTTAATATTCATTGTTTCGCTTGTACACAAAAACTAGGATATTTCATAGTAGTGGTAAATAAGGAAAAAAAAACATAATGAGAGCTTGAAAAACTGGGGGATTGAATATTTGTCTTGTCAGGACCTGACCTGACCTTCATGAAAACCTACAGAGAGAATGGAACTGAATTAAGGATGTGATGAATCAGGACCAAAGGTGTTTTCAGTACTTCTTTATTTTCAATTATCAAGTGAAAAAGGACAGAGAGGAATTTGGGAGCCCAAGCCTGTGACAGAACAGCAGTATTTGCCTGAAATCTCCTGCCACATCAGCATTAGTTGACCGTGTTTGATAAGGAGATAAGTGAGTTAATCTGACTTGCTGAAGCTGACGCTTTCTTAATTTACTAAATATGGCAAGTTCTTTGAAAAGAGGAGACAGAGACTGACGAGTTAACCTCCCTGATGGACACCCTAGAAGCAACTATATCAGACTCACTTAGAGATTTGGTGGCAAGTTGATTGATTACGTTGCCTCTGCTCTGATGTTTGGGGAGTGTGTTTGGAAGGAGATGGAGTTAATGAAAATCAGCTCCGGGAAGGGGTAAGTCTGCAGTTAGGTGATGTTTGCACAGGAAGCTGCATTATGAACCTACCCCCAAAGTTCATTTATTCTCCCAGATTTAATGACAAATGAAGGTTGATCCATGCTGATGACTTTTGTGATAAGAATTTAGGTCACTAGTTTTTGCAGTTGTTTCTCAGGAAATCCTTGAATTTAGCTTCCTGCATGAGATACACTGGACCAGGCTCAGTGACAGTAATGTGTAATGGTCACAGTCAGAACTGGTCTCTTATGGGCACTGTTTATCTCTGAAAAGCACCTCTGAAAGGCAAAGTTTTGCCAGGACAAATTTTGCCACTATCACAACTGTACTGTCAGTGCTGAAATTAAAAAAAGGCATAGCAGTATTATCAGAATTTACCAGTATTTGGTATGAGGTGGAAGAGAGGATCAAGAAACTTCTAGCCTTTAGTCTGCAGTTCTTTGCATTGTTGAAAACTCATTTACAGCTTTGCAAAGCCAAATCACAGCCAAATACCACTGTGATAATTCACGCTGATTACTCAGACCATAACTGCCTCTTGGTGAACTCACTCCCTGATCTAATTCCCCTAATTACCTGCTGCCTCCCTTCTGTGGCTATGAACATAAAATGTTGAAGCTTAAGCATAAAATGGGAATATATAAATATACTGGAATATATATACATCGGAATATATATATATATATACTGCAATATATATGTGCAATGGAATATCAGTGGAGCTAGCCAAGAAAGCTTGGCACTACAGACCATGAGAAAACAGACCTCATTTGTCAAGAGATAAATATGTAACGTTGGGGCACGTTCGTGCTTCTGGAAGACATTTTAAGGTCTCTCACATTTGGATAAGCTGATGGTCATCCTTTAGCTGCTTTGACATGCTGGACAGACTGCAAACTATCTGGGCCAGAAACAGTATCTTTCAATTAGGAATTGGGCAAAATCTAGTAAAATAGAATGAGGAGCAAACACAGTACAAATAATAAAACGTTGTAGAAGAATAAATCAACATACAAGGCAGTTAAAAAGAAAGACTCCAAATTTTCAAAAACTGTCACTATGATAATAAAAATATGTGGGCAGGGAAAAGATTTTATAGAACAAGACATTTGCATCATTAAGCAAAATTAAACTATTTTTGTAATACTGAATGAATCATAATTAATTCTATATCATAGACCTTTTTCTATACAAATCCACTCAATAAAATTTCTTTTGACAATTTATGTAAAAATAATTTAATGCCTAAATGATCTAGCAAGAGACGTTTCCATTCATGTAAAGCTTTCCTTTTCTTCCAGCTGAGATGGAAGAATTTTAAAAGATGATAATACAGAGAAACTCTTGCTTTAAATGTGCTCTGCGCCCAAAGACCCTGCAATTAAAGCAATCATGAAATATAAAATCCATTTTTCAATAAAAGTCTCAAGTAATGTGGCCTTCAGGTGGTCTTAGACAAAAGATGTCCACTGCTCTCATACAATGTGCATTCCTGAAAAAAAAATAAGACAGTTTTGCAGGTAATTATCTTGTTTGTTAAGGTTTTTACTTCTGTTACTGTTTCATGATTCCATTCTAAAAAAAATTTATTTGCTGTATATATATAGTTTTCTAACTTTCTCTGCTGAAACGTAAATAGATCCTTATAAGCACATTGTAGCTATCCCCTCCTCTTCCACCATGTATCGGGCTGTTTTTATGAATCTGAATTCTTATGAATCATTTGCATAAAGACTGTTAGATTTTTTTTTTTCTGTCATTTTAATATCATCAGCAGCCTCAGATCAACTCTATTCCACGCTTCAGCTCAGAGCAGAAGAGATCAAACAGTTTTTCAGGAACAGAGGGAAATTGAGACTGGCAACGTTGAGAATTCATGTTGGGGGAGAAAGAGTAAGAGCTTTATGATGTCAAAGACTTTGGTTGATCCTTTGCTGATTTGGAATCCAATCTCAGACCATACAGCTATTCATTTCTCATGGCCCCAAAAGAAGGTTGGTGAGAGAGCAGGTAGGAAGGTGAGATAGAAGAATCACCTCTAGTTCCACGAAAGGAACTAGAATCACTTCTAAGAAACACCTCTAGAAGGTGCTCCATCTTTTATAATGTTTACTATATATCATCTGTCAAAAAAAATGAAAACAAGGTATCAATAATGTTCTTTTCAATGTAAGGAATATACCTGCAAAAAGAGGATTTGATACCAACACATTAGCTGTACGAAGAGTAGAGTTAGCAACAGAGGACATCTAGTGGTGTTTAGCTGTAAATTATAAGAATAAACAGGAATCTCTGTTCCACTACTCCACTGGCAATGCTAGGATAAGGGACACAGACCTGTAAGGATAAGGTACAGACGTCTACCTGCAGGTTTTATTTGTGTGTCTGTTCTTTGCAACTCAAAAATATGCATCTCCATTGCACAAAAATCATGTATTTGTGCTCACAGTCTAAAAGTGCAGTTACCTTTTATACACCTCCTGCAGGCCCATCTTCCAATGCAGCTCTGTTCTAAGCTTATTCAAGCGTGTGAAAACTTTCTTTTATAGCCTGTACTTACATGAATGTAATGTTGGGAGATAATAGAAAAACCTGAACTAAAACTAAGTGGCTTCTAGCTTTGCATAAAATGGTGTGGGTGTAGGAATAAGACACTCTGCTGTAAAAGTTCGGCTCATAGTTACATTTTCAGCAGCACCAGTGTAGCACATCCAGCTTTCCTTTATTAGGCAGTCCTTGTGGTATTTCATGTTTACTGAAGGTCAACAGAGAGGGAGCTTTTCATAATGTCTCTGCCAAATAGCTAGAGGGAAAAAAAATGCTGGATAATTTTATTTATTTACTTACTTATTTAAAAATGCATTTGAAAATGGAGGTGAGGCAGCCCTTGAAAAGGCTGCCTTTTCTGCTTGTGTACACAACAAACACACCTCTGGAATGGATTTTTAGCATAGTACTCTGTCCAACCCTGATCCAGAAAAGTACTGAATTCTAGGGCTGAGGTTAAACACACACTCTGTGCTTTACTGGAACTGGAACTGAGCATGTTGGTCATTCAAATCCCAGGAGCATTTGTACAGTGAACCCAAAATAACACCAAATAGTCTCATAAGGCTCCAGAAGTTCTAAGCTCTGAGAATTTGTTTACATCTATATTCCTGGAAAATTAACTTGAGTGCTGAGCAGAACCCGATCAATAGGATGAAATCTGAGCAGAAACCAATCAATAGGATGAAAGCTAACGCATGCGCAGACTTTTGGGTGAAGCTGGTATTATGCGAGTTTGTCTGCAATTTGGTAGAGAACACCCAGCCTAGTAAACTAAAACATTTTTAATTGTCCTGTTACAGAAGACAAGGTCAATTTGACAATTAGGTGATTGTCATAGTTGTCAAAGCTCACATAAAAACAAGATTCTGGATGTCACTCATTTTTCTTTTGCTTGTTACTTTGGAGGGGGAAAAAAAAGGAAGAAAGAGAAATCTGCAATCCAAGGTGCCTCTTCCAGAGCTATGCCTTGAATGTTATGAACAACAGATTGTTTAGGGGCGAAATATTGACATATAGCAATAACAGAAATCCATATCCAGGATAAAAAGAAGTATAAAAATGTTCATGTAGTGCTTTTTACACATAGATCTTATAAGCGATAGAAAAAAAAAAGCAATTAACTGGGAGAACAGTAAATGTTTACTTATAGTCCCATTTGTAACAGGAGCAGGCAAGAGCAGAGCAAAATAACAGGCATTTTAATCTTCAAGTACTGTTACATGGTGTTTGGCATCACTGCATAGATGATTTCCTTCACTATAGGGTCATGACCTATTACTTTTATTTATAAGGATTCTGTGCTTCAGCTACTAACTCCAAAGCAGACAGGAATACTTTCCACATACAATATTACACTATATTTCCATTTGTTCAACTCTATCCTCCTGACTGCTATGAATCTATTACCTAACAATTATGTATTGGTTTCAAAATAAAGAAAAACGTGAAGGTTCTCTACATTGCTTTAATATATCCACAGGAAAAAATATTAGAGGAAAAGAAGTTTACAGGACAAGATACTCTGCACTCTGGAAAAAAAAAAAGAACTTACTGAATCTCTTCCTAAAGCACTTTTTTTTTTTTTTTTTTTTTTTAATCAGAGGAAAAAAGGACCAAGCCAAAGCTATTGGTGGCTAATATCTAAAAAAGATGAACAGATGGTTAAGAAATCTGCTTCAGACAATGGTGAGATACAATACATCAGTATTCCATGTGTGGTCCAACATGCTGAGTAAAGGAGAATAATCACTTCTCTCAAACTTCTGGCTACACTTCTGTTAATACAGTCCAGTAATTTGTTAATTTTCATCATGGCCAAAGTAGACTACTGGTTTCCTGTTCAAGCTGTTGTCTACCACGACCTCCCAAGACCTTTTCAGCAGAACCAATTCACAGCCAGCCAGTACCATTGCAGTGGGTTCTTCCCATGGTGCAGATGCACGTGCAGGGCTTTGCATTTGTCTCTGCTGAATTTTACATGGATCTTGTTAGCCCATTCTTTGTCAACTTAGAAGACTGATAAAAATGGATAACTCTTGGTAAATCCATGTTGTCTATAAAATGTATATAACCTTATGCTATTCTCCAAGTCAACATAAAGCCACTTATATGAAGAAAGTAATACTTACAATATGCTGCATACATCTTCTTCTTGTCAATGGATGCATATGAGAAGAACTGACAAAATGAAGGATAGTAGTGGGAGTGAGACTCTTTTTATTTCACCCAGATAATCCTAAGAACTCAGAAGTATGGCTACAATCTCTTCAGCTACATCATCATTATCTCTGTCTCTTATCAGTGCTGCTTTTTAGGTCAGATATAATATGAAGTGAGACATTAATCTATGGTTTCCTTTGCCTTTAACAAAAATAAAAGCAATAAGTGGAAGTTCAGCAGGGAGGAAGATGAGATAAACTCAGGGCTATTCTTTTTGTGTTTCTTGAGAGAGACAGACACTGTTTGCTTCCTAGCACAACTTCTTCACAATAAAATTGAGAGCCCTACTGCTGTCTGAAATATCTTCCTGTCACTCACACATTCTCCCACGAGAAAAATTTGTCATGATATACATAAAAATAGTTAATTTTACCAAGTCAGAACCAGTATCTGACTTGGAAAAAAATATGTTACCTTTTCCACCTTTCTGTCTTATACACCATAGGGAGTTTCTGCTCCCTTAGTTGAAGCACAGATTCACAAGCAATAAATCTGACATAACTGTGAGAGCAGGAACCTCTATTTGTGCTAGAGTAAGGTGTGAATGAACAAATAGGGACTTGAACAGAACTCTCTTAGTATAGATACACTGCTGAGTGGAAAAATAATCTATTTCCCCATGATACAAGCTATACTCAGATTTTTCTTCAGTCGCCCTTTTGTTCTGGCCTCCTCAGCAGAACTAGATCCAGACTAGACATTGTTAGTGCAGAGGGCTGAAAAATAAACTGATTCTTGTTTGTGA
>JAWLRI010000551.1:2443631-2498256 GCA_034781795.1 Crypturellus tataupa
CCTCCTCAGCAGAACTAGATCCAGACTAGACATTGTTAGTGCAGAGGGCTGAAAAATAAACTGATTCTTGTTTGTGACCATCCTTCCAGAACAAGCTGTACAATGTGTGAGCACCCCGGCCAGCAGCCACAGCCCTCCCGAGCGTCCTGCCCACCGCTGCACCTGCATGGCCATCAGTCCCATGGGCAGTTACCTGCTCTGGCGTTGGGCTTCTGCTGAGACCATGTCTGTCAAAGCCTGGAAATAGCCTCTCTCCACAGAAATCAAGGCTCTGAGAAGGAAAAAAAAGCACACATCCCTCTGTATAAGGCAAATACTTCTTTAGTCTTCTGCAAAATCTATATGTGCACGGGCATTTAAATAAAGGGTGGCAGCGGATTTACGTGTGTGTGTTTATGTTCATGGGCTAGACATGTTATTCACTGGTTTCTGTATTAATACTCATTGAACCAATTATAAGGAGTTAGAGTCCCTAGCCGCAGTGATGTGTTTGTATTAAAAATGACAGAAAAAAAAAGTCTTAAGAAATGTCAGGTTACTTTGCTGCGACATTTCAGTCTTTTTTTTTTAATGCACCTCAAGTAACAGTCAGTTATTACTGATTGCAATGGTTTTTCAAAAGAAAAAGAATATTCATGATCAAAACAGAGCTTAATTGCTTTAAGATGTGAGTATAAGTAGATGTTAGGATTATGACCACCAGTAATGAACAGGTTATCAAATGGGAGAGGATGAAAGGAGAAAAGTCTGCAGTATGGAACCACTAGGACTGCCAGAAGGTTGGTTCCTAAGTGTGCAGCCCTCTCTAGCAGTGTCCCGCCTGGTGATGTCCCCTAGGTCTCAGGTCCAGATGTCCACTCGCTCCTTCGGCCCCTGCAAGATGATGTTTAACTCAGTTCTTCAAGGCGTTCAGTGTTTTCCTTTACACACTCATTGCTCTGATGGTTGGGTAATGCCTGAAGCTGCCACTGCTGCTCACCGGTGTCCCCTTGATACTGTCCAGAAGTCACCAGTGTTGGCCACAGGTTATCACAGAGCCTTCCATCCCTCATCTACCTCACAGCCTATCTCATGGAGCTGTCTCCATGACATCTCTTGGGCTTCCTCCTTGAACCCAGATTCTCTTCAGCCTCTCAGTGACTCCTCAGCACTGGAGGACCTGGGGTAGGGGTGGATGGGAAGGATGGGAGTGTGGTTACACTCCCCACCAGAGGCTGTGGGGAACAGGTGGAGGAGCACCCCTCACCCCTATGTTGGGTCAGGAGGGAGATACCAATCTGCCCAACTCTCCATGCCATACCCATGGGATGTGCTGACCAACCATGCCCATGGGGCAGGGATGGTGACCATATCCCACCTTCTTCTCCTCATCTATGTGGGACAGGGAGGAAGAAACAACCTGCCCTCCTCACCCAGGCCAGAGCAATGGAGAAACAACCCACCGTCCTGCTGATGGTGCCTGTGGGGCTGGAGCAGGGGCAACCCCTTCATTGCACCCCCTCCCTGCAGGGCAGGAGGAGGGACAACCCCCCTGCACCTGCGGGGCACAGGAGGGGATAACGAGCCCAACACGTGTGGGGTGGCAGCAGGGACAGTGCCATAGTGGGGGAAGAGGCCTCCCTGAGCACCCCGCGGGTGCGGGAGGCCACGTCTCGCCGAGCAGCAGCTGATGGGATGCGGTTCCCTCAGCGCTGCCTCTGCTGCACTCCCTGTGGCGGCCCAGCCGCGCTGAGGCAGCTCATCAGCCCGACTGCCGCCTCGAGCCATGCCGGCTGCGCGGAGCAGCCCCCTGGCACTGCCACTGCCACCGCTGCCACTGCTGATGCTGCTGCTGGCGCTGCCGGCCCCCACGGGTGAGTGCAGGAGATACCGGGGCGAGGAGCAGGGCGGCAGGTTACGCGAGGCACTGGCGGCGCGATCACGGCTGATGCTCTTCTCACAGCTCACTAAAAATCGAGCCTGAGCACAGGGTTTGCTCCTTCCTTGGGTAGGTGCGTGCATGTCCGGGGCAGGAGTGGGCTCCTCGTATCGCTCCCTCGTGCTGCATCCCGACACGCGCGGGAGCGCTGCACGGGCAGCGTCTGGGCGCTCCCCAAGTGCGCTCATCCTCCTCTCCCGCCACGGATGCTACGGTGCACAGTGTATCTTTATCTACACTACGGAATGTATAGAAAGGTAAGAGATATATACTTATTTCCAAGCTATAGCAAACTGGGAAGAGAAACTTTAATTACAAACTCTCTAGGTAAATCTTTTTTTTTTTTGAAAAAAAAAGCATGCAAATATATATATAGTCTATAAACATATAAATAAAAATATACACATCTATTCTAAATTAGGATTGCTGCACTGATGCATATGAAAAGTATTAATGCTTGAGGGAAAGAAGAAAACTAACCTCAAGGAGGACGAGTTGTTTTGTCTGTTCCACTGCCTGTCGCCCCGCGGCCGTGGGTCAGGAGGGTCGATGCTGAGTGGAGAGCAGGGTCTGTCGGACCACGGAGTCCAATCCACGCTCACCCGTCACATTCAGAACATGGGAGAAACAGAGGTAAAATGGCCAGGGGAACAGCAGCCCATTCCCATGAAGCACATTGCCATGGAGATCTTTCATGCTTCAGAGTAATGGGTCCAATTTAGGGCACGCTCGTGAGCTTGTTCTCAGTTGATCATATTCTAAATTAGTGTTTGTCTGCCTAGCACTTGGAGATGATAATTGTTGTGAGGATGTTGTTAAGAGTGTGGAACAGACAGAGGTAGCATCTGCTATACACTGTTATCAACCTCTCAATATACAATTTTATTTGATCATAACTGCACTGTACACAGTGCAATTCCACTAACAAACCCAGAGTAGTAGAGAGGTAGTTTAACCTTTTTACCACCTACCACCTCTTTTTACCTCTCTGTACCACCTACCAGACAAAGAAAGTACTTTGTGTTTTCCATATCCAGGGGTCAGGTGGAACAGTCTGATTTGGGTAGGAAGAAATCAAGTGATAGTGGAAAGGATTTGGAAGTCCTTTCAGAAGGAAAGTAACAAAAGGGAAACTTTTCGTTATGACTTCTTTGAACTGTTGAACTGCCCAAGGGAAAGGCACAGAGAAGTTGCTGGTGCCTTGGGAGCCCTTCAGGTAGCCAGGGAATGGGAATTGTGTCTCTGACCAAAGGTGCTTTCAGTAATCTTATGGGCTGAGAGCTGAAATTCAGAGCACCTGCTCTTGAAGGCATCACTGTCCAGTGCTCCTCCCAGAACAAACCTGTGCCAATGAAAGAAAAAACTTTGGAGCTAATTTTTGATGGAAGTGGTCCAGAGATCACTCATAGGGGGAACTGGAATCCCAGTTATTACATGCTGATTTGGCAGCTGGTTAAAGGCTCCTAATATTTACCATCTGTTTATTATTTCTAACCTTTGAGACACAGTCACTGGAAACCTCTACCCCATCAGATGACCCAGGCATGCTGCAAAAAATCATCTTGGAGGTATGCGGTGCTCTTTTTGAATAACACTTCTCCAGGGAACGGGGACTTGCCTGACTCCTGTGCAGAGCTGCTCAGGGACACACAGACAAGGAGGAAACTTGCTGCACTCATCCTGAACCAGGAAGGCCATTTTCCTGCACTGGAGCAGACAGAAATATAGATCTTAAATTGAAGGTATGGCAGAGGAAGTATGTCCTAGTTATGGGGAAAGGGTAAGGGACTATTGCCACCATAAGACCTCCATGATGGTACTATCCTCATTTATTCAGTTCAGGTTGGATATGCCCCTGTAGCATCAATGAAATTGGGATGGAGGGCTCCAGAGACTTCTTTGCACAGTTCAACTTTGAAACACCAAATGAATAATCAGCTCTGAGATATTAAACTATTTCCCAACTCACCTGGAAACCAGATCTAAACAAGCAGTTCCACCAGCAGTGGAAGTGATGGTGCCTGGTTTTCCATGACCTTTTGTCTCCTGTTTGGATTATCCTGTGTTCACGAATATGGGCTTTGCTCCAAGCATTTCCCACAGTGTGGACTCAGTACTGCTTCTCCTGTTCTAGTGGAGCCCTTCCAGAATGTGAAGGGGTTAAATATGTTCATAGGCTCATGTAGGAGCAAGGCAGTGGAGGACCAGGCTCACAGTAGTCACAAATATCCAGCAGTGCACTAGATATTTCAACATACGCAAGCCGTGATAGTGACACTGTTCAGATACTCTGCTTCAAACGGTCTCCTGTAGGAGCAAAGTGACCCTTTGCCTCATTTTTCCTTCCTTCATTTGTACTTACATAGGTGCTTCTGTGGTTAGGGTAGACATCCCACAGCTCTAAACCTGTCTGGCAAATGTTATGTTTCTACTTGGAACTCGACTTGGAAAGAATAGTTTAGAAACAGCATGTGGAAGGAAATATTTAGAAATAGAGATTATTGGGGAAAGTGTATCTTTGTTTAGGGTTTGGGTAAAGATGGGTGACAGATGTTAAGAATGACATATTGCACCAGATGTTTTATGCATGCTAGGAAAAGGAAGCATTAAGTTATAGCACAGTGAGTCTATTTGTTAACCTTCTGGCAGGTGCTGAAGGAGGATTTTCTAAGTCCTAAGTGGAGCTGAGATCAGAACATAAGTAATGTTCACCACTCCTATAGAAATTATTCCATTATTTTAATTGGTAATAGAATGAAATACCATAACTCTCACGTCATATATTGAAATGCAGTATGGAATTGCACACAAAATCTGAATGGCTGCGGGCTTATTCTTGGGAATCTAAGTTTGTAATTTTTATTTTCAGTCTTTGGGGGAATTAAAAGCAAGGATACAGCTTGATGTAAGTTTCATAGGATGAACACAGTAAGACCCTCTAGGTCTTGAAAATTTAATCAAAAATTCAGAAATAATTTACAAATTATTTTCAGTCTCTAAATCAAATCAATCCCTTTGAAGTGTGTTACCTACTGAGCTTGTAAATTCCCATGACTTGCAACAGTCTTAAAAGTAGTTTTATAAATATTCAGGGCTTTCAAAGCCCATAAAATACACAAAAGCAAAATTTTTTAAGCCACCTGAGTAACTTCATGTTCCAAGTCATATATAAAGAAATGTTTGATTACCTAGGAGCCTAAATATGTAGAAATTACTGGAGTTTCTGTTGCTTAGCAATTAACTGCATCCCAGCTGAGCCTGCACAATGTCCATGCATTTGGTCTAGTGCAAAATACGGTGACTTAAACCATAAAAAGGCAGAATAACCTGATTAATTAGTATTCCAAGACTTCCATGAATGTCTCACTGACATATTCCTAAGGCTGCAGTTTTAGTCAGGTGGGCATTTGTAAAGAAAAATGTCCCCAGACTTTACAGAGCCCATTGCACTAGAATCTGACCTCCAAAGGGACTGGGAGCTGCTGCTGCCGCTTCCCCTTGGGCTGTTATTAGGGAAAGGGAGGCCTCATTCCACAGCAGCTATTGAGGTTTGTCAGGAGAGCCTCAGCACCCTCAGTATTTGCTATAATTTGGAGATGGCCTTTGATGACAGCTAAAGGAAGAAAGATTTTCTGTAATTTGTTGGGGGATAATGGAGGTTTTTTGCTGATAGTTTTAAACCCACTGTAATTTTGCTACTGCTTCTGCAAACCTATATTCCTGCTTTCTGACACAGTGCAAACTGTGGCATCTTATTTACCCATGAATGTTGTCTTTTCTATCCTTTACAGACAAGGAAGGATACCATCCCAGGTGGCTGCTTCTTAATCTTACCTGTCTGATCAGATAAACTGGAGAGTAGTCTTTGCAATTTGAAATGCACCATTTATTATTTTATATGATAACCATGGTCCCTTCCAACCTTAGGCATTCTGTGATTCTGTGATCTGTCATGCCAGAAATTGCCAGAAGTTCCAAAGTTATATTTACAGTACTGTATAGTATGATTCATCCTCTCTCTAAAAGTTTGTTTGCCACAAGATAATTTTATTCATTGCAAGTCTGGTTTAATGACACACACATGCTCTCTTCCTCACTAGAGATCCCATTTCGGAGATAGTTGGAGCTTAGAGAGGCAGATAGATAGGACACACAATCCCTCTTCCAAGGTGCTTTTAAAAGAAAACCCCAGGCAGCTCCATGTTTCTTTAGGCTTGCAGATACTTTAGGAAATCTAGTCTGAGCCTTTAGACAGATAAGCTCACGGCAAGGTCGGTTGATAAAAATGTTCTATTAGTTATCTACAGGCTATAGTGTGTAGTTGATTGCGTGCAGGTGGCAAAAATTTGGGGATTTTCCTGCTTCCTTTGGGAGCCTATGAGTCTAAACTACTTCAGTGGAATTAATTGCCTTCCTGCAATTCATCCTAAAGTTTCCCTTGCATAGCTTTATCCTATTAGTCATAATCTTTCCTCACAGTCTATCCTTCCTTTAAAATTTCAGCTTACATGTACTTATATGGCAGCTTTAATGTACCCTGGCACTGTCATCAAGTTATACTTGGCTACATAATCACTGTTTCCAGGCAGGTAATTAATTGCCTTTTTCTCTAAATTTCTAACAATTAACATCTTGCTGTTGCTCAGTTGCCAACCACAACTGAACAGTTCATTTAGCTGTACTACCCACTTCTTGCAACAAAGCTACTACACAAACCCATACAGCTCTAAGCAAATAGACATTTAAGTGGCCTGATAAGTGTATTTAAGAGGGACAAATCAATGCATTCCATTTCCTCACCTCTATTTGCCCTGGTCTTCCAGCAGGAGGCAATCTTTCCCTTGACATGACATTCCCTGCCTTCCCAGCTGTATGAAATACGTTCTTTAATGAGTAATAGAAGCAGAGTCTTCAGCAAAGGGGACTAAATAGCCTCTGCAGCATTTTATGTTGCAAGGAAATAGAAGAAAGTCAGAAACCAAACTGAGGCGGAGCTGACTGATCTCTGGTCTCCTGGGATCTCCTTCTCACCCTTTTTGTAGACTGGAGGGCCCTTTGCTTTCTTGCATCCTCAGGATCACCATGACCTGTCAAGGATGGTTAAGAGTGGTCTAAGTTACATTTGGCTTGTGATAAACTTTGCAGGTTTATCTGTGTGTGTGGCTGGTGCTCTTGTTACCATAAAGCAGGTCTGATTTGCTACCTCTGGAGCTCTTTTGAGCCATTAGGCTGTGTAAGCTAGAACACAGCATGTCCCCACTTTTCCATCTCAAAGTGTCTTGCCCAGCAGGCGATATCTCTGTAATGGCAGGAAGACTGAAGCCACTGCTACATCTTTTCCTTGGGCAGGATCCAAGGGTCTCTGTAGGATCACAATTTGTGAAGCTCACGTGGTGTCTCTCACCAAGGTTTTCTCCATGAAAATGCAAATACAATGTTTATTAATTTTGAACTTACAAGATATTTTTCCGATTATTGTCCTCATTTTTCATTTGGAGCTGGTTTGGGTATCTCAGAGAAGTGACATCTCTGACTACTTGTCTCACCTCACTCGGACTGTAAAAAGAAGGCTAATAAAAGTCCTCTGATGCTATTTACACCTTGACGCTAGAGCAGAGCTGCAGTATCATCAACACGATATGGATCCACTTTTCTTTATGAAAAAAAAAAACAGAAGTTGCATAGATTTTTTAATCAAAAATTTTCTGTTCCAGTGGACTAAAAAGCTTGTTAATCAGGAAGAATAAGGCAACAGTAAACTTCCAAGGAACTAGCAATCACAAGGGACATCCCTAAGATAAAATTTATCATTTTGAAATACATTTTCTTATTTGTGTTTTTAATAATTTGGATGACTACAACACACAAAAATGTAAAAGGCTAAACTTATTTTGGAAGTTCATAATCCAATCAAGCCAATGAAATGCATTACGTGGTGGGAATCTCATGAGATAAGTTCTATGAGGAATTTCAATCATTCCGAATGGTACTCATCCTGAAAGATTAGATAATCCATTATCATCTGTATAGTTTTGCAGGAGAAATATGTCAGATCCAGAGCACAATTTTCTGATGATTTTGAATCTTGCCCAGCTGCAGGGGAGGTCTGAATCCTTATGTAAAACAAATTTCACTCTGGGTCCAAGCCTCTTTAACATGGGCAAATTGAAGAGAGGAGCAAGTCCTTAGAGTATGAGAAGGCAATTCAGTATTAAATTTACACTCCTATGTGCTAATTTTAAGTCACAAATATCAGATAAGACAGGTATTTAAAACAAAGATGTAAAAAAAAATGAGTAAATGAAGCTTATCTGATATATAGCTGACAACTGCTTGGACAGGCAGTTCAACAGAGTTTCTGCTCGTAACAGAAGCACAGGGAAACTATGCAAAAGGTGAAGAAATATGTGCTCCATTTCAGGGAGAAGGGATGCAAAGGATGAACAGCCTAGGACAAGGTCAGGAAATGTGGTTTCTCAGAAGACTAGTTTCAGACAAGGAAACACATCTCAGCATTAAATAGTTAATGTTAAAGGGATATAGGACTCAATGAAATAAACAGCTACACAGACCAAAAAATCTGATGTTTCTGAGTTTTTTGCTTATTTTTGCTTTTTTTGCTTCTGCCCAGACAAAAACAAAATAAAATTCTGGTAGTCGAAAAAAAGAGATCAAAAGAGTTTTGATCTCTAACTAACTTCTTTAAGTAGCAGGGATAGTTGCCACATCCTTCTTACTCCCTGCAAGCTGATTCACAGCTGTTCCCCCTCTGTTTAGTATAAAGGAGTGAACAAAAATATTGTCCATGGTACAAATATACTTAACAAAGGAGTCAGGGCTGTATCTACTCAATAGCATCAATAATAAACTTCAATAGGTAGAGACATTAAATACATATATATATATATATATATATATATGAAACACAATTGAGTGCACAGTTTTTAGATACACAGTTTAATTAAGAATGCTTATCATCAAGTTCTGGGCGGAAGGTATATTTGCAATCAATCCAGTGCTGCCCATCAGAACAAACAAGGTGGTCTTTTCTCTTTGTCCTCTTCCACAATCAATCATGTATAATGTACTTCTTCATTCATTCTTCCATCATCCACTCTTTCTTTGGATTTTTTTTATTAATTAAGCGCATGTCCTCTAGCATGCTCATATATTTACCAGATTGCATTTTCACTTTTTATTGCCCTTAAAGAAAAACTTCAAAATTCCTGTATATCCATTTTAATAATTTGAGTTTAATCTTTTAATCTCATTTAATTCCAGATGTCTATTCTGTAGATGTCTGTTTCTGAGATAGCCATCTAGACTCACCTTGTAGCAGTTTCATTTGCTCTGTTTGAAACTCGTATTTTAGAATAAGATGATTCCCACCCTATAAAGTGCATATTTCCTATTGCTTGCCACAAGGATGACCTCGCTGACTTGCTCAGATCTGTATCTGATGTTGCAAAGGTCTAACCTGGGAGAGACAAACCCTGCCCCACAAGTCTATGCATTTTATTGGTTTCTCTTGCTGTCTTAACAAAAGCTGGAAGTTCCAAGTCACCGGTTTTCTCCAGCTAAATGAATTCTTGCAGCGCTGGAGCCTGAGGACACCTGTGGCAGCTCTTTAGGAAGGCTGAGTTCCACATGAGCTCAGCTCAATGCATGCTTCTTGTCCTTGGAAATGTTTCTGTGCTCGCATTCCCATCACACACCATGGCTTCCTAGCACTGCGGCGGCTCTTTGTCCATGTTGTGCAGCTGGGTCGGGGATGTGACCTGTTTACATCAGGGAGGGGGGCAAAAGGGGGGCACGGCGATCTCCTTGCGTCCTCCTTGAGGACCTGGCACAGCCTTCCCTCTCACTAGCCATAACTTGTATTCGCCCTTTCAGGGCTCATCAGAGCACACATCACACACGCAGCCTCGGCACACCCTTGTGTGCACACACCTTGTGACCATTCTCTTTCGATGCCAAGAACCAGAGGAGCCTGCAGCAGCATCCCCCCTTCTCATCATATTTGCAGACTGGGTGAGAAGGACCCACCCACATTCCACTGATGAAGATTTCTGCTGAAGCTCAGAAATATTCATAGTATTGAAACTTATTCACATGCCAAAAGATTCTCCATTTAAAATGTTGTTTTCTTGGTCCTGACTATCCCTTGGCTTGTACCTTAGGTCATTATTTTCATTAACATTTTTCTGAACTGATTTTAAGGTTTTGTTTATCATGAACATAACAAGATGCAAAGAGAAGCAGGGACTTGTCTTCTATAGTATTTGAAGAGCTGTGGGTTTTGGTAAAGCTCTAAGGGTGCAGGTATGCAGATAAGGAATATGAGCTCCAGACTTCCTACAATTGCAAGCTCTTTCCTTATGTTTGCACTATATCTATTTACCCATACATTAACCTTCAAGTCCTTCAGCCTCATGCTCAAGGTTAAAAATACAGGACTTTAGCTGCTCTCTGCTCAGGAGGAGAGCGGTCCCCTCTTCAAGGAGAGACACTGGGGCATCACCAATAGCCAATAGGGCATTTGTGCTTAGTCTGTGTGGGTCCGAGTTCGCACATGGTCTGGTTTGGTTAATCTTGAGTTTAAATAAGGCAATCTTGATTTATATCGCTGGTGTGGAAAGGAAAAAGTGCAACAAAAAGGGAATTTCTTCATTGTCAGTATTGAAAGTTTCGGGACATACATTTAGCACACTCCCAGAGTCATAGGTAAAGAAATACAGAGTTTTACTGTGAACTGCTTTTGACATCAGGCTAAGCAGAAGGGTTATTATACAGGCCGGGTAATGGAAAAGGTTTGACAGCTTAGAACTAGACCGAACAACTGAAAGAGGTCCTGGGTGCCAGACCCACTGGTTGTGCCCTGAACAGTCTGAGACTTTATGGTCACTGTGCCATTGTGCAGTTGTATGTTAGATATGTCCTGGAGTACGTAACACGAGGGGTGCTGACAACTTTGTATCTCTGTGTGTGTAATGAATGTCTAAGGACAGAAAAGTGCTAATAAAAGTGTTAATTTTGACTTTTTTTTCCCCTGGCAATTTGTGGAGAAGATAAAGGAATGCAAAAGGAGGCTTTAGCCAGGCATGCAGCTAGTGTTTACTTTGCTCATGCCCTTTTTGCTTTGACTTTTACCAAGAGACGCAACTATACATCATTTAAGAGAAAACTCATATAACAGTGATTGACTTTGAGAGTCCTTCTCTTTATTTGTTTTGTTTTGTTTTCCTTAGGGAAGAAAAGGGCAGGACTCTAAGGAAATAACTTCTGTCAAGAGCAGGCTACAAAGGGTCGCTCATTTAAATTCTGGGAATGTAGACATCAGCATGAACTCAGTTTTGCCACCTCTGCTCAGATGGAATATTTACGTGGAAATTGGTGTTATGTGCTCATTTTTTACACAGTATGTGGTTCTCTAAAAATAATAGCGATTTATCTGTAACATCAGAAAAAAAAAAAAAAAGCAAAGAAGGTAAAAAAGCAATGAGAGGCTTATGCCATGCAAAACCAGGGTTTCAAGGCAATTCATTTTTGGAGATATGGGTCAAAACTGGTCTTGTCGGTGTTACAAACCAAATAATGCCAATCTTATTAGTCTATGGAATGCCTTCTGGTTATTATTTTCATTTGCTGAGCCCTATCAGCCCAGCATGACTGTGTGTCTACCCTGACGTACACCTGTCTACAGACACAGTTCATGAAGGAACAGTCAGATCTGCCTGTAGCACACAGGCTGTGCATAGACACTGTGCCTTTCTGCTGCAGCTGTAGCTAACTACCCTGAGAAAAGTGACCCATAGGTAAGACAACGAAATGCATTAGGTGAAATTACTTCTTTATACCACCTTGGAAAAATGTATATATTTGATTAATCAACACTGGTATTAACATGCTGCATTACAGCATGGAATTAATGTACAAAAAGCCAACCAACCAACCAAAAAAATTTGGTAGGTCTTAGCAATTTTAGTGCCAGGATTTGAGCTATTTAAACATTACTTCAAAACCTGTAAACATATCAGCATGTTCTGCTCACATGGCAGCTCACAAGAAGCACATTTCTCGAGGCGTTTTGTGCTTGTTTTGGTAGCAAAATATAAAAAATGTAAGGCAAGAGTCAGAGAACAGCAGCATTCAGATTGCTCTGAGTGTCTGAGTGAAATACGATACCTTTTCTTAGTCCTGAGTGCTGAAGTGGTATAACTATATGGCAGTCTAAGCTTTCTTGTTAAGAATATTTTGGGTCCTGAGAGAAAAACTTGAATCTTCAGTGTTATGGCCAAGTAAAAGCAAAGCAAAATAATAATAATAATAAAAACTTCAAATGTATTTTTTTTTGCTTTCAAAACCCAAAAATATTTTGGTGTGAAGCCATGGATTTGAAACATTTCCAATTAGCATTGTTTTAATGGTATTTGAATTCAGTTGTCTGCACAAGTATGCAGGGGATAATATTTATAGTTTGAGTTGCAACAGCAGATGACTACAAAGAAATTGTGGAACAACTGACTCTCTTTTCTCACCCATGCAGCTATGTCTTTTGCTGTCCTCTTGCTCCAGGAGGAATTAAGCTCCTGTCAGAGTCTTGGATGTGGCTCCTTGGATGTGGCTGTGAGCTGGAGTGTGGGTGTTTGCAAGCTGGAAAACCAGTCCTGACTCTTTCTGATGTCTGCAGGTTTCTGCTCCCTCCCTGGCCCATGAGTGGACCAAGAACTTGCACTCCTTTCCAGTGCTCCTGGTCTTTGCCCTCCCACTAGCCTACCCTGATCCCTCTAAATGGTTGTTCCACAACTGCACTGTCTGAGCCGAGGTACCCTGTGACTGTTTAAGTATGACCTTAAACATGGAATAGGAACTAAAGGACAAAAAGCAGCTGAATTGTGCACCTCAGAGACAACTGATCTGCTCCAACAAACTCAGTCATCAAAACTGCATTTAATTTATAGGAACTTGAGTATTTTCTTGCATCCTTAGCCCACCAACATGAGTAAACAAGATCAGGGACATTCCAGCACAGTTTTCCTTTTCTTTTGTATCCAGTTTTCCTGGGAAAGAGATTACTCTGGCTTCAAAGGATATAGATGCATTCCTTTGGGTACTAATATGGAGCTTGAAGAGACATTTCATCAAAGTTAGTGTTGCTTTGAAAAGACATCAAGTTATTTCCTTCAATTGCCGGAGGCCATCACTTATTGCAGGAAATGTATTGAGGTTTACTTAAAAGTACAGCCACCTCCTGAGATTTTCCACCTTTTCCGTGGCTCATATTTGAAAAATAAAATGTTAGGCTGGATTTCTGAGATTCTGAATGTCCTGGACTAGCTCCACAGGATAAGAGCTATTGTATAACAGATGGCTGCATAAGGACGAGCAGGAAAATGCCTCTTGTTGCCTACTGTTTGTGCTGGCATCTTTGCTGTTTGCCTGTCAGTCATTAAATTCAATGCTGCTTTTCAAGAGTATCAATCTGTGGCAAATCATTTGGAATTCTGCTTAAATCCCACTAGGGATAAATAGATGGGGGGCTTCTATTTTTCCTGTTATTTAACAGCTGTGGATTCTTATACAGTATTTTCTGAAAAGCAACATGGAATCAGACTCCAGCATAAAATACTCCTTGGTTCTTCCAGCACAGTGCAAGCACTAACAGAAATAAGCCCTTAGGCTTTTAAACTCGTTTTTAACTTCAGCTTTTACTCTCTGAAGTAAAACACCAGCCACTTGTAAAGGACAAGCCAGGCTGAGGGGTCTGCATTGGCGTTTCAGCGCTGATCAGTGCAAGGAACCTCTTACTTCTGCAATAATGTGCTCAGATACACCCCACTAATTGCAGCTTAGTGCAACAAACCCACATTCCTTTGTATTTTCTTGCTCTTAGCACCACCAAGCTGATGATGCACGAGATACACGAGTTTACATCTGTGCTATACAAAAAGTTCTTGACACTTCTGCTTCAGCCATCTCCAGATTTTCCTTTCCCTTCCCTGTTTTCACTCTCACTTGATGAAATCTCCTGCTCTCTGACTTGCTATGTTATTTCCCCTAGAAATAACCTACATCTGGGACAGAAGCATTTATTATTCTGTCTTTAGGTCTGCATAATATCTGACAAAATGGAGACATATATAGACCTCTTTTCTGCTAGACAGATGAGATGAAGAAGTTTTGGGTTCTACTAAGCTTACAGTTTTTGTGTCACTAGTACTTCCTCACATACCACAGACACTGGGAAATCATTATTAAAATTGGAGATGAAAAAGACAGTGAATTGTTGAGGACAGTCATCATCACAGGATAAATATTGGCCTCCTGCTGTTATGCAGAGTTTGATGGGCAGGTGGCCGAGACTGTCTCTGACTAGCTGCAGGGCTGAAGACAGAAAAGCACTCAGGGAGGTAATGATAATCACCTGAGCTAGTTGTTCCGGTGATGTTCATGTCATCTATTTTTGTGACAGAAGAAATCACAGTGTCTTTCCTGGCCAGAAATACCTAAGCCTCAAATCCTTCTCATGCAAGGATAAGGCAAAATTGCAGTTCCTCTGGGTAGGAAAGACAGAAGTCACACAGAGGTGTTTGCAAGGAGGAACATAGGTCCTAGACAGTTCCTGGTCCTCACATCACCACATCTAAGTGAAGAACTTAATGTAGCTGGTGTGTTTTCCCTTAATACCACTTTTTATTATTTTATTTTATTTTATTTTATTTTATTTTATTTTATTTTATTTTATTTTATTTTATTTTATTTTATTTTATTTTTAATATATAATTTGGGATAAAATAAGTTGTCATACTTCACTCGGAAGACATCTCACTCCCTTGGGTGTGCAAGCCTGCTAGCTCAGTCCTGCTTCACAGCAAGATCTTCCACACATTCACCATCTCCCAGGGCTCCCTTTCTTCCCATCCTCACAGTTTTAGGAAGAGCAGAGAGTTACAAAGCCCCTCTCTTTGATTGGGAGGATGGATTGGAACATAGTATTACTGTTGTTAATAATAATAGTAATAATTAATAATAATAAAAGAAAAGGTGGAGGTTAAAATCCAAAGACATCTGCCCTTACTCAAAGGCAATATGCACATTGGTTATCACCTGTCCAGTTCCAGAGCTCCAGAACATGCCACCCTTGTTTAAATATCAGGACAAGGAAGGGGTTGGCATGAACAAGACTTCTGTTTTGGGGTCTGCTTTGTAGACCTGCAGTCTCAAAGGAAGAAGAGAGTAGAGAGGAAGGGACCAGTAATAAACATGACAGTTGCATGCATCTGAAAGCGGGACTTCTTGTGGACTGAAACTTCTCAGTGCCTTTAATTGTCTTTAATTTGAACAATTACCAATAGTCTTATTTCTGTTTGTGCAGTGAAATAGGAGAGAAACAAAAAGATCTGGAAGCCGAAAGGTTTCCAGACAAGAAAATCTCCAACACATAGCCTACATTCGTCTTCAAACAAACAAACAAAAAGAAATCTAGGAAGTCTAAAGACTTGGGCTAATCACTTAGAACAAAATATATACAAATACAGCAGTGTGTTGGTGCATAGTTCAGAAAATCTATTATTTGTCTCAAAATGCAAAAAAATCCTTCCTGAGAGACATACACCTCCAAAATTAGTCTGGTGTGTTTTCCAGAACTGCACTCACTTTAGTGTTTAGCCTCATTTCTGCTTGTCTTACCTCTCTGCATCTTAACAATTCAAAGAAATGATGGAAATGATTGAACGAGTGATACACCGAACTAATGAAACTCACTGAGTGATCTGACCAGCTGTGGTACGAACTTGCAAAGACAGAATCTACATCTCATTTTATCTAAAAACTAAGGCACATCTGGCATTTCTGCCACATAGGACAGATGCTGTATTTTACGGTGCAGAGTGAATTTACACAATCATTTGCTGGCCTCCACCTCCTCTCCCCAGGCCTCTGCAGAGGGTGAAAATAACCCAGATGATTGATAAATTTTGGACCATGTGTTCCATCCCTCATGATCATTGAATGTTTTTTCATGGGGGCCCAACACTAATTTTCTTTTCCCCAAAGAAAGCATGTATTAACTGAGTGAGTGACTCAGAACTTAAGCAATGATTCATCACTAGTGTATTTTTTCTCAAGACAGCATCCCAAAGGCTTTTCCCTAGCGCTGGGGTATGAACTCTGAGTGCCTTTGTCACCACTTGGCTGTTTCACCCCAGTGCTAAGATCCAGCAGTGGTTTCATGAGACAACACACAGGCTTTCACCTCACGGCAGGTTTGTACTGAGGAAGCCCTAGACATCAGGTCTCACTGATACTTAGGCTAGAAATGGGGCAAATCCTTAGGTTCCCAAATCATTGGCATATTCTCTAGCTTTGCCTCACAAACATGCCTGTGCAGAATTAGTCTTTTCCACCCTGCTAAATATAAATCTTGCCTGGACTCAGGTCATTCAGGAAAATTTGTCCTAACAGGAAGGAACAACTTTTAAGAGAACAATCACTTAACTTCAGTCTGTGTTAGATTCCATGGTACTCCGATTTGGAAATGATATTTTGACCCCACTTACTGTAGATAATACTCAAAAGGAAGGAATGAGTCGCCAAAAATACCTTCAAATGCTGATCTCAAGCTCTGTGCAAATCATCCTACATACTCAGAGTGAAGGTCACATATTAGTCCATTAGTTTCTGTAAGAGGAAAAAAAAATCAAGCATTCTTTAAGTAATTCTGTGTAAATGTCATCTTTCATGACCAAAGTCTTTATTTATCTTTCGGTGGCATTTCAAATCTATTAAGGCATTTTCACCCTGAAAATTTTTACAGCATAAAAAGGCAAACTGCACAATTTGAGTAGAAAAGGTATAGACATTCCAAATGCATATAATTTTATGTACACTAACAGTCTCATTTTCAATGGACTGAGTGCTGAGAGTTTTATTCACTCTTTTACAGTGAAAGATCTGAAAATTGGGCCATTTATGAACTCTTTGCAATATCTAATACTCTAAATAAATAAACAAATAAAGTAGGACTGCGCTCACCCCATCCAGGCTGTGGATGGGAAAGTGGCTGATTTATTGCAAGAGATGTGAAAATTAGGTCTTCAAAAGGAATTTCTTGAAGAAATTGACAGAAGTAAAAGACAGTAACTTTAAAGTTGAGTTCAGAGTGAGATTTAAACTGTAAGCAGGATCAGGGAAAACACACAAAAAGGAGGTAGAGTTGGTTTTCATAACAGAGAGACAGGAACAATTTGGTGAGGGAGCAGACATGAGCAGGCAGGGTAGAGCCGTGAAGGTTCTTGAGTGGGAAGGTCAAATAGCTTGAACGTGGTGAAAAGAGAAGTGAAAGCTGAAGGGCTGAGATGTCACCCTCTGGTTCTGCTGCTGCTCAGGGCTGACTGTGGCAGTGAAATCCATGCAGGGAGGGTTGGCATGTTGTTAACATGGCATTTATTCAGCGAAAGAGGGGACTTGTGAGTCAGCAGCAGCCCAGGGCAGTTGTATTCCCTCTCTGCAATGTGCTGCTGTGCTGAGATGCAGACGCAAGCAGACGGGCTAGGTCAAAAATGATCTCACATTTGGAACAGCTGAAAACAGGCCAAAGGAAACTGAAGCCGCCTCTGTGGCATTCACGGATGCCACTCACCCTGGTGCGATCATCTGAGTTCTTTGGCAGGGCTTTCAATTTCACCTCAACTTGTTTTTTCAGTTAGTAGGATGCGAGGGCTGCTCCTGGGGTCCTGTTCACCCTAGTGCTCGTTTGCCTTGCAGGAGCACCTGAGAGGAGCAGCCTGTTTGCAGACCTACCTTTTCTGTCACTCTGGGCATCCATCTAATGAGTCCTGGTTCTATGCAACCTACAGGGTAAGAAAGAAAAGGCAAGGGAGGGAAGATGAATGGACAAAAGGACAGTGAAGTGGTCATAAATGTAGTTATTACAACCACACCACATGCAGTAAGACCTAGGGCTGGCATTCAGAGCCTGGCTCTGCCAGGGAGTGCTGTGCAGAGGTGAACATTTAATTAGTCAGATCCTGCAATCAGTGGGGGTGTTAGCACAGTAGGAACAGTGGTTGCACTTCAAGACCTCCCATGTAAAAATAGACTAAGTGTCAGTGAGAGAAACTTTAATGAAAAACACAAATGAAAGCCATGGTATATTTCAGACTAAAAACTTGAATTGCAATCACTATTCTATTCACAAGATGAAGAATGGAAAAATCTGGCCCTACTGAAGAAAAATTCCTACATAAAATGCTTATTTTAATGCTGTTTTTCCAAGAGAAGTCCTATTTACAGCTTCTGTTTCCTCATTTTGATAAATTACCCTGGGAAAGGAGCATAACAGATAACTTCTGAAAACAGTGAGTGCTGTACTTTGAACTTGTATAAAATTTGACTTTAATAGTATAACAACTTAGTATTCTTTCTGCTAACAGAGTCAGCAGTGTCATCAGGTATGCAGGATGTGTGTAAGTTGGTAAAATACCAAAATAAAGGATCACCTGTGTCAAAGGAGGGGAAATAAGCTCGTCATTAAAGAAGACTAATAGAAAAAGGGAGTGTGTGGGTTTGGTTTCTGCTCCCCATCTAAGAACAGGATTCTGCTTGTCAGGTTTGTGGTATCATCCTACCTGTGCTAAGAGGTTGTGCAAAAATCAGGTATATTACCTGCTGTGCAGAGCTAAACACACTAAGTGAATCATTAAGCATTTTGGACAGAAACTCTTATATTCATTAGTAAGAAAATAAAAGGAAAAAGTTGTAACTAAATAGTGCCTCTTACTCGACAGTGCTGGTCAATCCTGCACGCCCAATCAACGTGGGCAATGGATTTGCCAATGAGTAGATATTTAATGTCCTTAATTTTAGGGAGCTTGGCCTGCAGGTAACGCCAGGTTAAAGGTAAAGATCAGCACCCAGGAGGGTCAAAATGAACTGCTCAGGCCAAATCAAAGTCAAAGACGTGTCAGACAACACCTTTCCTCTCTGTAAAAGGAGCATTTGAAACACGTTTTCATGGGTCTCGTGGCTCAGAGGCTACTGCATTCTGTCTGCATATTTATAGCAGTGAATTCATTTTGTGCCACCCATACGGGTGCCTTCACAGAGCCAGGTTCAATAGTTTTTCTACTGTTTTATTTTTTACAAGAATGAAAAACATCACGTGTGCAATTCATTTGTCCAAATATAGCCATTTGTTCCTAAACTAGTCACTTTCTGACTTCCTTTAGAGTCTCTGTGGAGAAAAAGTACTTTGAGGGAGAGGTTTGATGCATGTCAAAACCAGGGTAAATTACTTGCGTCCTCAAAAAGCATATTTCTTGCCTTCCATTTTCAGCAAGCTGAGAAACAGTGGCTCAAACACACACATGCACACTGCAGAGGTACATGCTTACGTGAGATTAATCCCAGTAAACCCTATTTTGCTTTTTTCTTTCTTTTTTTCTCAGTCGCCTCAGGGTCACAGGTTCCTAGATTTTGCACAACCCCCAGTGCTGTTTCTGATTTATGCCTGCTCTGTCATTACTAGGTGGGAACACAGAGCTGCCGCCCTTCTCTGCAACAAGAGGACATGGCTCCGGGCTGGAGGATCCGGTGTCCCCAGCTCTTAGTGCCACCATCATTATCATTGTCACCGTTGTTATATCTGGCAGCGCGTACTTGTGCTTCCTGAAGTACATCTGCTCTGGGTGCTGCAAAGCTGCTCAAGTAGTGCCAGCCAGAAGACTGGATCCTAGCAGGTCTGATGAACAAGTCTAATCTCACCTCAACTAGCTGGTTTTCTGGGCTGTTCTGAAAAGTAGCTGGACCTGGAAATAAGATGAAATATCAGACGGCAAAGGAGACATGAGATTCAATGCATAATTCAATGTGTGATACCAGCTACCATATCCCTGCTTAATACCAGAGATTTGCCATGCTCTCCTCTTTGTATCTTTGGTTTATTCCTCCTAGGGAAACTTCAGAAATGTCCTGATAAAGTACTACCCCGGATCACAAATTTCTAGTACTGTCTGGCTCTCTTTGACAGTGTCTTTCACCCTCTGCTTCAATATGGTTTACTGTGGGTCTCCCGTTGGCTTCTGCCCTGCATTTTTGGTGATATTTCTCTGTTCTCATATTTGATAATGGATCCAGACCGTCTGAATTAACATGTGCTAAGCTGTCAAGACAAACCAGATGCATTTCTGGAACATCGAAGATCAGGGTTTGGGCTTCATGTACAACTATGTGGGTGACACACTACAGCTTGGGTTGTATTATATGAGAGGACAAATACATGATCTAATGATCTTCTGGCCTGAAACTCTGCCAACAAGTACTCGTATTTCTTTAATAGCAAATCTTTCAAGTCCATATGTTACTTTTTTGCCATTGAAACACTTTACATTTGCCATGTAACCAAGCTACTATTAGGAAACTGTTGGAATCACAACTATATTGTGACTTTTGTAAAAGTCTTGTCTGGTAACTGGCCGTGCAAGTGCTGTTCTCCATTTTCATGACCTTCTCCATGAGTGAGACAAGATGGAACTTTGTTAGCTATGGAGACATCTGGACCATATAAAATGGAATCTTCCTGATATTCAGCAGACATTTTTTTCCCCTTTCCTGGGATTAGCTGAGAAGAAGTTCAGAAAAAAAATATCAATGGAAAGGCTCTTGTTGGGGCACTTTGGTTTATCTGAACAAGGAAGTAATGAAAATGTTTTTTTGGAAGATCTAATTGCAGAGTATTTTTGCTCAACTCCCAAAGAAAAGAGGTATATAAAGATAAATAAATAAATGACAGATAAGTATCCAGACATGGCCTGTTGTAAACCTACCTGTATCAAGCATTTCCAATGTGTATTGGTTATGACTAGGGCTCATGTTAGGCAAATTACAGCTATATTTGCTCTCCAGCAAAGTCACCTCTCCTGGAGACATTGTTTTAATGTCAGCCTCTGCCCTTCCCCTTTAAAACCCCAAGCATTCCTGGTCTTATGTGTACATGTATATACATACATATATGTATACATATGTAACCTTATGAAGCTTGTTTAGATATGTAAACAATACATATAATGTGTGTGTGTATATATACATATATACATATACATATATAAACAAGCTTGAAAAGGTGATGCTTGAAATGCTCATGTGGAAACTTTGGAAGAGAAACCAACTCCTATTCTTAGAAATCTGGTGCAGTGGGAAGAGCCAGTTCCCATTTTTCCGAAGAGCTGCATTGCCAGTGCTGTATGCCAGGCTGTTGTCGGACACGATCTGTGTCCCCTGGGCATCCAGTTGAGAAGATGATGAAGCACCAGAGCCAGACGCACTGTTATTTTGGGAAGAAACCAACCAAAACTAAAATCAAAAGCAATGAAATCTTAATTCAGCCCTGCATGTGGATTTCATTTTTATTCAGATTCCATTATTTTTATTCAGATTTCAACTGCAGATCAGAAATATTTATTTGCAGAACTGAAATGGTTTTCTCAGCTGATTAAAACTGAATTTCATGCTTTGCCTCTTACGTCTCCACATATCTCAGTATCTCTGTGGAGCTACTCGCCACCAGCAAGTAAACTGAACAGCTGTTTTTTTTTCTCAGATAAAAATCCAAACTGGATCTTCCTACTTTACAACTGTGCATATTGGTGAAGACAAGAAAATAGATGTCGGTTTCTTTTTCTTTGTAAAAAGGGATGCTCGTATTTGTATCTGTGAAAGCTTCCATGGCTCTTCAGTTCATACCAGAGAGCTGTTTGTGAACAGCACCCAGCAAGTCCCTGCAGTCTAAACAAACCCAAACTCTGCTGAGGGCTGTAAGCACTGCTGATATTTTGACAACCCTACTTACAGCGCAGTATTTTGTGGTTTACCCTGACTGTTTCCATTGAGCCTTTCCTCACACCTTAACTGTTTCTCACTGATACCTGCAAATAAATTCATCAGATCCATAACTGATTTTTCTTGATTATTGATGTGTTTGTAATTATTAATGTGTTAATGTGCTTCCTTCCTGTATATCCTTGGGATATTGCCTTAAATCTCCCGGCCAAGAGTCCACTTAACAAAGTGCTGTTCTTCCTCCCTTGCTCACATCATACCCTCAAAGACAGCCTGAGCAAAGGGGTTGCATCAAAAAAAATCAGATTAATGTGGCCACCAGAGGGAGATGCATGAATGCAGCGAGACGAGGTCGGTAGCGGGCAGAAATACAAATGGTTAAAGTGCAGGATTGGAAGAGGGGCCAGGGCCGTGGAACAGCCTGCGGATGGTGCTGAGCCCGACGGGCACCCTTGCGACGCAGCCCGGGCCAGAGTCGGCCAAGAACCTCCAAAATCTGCATAATCTCCAGTGAACACGCAGTGAACTCGAAGGAATCGCGAGGGTTTTTTATTAGAGAGCAGGGTCAGAAACGCTCAGCATTTTGCAAGAGCGGCTCAGGGAAAGAAAGGGCCCTGTTTACGCCTCAACTGTTGTTGTTTCCCTCACTGGTTCCCTTGTTCGGCAGAAGGCCGGACAAGGGCGAGCCTCGCTCCTGGGGCCCGCCGAGGAAGCTGGAAGCCAACCCAGTCGCTTCCACTCAACAGGAGCCTTTGAGGAGGCTCCGCGCTGCCACGCAGCAGCGACCGCGGCTCAAAGCGCCGCTCCCGCGGCACCCCGGGCAATGGCACCAGGGCCGAGCCAGCGAAACGGTGACCTCTCGCCATCAGCCTCATCTGCTTCCAGCCAGAGCTCCCTTCTGCTCCAACTCGAGTTATTTTCAGCAGACGGGAACAGTGAGTACTGTCCCTTCACCAAAAAAAAACCCTCCTGCCTTTCTCTCTGTGGCAGAACAGGCGAAGGGTAACAGAGCTAGCAAACCACCATGGAAATGCCGCAGATTAAAAAGACCATCCTAGCACCTGGGCATTTTTTCCTTTTTTTTAGGAATGCCACTGGTATCCCAGGGTCTTGAAGAGTTGCTAAAAGATATTTAAGAAAATGCATGAAATTCCTCACTGCACCCTGCTGGAGACCCCAGTCAGAATAAGGGAGCACAAAGAGTTAATCCCAACTTTGATGCAGCTCCCGGCCGTGGGAGGTGAGGCGGCGAGAAGATGTTAAATGAAGGTGATTCCTGCCTGAGTGAGATTATTTTCTAATAAGAGCAGAAGGCGCCACAGTATTAGGAAAGGAGCAGATTGCTATTTCTGTGAGCTGGAGAACTGTCAGAGGGGTGGAAGGAGCCGCAGAGGTTTCCGCGCTGGGACATTCCTGAGTGTGAACTCCAGCCCTGAAACCAGCCAGCCTGAGAGCCTGGGCATGGCCCCTGTCACCTCTGCTCCTCCGTCAGACTGGTGTCCTGATGTCCTCCCGCCCCCCCGTTCTGCTGGAATGCTAAATAAAATGCCTCGGAGATGAAGTGCCTACAGAGCCGTCCCGCTGCCAGCCCTCCTGCTCGTGGGAGATTCCGAGGGTGACGGGAGCCAAGGTCAGGGAAGCATTAGTCACTCTGAGTTTGGCAAACAAGGGTGTCGGTGTCTGATATCCCTCGCTCGCAGATTAGATTAGTGCGAAATGCGCTGCCCGGGCTATCCTTGAGACTCCCTTGAGCTACTGCAGAAGTTGACCGTTCATTTTGCTACGGTTGAAAGCAGGACAGCTACTTTCAGCATATCTTTATTGCTGCAGTTCTGGCTCTCTGGGTGGTTGGCACTGCTTTAAGCCCATATTATTTGAATGTACAGATCCCCCAGCTCTTTCCTGGGAGGTTACCAAGCTGTTTAGGTTTAAGATAATGCTCCTTTTCCCTCTTCCTTCTTCTCACGTTTACCTGACGGGCCATTTCCAGTGCAGGTGCCCTCCCTGGAGGTCTTGTCTGTTCAACAACTCATGGTTTAAGCTCTGTACAAGCCAGGGCTGCACAGAGATATGATTTAATACCCACGGAGCCCAGTAAAACCTGATTTCCACATGAGCTTTGGCTAATTGCAGCTAATAAGCCCTACGATAAGCTGTGCTCATGAGCTCATGTGCAATGCGCTGGGGCCAGCTAGCTGGGCACTGGCCATGCGCACCATGCTCCGCTGCTCCGTGCTATGAGACTGCTGGCAAGCTTGGCTTTCCGCAACGGACTGGAGAAGACAACTGGGGTGACGTCAGGGAACTTCGCTCCTGGGACGGGACACGAGCGGCTCAGGTCTCTGGGGCCTGGTTTGGGCATATCAAGAATGTCCACGGGCCCCTTGCAAATCTAACGTACTTCTTTTAAAAATATTTTGATAGAAAGTCAAACATTGGAAATGAAAAAGAGAATGCCGAGTGGGTTCTCAGTGCGCTGTTTGCCAGCCACCTTCAGCCGCTGTCACTTATGGTCTAGGAGAACGGCAAGTCTTTTGAAGCACCGCTGATATTATTGGAAGTCTAAATATTTGCACGGCCTCTCTGTGTCTCCACGAGTTTCAGGTAAGACCCCAGCTACTCTGTTAGTCCCTGTGGAGGTGAAAGCTCCAAGGCCAGGCAAGCTACACGTACCATGAGACTGGGACACGATGAGGTGAGGAGGGAGCAGAGATCTAAGTCATCTCTCTCCTTCACTCCCCTCCTGCATAAAATGTTGCAGCTGAAAAGATATTCTGAGCTGTGGGGGTTAAAACACAGACCACTGCCTCCTGGTTGGCAAGAAGCCTCAGCTCTGTTGTCTTCTGTGTCTTTTACCCTGTTCCAAACGCATCTGCCTAGTTTTTCAAAGCAAGTTTTCATCTTTGCAACAGTGGAAAAGCACAAAGCAAAATATCAAGCTCTGGGTCTGTCAGTATTAATGGTGCACTTGGCGGAAAATGCCAATAAACCTGTCCTAGAGCATTTCTCAATTAATTCAGTGGGACTCTGGCAATAAATACATGTTTCATGGGCTTTCCATCTAGTCTACATACATTGTCCCTAACAGAGTAGGGGAGCATGAAAGAATCATCCAGAAAAGGAGGCATCTCCCAGCTCCTCATCACTCTGACAGGGGTCTGCTTTACCCTGTTCAGGCAAATCAGCTACCTGAAAGAAATATGTTTCTGGAGAAACAGCACTAACACAATCAAAACGCTGTATGGATGATCCATGGTCAGATTAGAAAGTAATACAGTGGCTAATAAACACGGCCTCATCTTTAGCTTCTCCTGTTCCTTTGCCATCCTTTTCTTTTGCAGCAGGAAAAAAAAAAAAAAAACGATGAAGCACAAGTGGCCCAAGACATATTTAAAGTTTGCAGTGAAACCAGTGTGACAGCATCAGACTAAATTAAAGCCATACTAGCTGGTAGTAAGACCAAGTGTTTTTGTAGAAGCATCCCAGGACGCTCATGACACAGCTCGAGACTGTATAGGAAAAGGGCCAAGAGTCACATGGAGATGAGTCCTTGCAGAGGGGCTCTAATATAATCAAAGTCAAAATACAGTCCAAAGTGGGATTGCTGCAAATAAAGGGAATCTTTATGAGTTCCAGATGGCATCATAACACAACAATTCAGAGAAACCAAAGCCAAAATGCTGAAGAAAAAAGGGAAAATATCTCTTTGGCTCGTCTTGCAGAAGGATCTAGTGGCATAATACAGGCTGCTTGTAGATGGAGATGGATCTTCACACTCATGTCCCTTGCAAAAACAACAATGACAAAAAAAAGTACTTTTTGTACCCATTTTTGCTACAGTCTGCTCTCTGCAAATTTCACTGCGTGCGACCCCATGTATCTCCCTATTTTTCTCCTTTTTGAGGTTTTGGGTTGTCTCAAATCTGCATAAGTCACCCATATCAGCCTGAAAAGTGAGCTGTACTCTGCACTGCTACTGTCAGGAAGAAGAAGTCAGAGTTATCTGTGCCTTGGTTATCTTTGAAACAAGAGTGTCAAGTTGATGAGAAAATCAAGAGTGGCTCCACTGAGCTCAATGCCATAACATCTGGCAGCTACGGTGGGGTCACCCCAAGCATTTCCCCTGTAGTCTATAAACTAGACCTGAATACAAAGGTCAGGTCTGTCTCTTTCTCATTTTTCCATCACCAATAATCTGTGTTTGTAATTTAGCAAACAGTTGTGTTTAGAGTCCCTAAGCCAGAAGTCCACTTTAATGCTGCGAACTGTGTTGTCTCCACAGTGCTCACAAGACGAAAAAGCCCTGCAAGTTTTACTGAGCCAGTCAACCCATTGCTAAGGCCCTGTGTAAACACAAGCATTGACTCTGCTGCATAAGCAAGGGCCAGCCGTGTTTATATGTTTCCATAGTCACTAAATAGCCGCCACATACAAAATCCTGGAGTTTTGCACACTCCTATGATTCATTGTTTCACTATGGGACTGCGCCCTTGTCCTGCAAAGGTTTTCCTAGCCTTGGCTGACATTCCAACAGAATAGTGGGTACAGCTCAGCTTGCCCGTATTTGCTCAGTTCTGCCTGAAGGGCTTCTATTTTTGCCTTTAATTCTCAAACGCAGTCAGATAGTCCATTCATATTTTCAAAGAAGCGCTGAGTTCCTGTTTGCCTCCATCTGTGTGTGGCAAATTTATGTTTATGCTCCACCCTGGTGCTTTTTTCTCTCTGTAGTTGGGACCACTGTGCCTCTTCCAGGATTGGAAAAAATTGTTTAAACCATCTTTGCAAACTGTGCTCGGAGATATAGCTTCTAGTGTTACTAATTCCTTTGTTTTGTGTGATAGCTGTTGATTTCTCCACAGAGAAGTATTGTTATTGGTAAAACTATCTGAAAGCTTCACCAACACCTCAGGAAGCCAATAGCTCTGAAGATCTCTCTCCAGGCTCCATATCAGCTTCTTATCTCTTACACCTTAAAACCCAGAAATCACTGAATTCCGAAACGATGGCAAGTCTCTTCTAACACCTTTGCTACAGGAGGAACACAGAATGCTCTGACAGCATGGAGAAATCATAGAATTACAGAATCATTACGGTTGGAAAAGACTTTTGAGATCACCGAGTCCAGCTGAGAGCCCTTCAACACGATGCCTGCTAACCAGTGTCCCTGAGTACCCCATCTACACGTTTCTCTGAAACTGTCCAGGTGACTCCCTGGGCAGCCTGTTCCAATGCTTGACTACTCTTTCTGTGTATAATTTTTTCCTAATGTCTAATCTGAACCTCCAATTCAGATTAGAGCAACTTGAGGCTATTTCCTCTTGTTCTATCAGTAGTTATTCTGGAGAAGAGATCAACCCCTGCTTCACTACAGCCTTCTTTTAGGCAGTTGTAGAGAGCGATAAGGTCTTTCTGCCACACAGCTCTCCAGCCACTCTAGGCCAAGCCTGTAGCACTGCACAACGCTGTTGTGGCTGAAGTGCAGGACTTGGCACCTAGCCTGGTTGAACCTCATGAGATTGGCCTCAGTGCATTGATCCAGCCTGCCCAGATCCCTTTGTAGGTCTTACGTAGAGCCAAAATGACCCTGGTACAGCTGTGGCCTTGCTATAGCTGGCTTTCATTGATGGGCCTCTCCAGCCTTGTCTCTCTAGCCCAGCAGGACATTTGAAGTGGTGGTGTTTTTGCCTAGTGTGTCAGGGAAATATTCACGCTTGTTCCACATCTCCTTCGTATTGGCGTAACGCTGGTGCCCAAGACTGCAAGTCTTAAACACCACCTAAATCCTGCCTCCAGCATCACTGCGAGGGATCTCATGTGTGGCGATGGCTCAGGTGACCCAAGTGGGACCAAAGTGCTGCTGGGGAGAAAGGCTTTAGGAGCTACCTTGGGTACTGACCTCCCATCGCTCCATAGCACACATCTCCCCACTGTCCACGTGCTGAAGAAGCGTGGAGCCTTTTTCAGAACTCATTAAGTTTGCATTGGCCACAGGACAACACTGTCAAAAGCATCTACTTTTATCTCTGTCCAGCTAAGAAATGTCCTTATTTCCTTCTGAATGAGGCCTTTGTGACCCACGGCTTCATTACCGCCTGCCTGAACTGCTGGGGCTCTCTGCTTGAATATGAACGTGGGGATGATACAAATTGAAGCAGCTATTTGCTCCATGCTTTAGGTTTCCATGATTACAAGCTCTCTCCCTGGCTCCCAGAGCTTCTGGTACCAGTGGGGAAGCCCATTTTAGCTCAGGAACCATTGTGCTGCCTTGGAAATAATGAAAAGCTAAGATGAAACTCAAGATAAAGCACAAAAGATTTTTTTTTTTCTCACTGGAATTTGGCTACTAGAGATCAGACAAATTCAGTCCCTGAACATGACTAGGAAATTAGGTAAACACTTCCTGCCAGGATCAGCCCTGTCAAAGTGTGACTCAGTCTGTCGCTGCAAGCAACTGTTGTTTTTGTCTCGGCTGCAAGGTCATCTCTGGATTAAAATATTTGCACTTTACTTTTGATGAATATTCACTGTCCGAAGGCAAATGACAAAGGAATCTCATTTTCCTCCAAAACACGTCATAATTTATACAGGTCTAGCCAGCCCTTCCTCTGGGACAATGTGACTTACATAAAACAACTTCCTGAAAAAGGCTAAAAGCAGCTAATAGGAACAAACTGAACTTCCATAACCACTGGGAGACAAGGAAAATACCATTAAACATGGGTATGTAGGACATTTATTTTATTTTTTTCCAAAGTTTTGTATAATAATTCTCACTCTTATGATAGAGCAAGGTAAGTAAGAACCCCATTGTGATAAGCACCGTGCAGAGTATTTACGGTACCATAATAGCAAGGAGATTAATATTTAAGAAATTGCAGTGAATGGCCTGTCTGGAAAGCGGGATAATAAGCCTTCTTTTCATACACCATTTGCCCTCAGTGCAGGAGAGTTATTAACCTGCACAGGGCACCACACTAATGACTGTCGATATTCCAGCTAGATCGTCAGATAAATCTCCATGGGAGTCCACAGGCAGACATGAAGTCACCTCCTGGCATTCAGAGCAGGTGGGACATGCTGGAATTTGGCTAATCGCAAAGGCTGAGGTTGCTGGTGTTGAGGTTGCCTCCTTCTGCCTTGCTGATTTAACTGATGGAACAAAGCAGCATAAGGGGGAAAGGGCTATTCTTAAATGGGCAGAATTGAAAATAAGAGTGTTTAATTGGCTTTCATAAGGTCACCTAGAGATTGTGAGCTGGGATTACAGAGCAAATTAGCACAGAGCAGCAAGACAAACCTCTCAACCATGAGCAATACAGCATTGTGCTATCTGGGTTTGGAAAAAGTTTTGGACAGAATATTAATTTCCCTCTTTATGTGCTTCCCATGACTTTACCTACCTCATGTTTTTCTTTGAGAATTTCTTTATGGTTTTCCATATTTTAACATGAGAGCCCAGGGTGAAGTGTTGGGTACCAAGGGGGAGGTTGAGAGCTCATAAGAAGAATGTGAGTGTTGGGGGAAGCACGGCTGCCAAGCAGAGTCTGAGCAGCCTATGCTGCTGCTGCTGACACATGAGGTTATTTCTGCTGTGATATTACCCGGGTGTCTAATTAAAGACAAGGTTAAAGAACACAGCCTGGGGTTTAAAGTCAGCAAAATTTATGTGTGGAGATTTCAGATCTTGCTTTAGAGGTTAAAGGATCAGCAGCTTTATCATACCTGCTAATCTCACTGAGATGCATGGCGAACCATCCTCTCAGGTAGCACAAACAGCTAGGGCTCTAGAGAGCAGGGTATTCTTCTGCCAAGGCTAATGCAAGGTCCTACAAAGTCAGTAAAGGTTGCACTAATGAGAAAGTTATCCTGATTTGTTTGACTCAGAAAGCTTAGTAAATCATTATTTTTTTAATACAGGGAACAAAGTTTTATAATAATAGTCAGTGTGTTGCATAAAGTCAGTGTAATGTGTAAATTTAGGAGATAAATAATATTTTTCCATTAGGCTTTGTTTGGCAATCAAAAGTACAAAACCACGTTTTAAATCTAGCTACTTAGCCATGCCAAAGAGCATGAGTCATGCGTCATGGTATTCATGGAGAAGCCAGCAGAGCTTGGTGTTTGGTGTTAAGTTTCTGTTCCATATCGAGAATGAGACAAACTGAAATGTCTAGAGGGTGAAATCTGAGAATAATAACAGTGCTCAAAATTTTCAAATCCAGGTGCTTAAATGCAACTTGATAAAGCCATTTTGTGGCAGTTTAATAATAGCTAATTTAATTGCTTGAGGGTCTTCTTTCCTTTGATATCCAAAAAGTTAACTAGAAATGATGGCACATGCCCCAAAGGAAACGGATGAGGTTTGGTGCCTACTTGTAGGTGCCTGTATGCAGACAAGGGTCTAAGCTCCTATTACAGTAAACAGGATGTAATCTCCAATATGGTCAATGATGGTCAAGGGAGTCTGGGAACAGCTCTGTTTTCTAGGAGACTCTCTTAGGGTCAGTCAAATTATGCCAAAGGCTCCATGCCCTGTGGAGCTGGATCTCTGGGTAGATCTCCATTGCTATAATTGGACCATAGACACTTAGTCCACATAGAGACACCTACACTGAAGTGTAACGTGTAGCTGAATCCCATGCCAGCTGTCTCAGCAGATGTTAAAATAAGGACTATTTGTGAAATTGTAATTGGGCTGTCTCAAGCTGTGTCTAAACTGGTTGCACGTCCCAGGCACATCCATATAGAGGTTAGCCCGTTGAGTGACAATTCTCTTCCCCATGCTCATCTGCTTTTCACAGCAAGGAAACAGGTTCATAAGTTAGACATGAGCTGTGGAGTACCATGAGCCAAACTCCATGCTTCCAAGGAAAATGCTTGACTACTTCCTAGCTATGTCCTCATCAACAACACAAGCCACTCTCAGACTTGAAGAACTGCCTTATCCTGCCTTGCACCTAGAGATAAAAGTCTCTCCTTACTTAAAACCTAAGACTGGAGATTGGGTCCCAGCCATGGGGAAGCAGAGTCAGCACTAACACTGGAAGTCCTGACGTTGCACCGCATGGACATGAATGAGGTTGAGGTTCCGGACCAAAACTGTATCCTATCGTGCTGTTTCTATGAAAGTCAGTCTTGGAAACCAAACATATACAAACCACAAACCCACAGTGCTATGAGCCCTTGTCACCTACTCAAGCACATCTTAGAACTGACACCACCTTCCAAATATTTTTAAGAGCTCTTCATTTTTTTTTGCTTTTATTTTCTCTCTCTCTCTCTTTTTTCCATTTTTTTTTTTTATTTATCCATAACAGAAGCCTATTCACAGGCTTTGTTACATCAGCCAAAAAATTTCTGGAGGCTGACACTGGAAATCGAGGGTATGTTGCATTCCTAAAGCTCCCTGCAATATCTAATCTATATAACAAAGGACAAGAAGGGAGGGGAAATCAGCTCTAAACTCCACATCTTAAAAGCCCAAAAGGGTGAGGATGCTGATGGAGGGGGAGGTGTGTGTGCAGCCCAACAAGATGAAATGCAGCATCTGCACTGAACCAAGTGGTTCTGCCCACTGGAAACATCCAAACTCCTGGGCTTCACTCCTGCTGTAAAAAACATCGGAGAAGCATGTAAAAATGACAAGCGGGTTCAACAGAGCACACAGAGATAAAGTGATCCGAAGGGAAAGACAGAAGGTGAGGGGTAGACGAGGCAGTCAGAGCTTCTCGGCTCTTTTTTGGTTCTGCCATTGCCAGGAGCCAACTGAAGAGCCAGAGCTGGAGAAGTGCGGGTCCCTGGGCCAAGGGGACCCATGAGAGCAAACCCAGCTCATGCCCAGGGATCCGCTGCCACCATGAGGGTAAATCAAGGGTAAATGAGGGTAAATCTGTGTCATTCTGCTGGCTTCATGGGATTAAGTCCATTTCCTAGATGATACATACCCCATTATACAGCCACGCAGCTTAGATGATCCCCCAGAGATGACCTGGGAGTTCAGAAATTAAAGCTGGTCAATGTTTCTTTGGGAAGGATGGGCCTCAACAAACCCATCGTCCACTCTATAACCCTGCTCCCAGACCGAGATCAAGTAAACCAACAAACCAGTCCCCAAGGGCTGCATTGCCAAGTAAGGCAGTAGAAGCTGATGATATAAATACATTGCACACGAGCCATCTTTATCAAGAGAGGAAGTATTAAGAGCTGCAGTGACCAAGCAACACAGGAGAAAGGAGGATAAAGGGGGACTGAGATAAGGCTAATGAAGAAGGACAAATAGAGCCAAGTGGCTTTTTCCTGTTAAAAAATTCCTCCTGCCCTTATCTAACTTGAGGACAGAGAGGGGAGTTTTCTCAGCCAAAGGAACTGTGTGAACGGGCTCCAGCAGCCAGAGGGGATAGCAGGGAGGAGAGAAGGGAGGCCGGGGCGCCAACCTAGGGAAAAGCATGAAGGAAAAAAGGGAGTGCGGGGCACAAACCTGCTCACAGTGGAAGGCCTGGCCTGGCCGTGGGTCCGCACAGCCAGTTTGCCCCAAGCCATGGCACGGCCCTCGCTGCTGCTCAGCCCGGGGACTCTCCTCCTTCTGCTTCCTCGAGGCCAGTGGGACCCAGACACCCGCAGAGGCAGGTCTGGCCCTGAAAAGACACATTTCATGGGCCAGAATTGTTTTGTTATCCCAGGAAAGCTCCAAGGAGGATAATAATCTGCAAAGATTAATAAGAGGCAAATCAAAACCAGGATGGTACCTCTGGCTAACATCCCCCATTAAACTCACAGCAAGAATTGTCTTTAAATTCCTCCACACTGTGTTTTAAATTTCTAATCATTAAACTCAGTTCAGCCATTTGGTAGCAATATAAGCCTGGCTGCCGCCCGACCTGAGCCTCCTCGCAGATGGAGACTTGCTCGTGGCTAGAAAAGGCCGAGTCCTTCGCAGCAGTGACGGGACACCAGGAGGAGCCCGGCCCCGCACCCGGCTTCTTCACACAGAGCTGAAGCCGGTGGAAAGAATCGAAGCGACTTTCGAGGACACTGGCTCAGCGCTGGGATTTGAGGCCATGGGGACGGGGGTAGGAGGCAAAAGGACGGAGCAGGTGTGAGGCCAGGCAGGGATTGCCGTGATTGCACACATAAGCCTCTTGCAAAGTCACCCAGGACGGCAGCACCTGCCCAGCTCCCCGCATCTACAGAGCAGTGTCACTAATAGCCCGTGTTTGCCCAGACTGACCTCTCCACCCCAGACCCGTGCTGGGGGTGGCCTTGTCTCCAGCCCTGTGCCAGCCCCATCTCCTGGCTGGGCTCCCTGGACGGGCTTCACCTTGTGGCAGAGACCACACGATCGCGGATGGGGATGGGGTCAGTCACTACCTGCTGCAGGACTGCACATGGCTGGGAGCTCCTGCCCTTCCTGGGCAGGGAGTTAAATATCATATTTCCCATCATATTTTTCATAAATCTACCCACAGCAATGCGGGGATTCCCTACATGAAGAGGGATTAAGATTCCAGGCCAGCCAACTCAATATTTTGTGCAATCTGAAATTTTGAAGAAAGGGTTTAGTGAAAGCTTGGCTTTGCTTTTAGATAAGGTTAATTTAAAGTCCAGAATTATGTCATGGAAAGTGGTATGTTGCATGCAAATTAAAAGAAGAACCAGAGAGCTGCAGATGGACATGTCCATGCGCGTTCACAGCTTCCTCTAGCCCAGCGCTGTGGCAGAAGGACCTGAGCGTTTTCATCACTCAGCCTTAAACCAGATTCACGTGGATGTGCCGTTTGTAGCCTAATTTATCCAGCAATAAGGTAAGATTACAGCAGCCCTTATTATTTCCCAGAATTCCTGTCAGTCTTGACAAAATAGTTTATAAAGTATGTGAACAACCCAGATCGATGTTCCCTTCGTATGACACACAGTAAGATTTCCATGCAAAAAGAATGGTTGAAACCCAAGGCATCATTAATAAAAGCCACTGTGTTTTGATAAGACTGAAATATTTTGTGAGAAAGAGCTAGTGGCAACAAAAAATAGGTGAGAAACACCTAGTAGTTCTTCTTCATCACTGGAAGATTTATAACATTTTGAAGAAGATGGAGAGGGATTTCCTGACTCTTACCTTCAGGCAAAGGAATATATTGCACTGAAAAGTGAGAGTTGCCGAGAATTTCTAAAGTGAAATATTCCACGTGGCATCCTTCACGTCCCCGCATGGAGCCCCAGTTTGCCTGTAGAAGTTAATCCGTCTCAGAGCTTTTCTCACACACATACAGACGCTCAGCATGGATGTCTGTGTGAGCTGACACAGTTTCACAGCAGCCCATTCCTTACAGCTAGGATGGGCAATACAGGAAGGCCTGTGTTTTATTGCAGGACTAGAGCATCACTCAGGATAACTGCTGATATTTTGTTCCAACAACTTTTTAGTGTGGTTTTTAGCAGCAATTTAATTTTGTGTTTTAATAAAAAAGGCAGATGTAGGCTGCTGTGGAGCAAATCCCTGTATGAAATACACTCTGAGTTCCAGACAAACATGTTTTAATAGACTTCCCTTGTATATCATGCAAGAAGATTTTCAGATGCACAGATGCTATCCAGTTACCTCCATTCCATTGGCAGCTGCTTCATAGACCCTTTCTGCACTGAAAATAAGCTCAAAAAAATGACAGCACAAGAAAAATATGGCAAAAGTGATTGCATTTGGAACAAGTACCATCTGCCCACTTGGAAACCACAGGCATCTAATAACCTGTAGCAGTCTTTTATTTTCCCAGCTTTTTACTATTATGAAATATTTGCAGGACAAAGGTCCCAGGCATCCCGGGTAAGGCGAGCAAGTCAGCGCTGCAAAGCAGGCAGAGAACAGCAGAGATGGACGGGATCAGCAATGTCCCTTACCCCACCGTGTCACACTCGGTCTTCATGCAGAGCTGTCCTCTGGCTGAGAACAGCCTTCCTGCCCGGCCATGGAGAGGAGAAGGGGAATTAGCTTAAAGTCCATGCAAAGAGTTTGGAAAACACTAATTCGCCTCACTCCGTGCCCTGCAAGGGTTTCAACATAAAGGCAGCAAAGGGACCTAACAGATCTGCACATGTGGAAGTGTTTCTTTGTAGATGTGAAGGTTTTATGGAAGTTAAACCAGGCTTATTATTGAATTTCTTGTTGTATTCTGTAAATTACTAAAGAGAGGTCCCAGATTTCAAAATCTAGCCTGGATTTCAACCTCCCAGAGCGCTGGGCTGATATTGATTTCATGGTTACAGTTCAACTGCTGTCAAGGAGCCAGCTGAAAATTGGCATGTGGTTCCAGCTTCAGATTTTGATTATTTTTGGACCAGGATCCGGGTGTGTCTGGAGCTGGGATTTTACATTATGTCTCTATTAAGTAAGAGTTTGCAGAAACTCAGCCCAGGAGGAAGGAGTACATTCCAAGGAACACAGACTATTTTTTAACAAACAGAATTGTGCTTTACGTCTCAGGTCCCCTTGCAGGAGGTGATGTTGCAAGCAACAATGTGTTTATGAAGGGGGTTACAGCCTGAAAACCAAACCCTGCTCTTGCTCAGGCAGTGCAGCAGAAGGCAGTAGCATCTGGATGCAGTATTAAAACGTGGGATCATGGACCTCTCTGTGCTGTCCTGCACAGCCTGGCAGGGGATGTGAGAGAAGACTCGTTAGCTAATTCTTCCAATCTTGGTACAAATGTCCAAACATTATAGCAACAATATGATCAGGAAAAAACTACGTGTCTCAGAGCCAGTAGGGAAACTGGCAGAGATGTCCACACGGCCCAGGATGGTAGTGATGCCCGTTTGGAAAGCAGAGCAAAGCTCCCTTCCCTCTCTCCAACCTGTCTCCAAAAGCCTTTTCTCCTTGCCTTAACGTGGGACTTCCCACCTTAACACCCTCTCAGCCAAGCAAATCCCATAGCTGCGACATGGGGACATGGGAAATCTGGTGGCCTTCCAGACCCAGTGCCTCTTCAGCAGAGTGACAGGCAGACGAGGGGAATAACAGGCCCTTATGGGTCTTATACAAGGGAAAGAAAGCTGTTCTGTGGTAAGAGCAGTGAGAAAACTTCCACATGGGATCTGTTTATCTCCACATTTATCTGTCGTAAGATCCTGCTAAAAGCGTTGCGGCTGTTGTTGACTGGCCAGGTGAGTTTCTGCCACTTCACAAAACCAGAGTTCTTGAAAACACATTCACTAAATGTGTCGGGATCCTCACGCTAGTGCCGGGAGTGTGTGTGGATACGGATAGCGTGAAATGGTCCGTGGCTGCTTTGAGGGTAGCTGATAGACACTGCTCCAAGCACAGCGTGAGTGGCTGCTTTGTACATTCCCTGAATTTCCAATAAAAGAATATTTGGGGGTTGTCTGTGTCCCTGTGGCTTCTCCATATCATATGTGCCATTCAAAGAGCAAAAGGCACAAATCAGGTAGCAGCTCCCCAGAGAAGGGGCACAGAGGTACAAACTGGGCAGCAGCTTCTCCCATCACGACTTGAGAGAAGGAATCGGAATCTGCTGTCTTACAAAGCTGCTCCTCACACCCTCTTACTACTAAAGAAGTCAGTGTGTCTAATCAAACTTGATTTGAAAGAATCATGGTGCATTTCTCACCCTAAGTGACTGTCAGAATTAAGTAGTCTTTTGAAAAAAATAAAAGGAGTTTCTTGAAATACTAATATGTAAAAATGTTACTCAATAAAGAGTAAAAATCATTAACTCTATTAATTACAGTATGATTTTCTTATCTTCCCCTCCTGGATGCCAATACTGCTATAGAGGAGCAAACTGCTTTTTAAGTCTGGATTGCAAACCATCAACACAGCTGCAGATTCATTTCCAGATGCAGATTCTTTCTGGTTAATGAAGTTAGAGCCAGGAGAAATATAGTTTGACTTTGATGTTTTAAACAGTTTACACTCTTCACTGTTGGAAGGGAAGAAAAATAATCTTTTATTTGTACTTTGGGCAAATTAATTTCTGAAATGGCTGAAAGGCAGACGATGAGCCCTGCGCTATCATGCTCATAGTTACTCTTGAGATTGAAGCTACACATAAAAATTTCTTGGACAGAAGCCTGAATGCTCCCCAGGAAATAATTGTGCAACAGCAAAGGGATGAACCAGATGATGACATAGATCTTTTATGCCATTACTGTTGGTGTTTCTAAAATTATTAGAGGGCTATTAAGGGCATGATAGCAGAAAGGACTTGTGAGAAAAAAAATAAGCTAAAAGCAGCTTAAATAGCCAAATGTACTGCCAGGCCTGCTGATATGCTGTGGGGTCCAAGCAATATTCTAATTCTGTGAATTTCTAGAATTCCCCTCAAACTACTAGAAAAAGAACAGAAGACCCAAATGGTAGACCATAAAGACAGAAAGGGCTTAGGAGCTGCAAGGGCAAGGAGTGTCAAGGTGGGAATGAGGAGAAACAGAGATGGTGGAACGCAAATCTCCTGCCCAGAGGACAAAATTATGTTTGTGAAGGACAGGAGCTGTCTGGTTTGCTTGTTCCCGTTCATATGATATTTCAGTGACCAGATCAGGGATGAAAATTCCCAGTCAAAGAGATGGAAATTCCCGGGAAGGAACTAAGAAGTGTATCAGAACAGCAAGAGAGTGCCTCAGCTCAGAGCTGGTATCCTTCTGGGGAAACCGAGATAATTGAAAGGAGAAGGAGCAAAATGCCAGGCTTCCAAAAGCAGGAGAGGAGAACACTGATCATAGGGCTCTGTGCAATTTCCTACAGCTCAGAAGGTCCCTGCATTAGCTGAATGGAGACTAGATGTGGAGAAAACTGGTGAAAGAGAGGGACTGATGAGAGAGTGACCAAACGAGCCTGTACTGAGAACTTGAGAGGAGACGACCCATAGAAGGGAATGAAAAACAGGGAAGAGGCCTTTGAGGATGATGGGAAGGTAACAGCTGTGGAACTGACACCATCATACTGCCCCTGGATGGCAACTGGAAGAAGAGTTATCCAAATCTTGCAGGCTTTCTCATGCTGAGAGATGAGAGAGTTTGTCCATATTTCTCCCAACCCTATGAAGACCAACCACGAGCAACCTTGCATATAGTCTGGATTTTTTGAAGGGTATGTAGGGAAATTCTCCCCTTACAGCATCAATTCTTTCTCATCTACTCTTCTACCCTGCAACACGTCTTCAGTGTGGGGGTCTCCAGAGCATTTTCAAATAGCCTAGTTTGCATGGTTTCGGGTCTGGAAGGTCTGTATGGCTCTCTGGCAAGAGCACAGACTTTGAAAGAAGGAGAAGACGTGTTGCTGTGATGCTGTGAGTTCCCCAGACAAAGCAGATTATACTTTGGCTTTCAGATTTATATTATAATGTCTTACATGGGTTTGGAAAGATCACACGTAAAGGGAGAAAATAGTAGCTAAATGCTGCAGAATGCAGCTGAGAGGAAGCACTTAGACAGGAATGACGGAGGCCTTTATTACAAAAATCCTGGGTATCTGCAGTAGAGACACGCACCTCAGAATCACACTAGAAAAACAGGAAATCCTCTTTGAAGGTCTTAGCCATTTTCCTGTTCCTGAACCAATACAAAGAGATTTGGTGGAAACAAGTCTGCCTTGTAGCCAAGATGGACCTTTTTGTTTGATGTCAGAACACTAGAGCAGCCCAAAATATGGAACTAGTTATGAAGCAGCTTTCCTAAATCCAAGGTGTTTTTCAGAGAGGCGAAAGGGGCATGTGCCAGCCGGCACGAACCAGCAACACTCCTTGCAGAAACAAGAGGGGAGGTTTTGGAAAGTGGAGATGTAAAGTAGACTTACAGAATGTGATGGAAAGCCACAAAGCCCTGTTAATATCAGCCAGGGACAAATTCAATTTCTTTTTTTTTTTTCAGTACTGCATTTCAACACAGTTTCCTTAATGTATTGTGCCTATGGCGTATAAGCAGATTAAGGAGGAGGAATGACTGTCCTGGGGTCCATCCTAGGGCTGGCGGGAGATTAGAAGAGGGCTGTGTGGGGAAGACTGGCTTGCATTTTCCTTTGAGGACTTCCCAATCAGATGTCAATGGCTTTCATCAGATCCCAGAAAATAAGAATTCACAAAGGTGGTCAGAATCACTCAAGATGTGCCTGAGAGCACACATCTGACTCAAATCCCTCTGAATTTTAAAGAAAAGGATGCACGTCCCAGACTGACCTCTCTGTAACACTTTGGTGTTGCTGTAGCAGTGTCTGAGTGCTTTCCAGATTTAGCAGTTTCAGCTATTGGCTACCTTTCCAAAACAGGAAAGTTCTGTTCTCCTTTATTTCCACAGTTTAACTGGGCTCAGCTCCTTTTAGACACAATAGAGAGAAAAAAATATATTATTGAGTGATTCATCTGACCTATTTAAAACATCAACTTTAAGGTAGCTTGAACCATGACCTATGATGTGGCTTCTTCTCTCCATTGACTGTAAAGAAGTGTTTATCCCATCTTAGACATTTGCATTTGCTCACTCAGAGAAACTAAAGCCCAGAGTCTAATTACCTTTATTTTATTGGGGTCTGACATTTAAACATCTTCCAAAGCTGTGCATGGTTACACAGATGGGGGAAGTAAACCCAGGCCTAGGTTGCAAGCTACATTCTCACTGCTGGATAACTCTTTCTTCTGGGTCTGGTACAAAATCAGCAATGGTCTATTTTCAGTTTCTCCTTCCCCTCAGTTACAACAAAATACTCTGAAGAGGCTGAAATGGTTTGAGTTCTCCTGTTGAACAGAGCATAAACATCACCATAGATTCAAATCTCAATATTTTCTCGGTGTTAAAATTCTTGCTCAGCATCAAATTGCTCATTTCTTCACTTGAAACTTCATCCTAACTGTAATTTGTCTCCAGTTTGGACACAACACCAAATCTATCTGAACTGACATCTTCCTGCACAACTTGGCTTCAGAGTATTTACATCTGAATCGTTACAGCTCTTCTTACCCTTGTTTCCCCTTAGAGCTGTTCAAGGGCTGTTGCCCTCTCCAATTTCAGGTCCTCTGTTCCCTATTTCCCATCAAACCTCAATTGCAAGTCTCAGAACCCACAGATTTTTCGAGTTCTTAAGGTTACCTGACACTTTGCTTTATAAAATCCTGCCTGTAGGCCCTAGGCGCTTTCCAAATTCAAGCTGCACAGCCTGACATTCAGACTTCACCTGACATGGGAGGGGAAACTTCACTCACAGTTACCAAACTGTTTCTGGGATGAACCAAGGAGAAGAAAGAAATTGCTTCACCTTTTTTGTTGTTTTGTTTATAAGAGTAGCATTTTGTGTAAAAACATGGTGTTCTAGTCCAGTCATATTTGCAAGAAAGCTTATTTTTTATCAGAAGGTGTATTTCCTGTTTTCTAAAAGTGTGCCCAAAGTCTCTAAGATCTCCAAAAAATGCATACATGCTTTAAAGTGCAAAGAGCAGAAGTTTTGGAAAAGCCCGTTCTTACTGCATGTGCTCAAACTTTTCATTTTTATGTTAGGTATTTGCAAGCCATTCACACTCATGAGAATGTGGCACTACATGGGGTCTGGTGCTAAGTAGCCTGAAGCCACCAGAGAGCTGAGAATGTCCCAGCTGAAGATAATGTGACTAATTTGGACTTTTCCAAGAATGAGGACTTGTGGCTGGTGCTGGGACCAGGGGTTGGTGCTCCGTATGGTCTCTGATCTGTGTGACTGCTTCTTGCAGGTGCTCCCAGGAGCACCAAGAAAGAAAAAGTCTGATTTCAATATGGGAATGATTAAATAGGAGTGAGCAGAGAGGAAGGGATAGGAGGAACGAGAAATTTGAGGTTAGGAAAGAGTAGAAGAAAAGTCAGGGAAGTTGAGGAAGGCATAAAATTTTCTGTGACTATGTTCTTTATGGGACTTGGTTTGGGACACATAGTCAAAGATAATGACTTGGAATCACTATGGAGCTGACACAGGTTGAAGACATGAATCCATGTCTAGATTGAAACCCCTCTCCTCTTCTACGTCTGTGAGATAAGAAGCCTACTCGGACTGCTGGTCATAGCAAGCAGCCAGAGGTGGTGGAATGAGGTTGGAAGGTGAGGAGAAAAACCCAAAAGGAGGTGATTAACCATGGAAGGAGTCGGGGACTGGGCCAAGAAGGCTGGTGGCTGAGGCTGTAATCAGAAAAGCTTTGCATTCAGCGTGCTCTCAAAGGAACTTGTAGCTTGGAATAATTGTTTCACAAAGCCAGGGCAGGAATATCTCCCACTGGAAGAGAGCAGCCGTGGAAAAGGCTTCCAGGGCAGCTTGGCTCCTTCGCAGAAACTCTGTGTTCCGTGACCTCAGGATTTTCAGCTTTGCTGCTGTCTTCTTCTGTCTGGATAGGGGCTATAGGTCAGGCTCTGGGAGCCAGGTTGTCCCCAGACAGAGGTTCCCTCTTCCCTGCCTCCTGGACTAGGGCTTTTACAGGCACCTCTTGATTTTGACCTTCCTGGAAAAGCTCTTGACAGCCGGACGGTCACAGCCAAGGGAAAGGGCTGAATCTCACGCATTACCCTGGGGCAGGCGTGATCTTGCCGTTGGAGCCCACAGGACATAAATCCGATACAGTTTTTGAGACATGATTTGTGTTTTCGGCATGCTGATACCCAGAGCTCGCAGCAGCTGGGGGATATTGCCATTTTTGGTAGAAATCCAGTCATTGGGCTTGACACTGTTTGTTTGACACACAAAAAAATATGATTTTGTTTATGAAAAGATTGCTTCCTCATCGTTTCCTTCTTGAGACTGGATTGAATCCAAACATATTCTTATCTTCCTTCCCTTCTTAGGCTGGGCTGGCTTATGCCTCTGAGTATTTGAGGAATTGTTCAACAAAAGAAATGGAGCCAGTTTTGTTTCCAAGCTCCCATTACTCATCTTCTTTATCACTTAGCTAAACGTTTTAACAGATACATTTTGTTAAGCCACTAAGATTGGAAGCTCTGAAGAACTTCAAAGCGTTTTAATAGCAGCTTTGTCACTGATCTTTTAAAAGGACCATCAAATTTGATTGAAAACAAACCTCACCCACAATACTTCATAAAATTTTACTGATCTATTTTTTACTGCTTCACAATTAGACCTGCAGAGAGGGAGAAGTCCCACTGACTAAACAGGACATGAGTGAAGGATGGAGCATCCTTTATTACCTAGGTACTCATTAACTTTCTGATAACCAGTTTAGAGCATGAGAGATGAAATATGTCCAGTAGCAGGTAGTGCTGATGAGGAAGAAAGGAGTAGAACAGACAAAAAAAAATGATAGGAAAATACACAGGGGAATTTCTGCTCACTAGGGCAGAGATCAGAATCAGAGCACCCTTCCTTGTGAGGAAATGTCTGAGACATGTAAGGACAGACATAACTTATCCCTATTAGAGTGCTGGTTCACCCTAAAGAAAAGCAACTAACTGGTGATAACAGTTGCTGACTTAGATCGAGTGATGGTGCATCTGTGCTCTAAAACCATAGCCAATGTCTGCCACTTACATGGGTACCAGTTGGATCTCTGTAGAAGAATCTGAGGTTGAAAAATCCCAACCACTCTGAAGTTCATAAATGTGACCATTCTCTTTGCCCACACAGTTTTAATCCAAGATTGATGTATGTAGGATAGAACTTCTTAATTACAGTTACTCAAACTTCCTTGAATGTGTCCCAGAGCATTACAATATAGCCTCATCCTTTGCCAGAAAGAATGTTCTTCTGTAATTACTTTAATAAATAAAAGGCAAAACAAGGTAGTGGTTTCATTTGGGTATAGTCAGATACCTTAAGTAAAATCTTTCCAGTTGCAGAAAGTGAGCCATAGTAATGAGGACAGCATTTTTACAAACTTAATGAAAAGTTTCTCTCTGATAAAGGAGAAAATTTTATTGATGAGACATGGACTTTCATATACTCATTGTAGATAGACAGATATTTTTGGAATGCATCTCCTGATGAAATATGAGGATTCTTATTAATCCTGTCTGTCATTTTTATTGGAAGCCAGACAGATTGGGTAGACAATATAAAGATCTTTGATGGCAAGTGGCGCAAGAATCCCACAGATGAAAGCAAGTCCTGCCTTCCCTTTTACATGTGTTTTAATATAACACGTGCTGCCTTGGTGGGAACACTTTGCAGACACATATGCAGTACCCAGATCTGCAGCAAACACATGTGCCTGGATCTTGCAGCCCCCTCGGGGCAGTTTGCCATCACACTGCAAAGGGAATGATGCAAGTGCAGAGGACATGCTCAGCCCTGCATGGGGGACGCACAACTTGGAGCCGAGAAGGCAAATGTGTGGACTGTGGTCGAGGAAACTTGCTGAATCCCTCAAGGGCACAACAGGGTGAGCTGTGAAGGGGACACGGTTCCTGCCTGACCACTGGCTGGAAGATGTTGCTCTCTACCACTAAGCAGCTTAGCTAGGATTTTATACTGCTGAAATATTGCTCAATCTCTAGGGAACCTCCTTATAAGCATTCCAAAAATCCTATTATATCAACTATTTTCCCAGGCGCTCTCTGTCAGCAGGGCCACAGTTCCTTCCCTTCTCTCTGCAGACAGACGATGTCTGTCCATCCATCCCACCCCACCACAAGATCCTTTCGGAGTGCCTCTGGATTTACATCTTCATTGCAGCTACAGCAAAGGAAAGATGAGCAAAGAAAACCCCAAAGGAGCCAGCAGAGAGATGCGGCAGCACTTTAATCAAACCTGATGCTGGCATTTGCAACAGGTCTTGTTGCAGCAAGGGCGCAGAGATGCTCCTGCTCGTGGTGGTGGGGACCCCGGTCACCCCTGCTCGCACATGCAGGCGGTGGCACTGGGTGGCCGTGCAGCACCGACACTTGCCGCTTCGGGTAGCGATTTCACTCTTCTGCTCAAATATGCAAAATATTTCATGTTCCACGCAGAGGATTTCCACTAAAGCCCTCCATAAACTGACTACACAAACTGCTACTGTAATCCTCCCAGACTGCAAGAGCCAAAGCTGAGAGGAAAGAGAGGACAGTGCTACTTTTTATGGGTAAGAAGAGGAGATTCTTTTATTTCCAGATGTCTCACAGCCCTTTCAAATGTAAGGGAAGATGCTGTCATAGCAGATTTTATAACCCTTAGCTTCAGAGTCACACCAAAATTGTGTTTTATCTGAGATCAAAAGAATAAGCTGTTTTATCACCATCATGATGCTAAAGATCTCTTATCTACTCAGATTAATAACAATGCAAATCACAACGCTACAGAGCCTCAAAAAAATCACCATTCTGTTCCTAGGTTTTATTTGTGGATTATTAGCTTCTAAACTATCAAATATATGAAGGAAGAGAACCAAAAATGTGTATATGTTCTGGATTACAGCTTAATAAAAATGAAGGTATACAACTAATTAAGTTGGAACTCAAGATAATTTTGAGGTTTTGCCTCATAAGACTCAAAATTATTTTTTTAATATTATTCTAAAAGCTCTATCTTGAAACTAAAATCTTAATTGAAGTATTTATTTCTCATGAACATTAAAATGAAGATGGACGTAAGAGCGAAAAAATAAGTCATCTATTTTGCACATTTTGCACATTCTTAGCATTGCTGAAGCAAGGATTTCACTGCTAATAATTGGTTTTGGTGAACCTCCTCTAACTGGATTTCAGCAAAGCAACAGAGATGCTGCCGTACAGGGAATTATTAGAAAAAGGATCTGGCTGAAGCAGAGACTAAAGGTGCTGAAAGAGGAAGCGTCAGAGTGGAAGGAGTTTATGACCAAGCCCCTCAAGCATCGCTCATAGCCTTAACCAAATACACTTGCCAGGACCATCTGCACAAGCAGCAGCACATTGAGAACACTTGATGATGACACAAGGCTGGGAGGCATCTTGGCCTCCCGGAATATCTTACGGAAGAGCGGGGGATGCCAACTGCTGAAGAAACCCCTGAAGTTATTCCTTTATACAAACCGCAAGATCATGCGCTTAAATGGGGAGAGTGTTTCCTCACTGGGCTCTGGCGGAGAGCAGATCCAGGGGGGCTGTTGTTACAATGAGGACAGTGTGAGGTCCTGACCTGGGTGCCTGCCCCAGCCCTCTGCTACTTGCAAATCTACAACGCTGGGTCCAGCTAAGGCATTTCAACTCGCTTGGCACAGCCTTTATTTCAGGGAAAATACGTTCCCAAGCTCTCCGCACGTTGACGCATTCCCACTGGCCTGCACCGTCGTCTTTCCCCCACCTACACGTTCTGGGAAGTCCTCCCTGCCCTTTCACTGCCCACAGGGCTCCCTCCGAAGCGCCGGCCGCGCAAGTGCTCCCACGCGGCTGCTGACATTTCAGCTGGGCAGCAGAGCCCTTTGCAGCCCCCAAACACAAAGGCAGAATTCGCTGCGTTCAGGATTACGCCCAGCATGACATTTCCCTCCACCCCACGCCTTCTTGCTGACTGCGGGTTTTCCAACTCCATGCAGGGCAGAAAGCCCCCATCCTTCCACCTCCCTAACAGCGGTCTGAATCTGCTGGATTTTGGTAACACCTTTTAAGAGGTGTCAGCAACCAGTATTTACAGAAAAAAAAGGCAGCTGGATTTGCAGAGCCATCCTCAGCACTGAGACCACGTGCCTGGAAAGCACGAGTGTGTCAAAAGTGTGATGCTCCCTTGCAGAAGCCATCGCAAAGGCTGCCCGGGGGCCCTGCTCCTGAGGAATAAGTTCATGGTCAAGTCACAAGTTTTGTTGAAACATCCTGATTTCAAACATGATCTTGTTAGAAAAACTTCTTTCATCCAGGGGGAAATTTTGAGTCAAAACCATAGCGAGTGCCACCTGCCTGACCACAACCATCAGAACAACCAGTCACTATTTCCCCATTTTGGAGTTGGCCAGGCTTGGCAGGAGACACTGTTTCTCCAGCAAATCAGCATGAGCAATGATTTCCAGAAGTGAAATGAGTGAAAATGAGCAAAAGTCATTTAATAGGTATCAGATATTTTCTTTATTCAAATGGAATGCTTTATATCATGGCTATTTGCTTTGAGAAGTAATAAAAGCATCTAATTCTTGTATATCTCTATAGAGCTGTAGTCACCTATTAAATAGAATTTATTGTCCCAAAATCAACCCTGTCCACAAAATGTTTGTGGAAGAATACTGGTGGTGTCCCACTGAGCCACAACCACTTGATTATTGTTAAACATCAAGCTCGAGATAAAGAACAGCATGACCCTCCTTCATGAGGGAGCCAGCCAGTTCTCATTGAGCTCAACAGCAAGTTGTGAGGATACACAAAGCCTCGTGGATAATTTTATCCTGGGAATAAGCACTGATGGTGATTGTTTGGGATATGCTGTTTCTATTCTAATTCCGTCACTTACCAAAATGAGCCTACATTACCTTAAGAGCAGACACAAACCACATGCAACCTAAGAGTGACCACGTGAGACAGAAAAGATCATCTCCCAGATAAAACAGGCAATTTAGGTAGAAAAAATCAGGTCCTTAATTCTCTTCTCACCCCTACAATTTTCCAGGGTGGCTATGGGAAGTCACAATCTAAAATTTCCACATGCAGGTGCTTAAAACAGGCCTCAGATTTTGTGTCTAAGCCCGCATCTTAAGAGGCTTAATCTACTTCAGTTCATAACTCGCTCTTTTGTTCCTAAGGAAGCAGGGAATGGAAGGGAACATTAGTATTTGCAATAGCATTGTCCATACACAGGTCCACATACGTGCACATATACACAGTGACTAATAGTTACTGAAAATCTTCCCTTTGTGATACATCACATTGCTGCGCTGCCCTGTCCACCCTTCCTTTTTGCTCCAGGAAAGCAGAAAAGTTTTTACCCACCCATCACACTCCATCTGTTCTTTGAAAGCGTCGCCTCTCGAGGCGCTTGCGAGCCACCTTGGCACTCCACCAACCCCGGCTAACAAGCGGCAGATTAAGTGGCAACACGGACAAGAATTTCAAGCATGTATTATACTTGCCTGCAGTTCAGCAGGCAGCTTCAAGAGGAGAGCTGCCCTCTAAGCAGGCAGGCCTGGGAATTGAGAATTGCAAAGCACTTACGGATGCAAGGAAAATACCTTTCCTCTGAGAAAGAGACTAGCTGATATTCTGCAGCCTTCAGTGAACTGTGTGTTCTGGAAGAGCTCACCACGTCCCACGCTTTCTCGATACCGCTGCTCCCATTTCCAGCGCTGTCCTCTGCAGTTATATCAGATTAACTTGGATTTATTTTATGTCAGCCTTTAAAAGATGCAGTAACAGAAGAAGATTATTATATGTTTACCACCAAAACAGCCTCTCTATACCCATCCTCTGTTCTGCATTAAGAAACAGGAGTAACGAGGTGCTGGATTAAAATCTGCAGGTTATCGGAAGCCATGATCAGTTGGGCAACAAAATTTCCAGCCTGTAAAGAACATATGCCCTGTATGAATTGGATGAGGACACAAGAAAGAGGAAGGGAAATAAATAGGGAAAGAGCATTGAGCATGTTGATACATCTGTGCAGTATTTAAATCTTCACAAGTAAGTAACTGTGAAATGCATATGAAAGCACTGCCCAAGTATAGTACAAATACGAGGATGTCTGCATTAGAATTCCATAACTTTTCTTTATTCACTGTGATACATTCAAACAAAAGTGCTCCAGATAACAGCCATAAGAGTAAAGGAAGTCTAAATAAAAAGGCAGAAGACCATCAAATACATACGGTGATTATTCATATTTCAAAGCATTAGTAACTGCTTGTATCTGAGTGCACCAAAAATCCACATGGAAACCCACATGGAAACATGATGGAAACACAGGGCCATGTTTTTGTATGCTGCACCTATAGAAATAATAATCGTAGGCAGCTCTAGCAAGAATGGCCTTCAGAAGTAGAGTTGAAGCCATCTCAAAGATAAAGCACCATCAGGCATATGCTTACAAATGCCACAGTAATTAGTAGAGTGAAAGAAAGGCTTAACTGAACTAATGTTTTCCTCATCCAGCGCAGGGCCACTCTGCCTGGCCTCATCCCTTCCCAGCTCTGCCATTTCACACGGGGGGGTTGTGTTGGCCCCAGAACACCAGTGCCAAGTGCAACGTGGTGAGTTCAGGAGACAGGGAGAGATGGAGGGAAGAGAAACTGGAGCCAGAGTCTACCCCGCTGCCATGGGAGCATGTACTCAACCACGTTACTGCAATACGGTGGCACCATCCACCCAAGAAACACCACGCAGACCACACTGACTTCCAGTGCTGTTTGCTGAACTACAGATATTCGGCTGGGCTGATTTATTATTATTATTATTTTTTGTTGATGTTCTGGCATTTAAACTACCATTCTGCAGCAGCAAAATAAGTCATTCATGTTGATAAGGGACAGCAGGACATCAATTCATCGCTAACTGGGATTACATCCTATAACCTGGCTCCGTTCCAATGCAGAATTACCGAACTGTGTGTATAACAAGAACCTCTGGCAACTCAAAAATCTGATGGGGGTGGAGGACACCCTACCCCAAACCACACACACACATGCACACACACACACACACACACACACATACAGGAGTGAAGATGCTGTAAAAAATAGCTCTGAAAGAGGCACGATGGAGAGACATTCATCAATCTAGGGTTACTCTGCTATGTATTTGTGGATAGGACACCACAGATCTTCAACAAAATAGGAAAAAAAAATTAGTAAAACCTTTGTTCTCCTCTCCTTTTTTCCTGCTTTACAACCAGCAACTCAGATGGCCAGCAAGAGCAGCCAGGCCTCCCCTCCGAGGAGTCTTAATTGCTGGCAAGAGACTTTCCTTAAAAGCCCACAGGTCACAACAGGAGACAAGCCTCTCTCCCCGCATGCTTTCGCTAACAGTATATTAATAGGGATCCTGCTAGGTGTAAGGCTGTGCCCCAGCTGCTGGAAAGGATTTCAGTCACTGTATAATTTGTGTTTACCCATGCAGATTGCAATGGCACTGTTCATAGGACCAACACCATCTTCACTGTTAAGTCCTTGCAAGTTCAAGGTCTGTTTGCTCAAAAAGTATTTTTCTTAACTATGTTACTAATAAAGTCTCAAATCACACAGGCTGAAGGAAGTTTATAAATCTTTATGTAGTTATTTACCCTTCACGCTATCTGTGTGGCATTTAATCTCCCACAGTGCCTGCCTTGCCCTTTTCACACTCCCTTTCTCATACAGGAACACAAGTTGTAATGTTTGGGTTGCAAATACCATTAAATGCCACTCTGCAGCCCCCAACAGCATAGAAATATTTTCTTTTAAAAGTTCAGATCAAAGCATTTCTACTAATCCTAGGATTTATTAAAACAAACATTGTAGGCATGAGATAGTCAACAGCGTCCCTTTTATAAGATACTTTGGAGACGGTCCCGATTTTATTCTGTTTACTGGCCCGCCCCTAATTGATCTTCAGTTGCCCAGCTGCAAAGCCAGCAAGTCTACCTGCCCCTTCCCCACCCAAGAAACCTTCCTCTCTCCCCAAACAGTTTCTAGCTGTAACATCTGCACCACGCAACCACTGTCCTGAGAACAAGGTGGTTTGCAAGGCTACAGATCACATCCTGGTGTTGCAAAAGAAAATCACATCTCACACATTTGCAGCAGAAGTCTAGCCTTTCCTCAAAGGAGTTATTAAAACCAGTCATTAAGTGCTTTCAAGGGGTTTAATTGTCTTTATCCCTCCCTGCAGTCAAGGTAGTTGCCTTTGATCCAGTAACAGATCTGTGCATATTTGAGGGGGGTGATGCGAACAGCTACATTGAAATCTTGTGGCGTGCCATTCATGTCCACCCACTGATGGCCAGAAAATATTCCAATGATTTTACGCTCCCACTTGTGATTCTGCCGCTTCCACATCCTCACATAGACCCCAGAGCCACTGGCGCCTGGCTGCGCATCACACTGCTGGTACAGCAGGTCATACGTTTCGTCCTTGACGTCGCAGAATCGGTAAACCAGGTTTCCTGGCCGGTCATTGTCATAGCCAGAGAAGTGAATCCTCCCTCCAGGCAAGTGCCGTGCTGGTGGGCTCACTCCTATCTTCATAAACTTTCTTTTATGAGGCTTCTTGAGCTCCAGCAGGGCATAGTCATAATCCATGCCAATATCATTGGCATTTCCTTTGATCCATCCTTTGGGAACATGTGTTCGTTTCACTCTGATCCACTGGAATTTCATTTTCTCAGGCATTGCCGAGCTGCTAATATTGGCCCCTTTGCTGCCGTCTTTCAGTTTCGGCCTCAGGAACCCGACCCGCAGTTTCTGAGCTCCTTTGACATAACTCTTGCCATCATGGATACAATGAGCAGCAGTGAGAACATGTTTTTCAGCCACTAGTGTCCCCGTGCAACCTGTAGACAGCTTCACTGACGTGGAGAATGGGTAATTCAACAAGAAGTCCTTCCCAAAAATGCTAAACCTGCTGTCATACCCATAGATCTGCCTCTTAGTTCGAGATTTGCCTTGAGACCCCTCACCGTTGCTCAGAATATAAATGCCCACTTCAGTTTCCGTGAGGCTACCATTAGCATACAAGGTTTCATAGGACAGATAGTCCTTCACTTCTTCGTAGGTGGGCAGCGGGGAGCTTTTGTGGCACGCTGGGCCACAAGGAGATACCACTTCCAATTTGGTCTCCGCGTCAAACCGTGGCTTGTCCAAGTTAAGCGTGGACTGTGGCAGGATAACTGGAACTCGGTAAGAAGGCCAAGTTGGCTTCCAGTGAGAACTGGAGGGCAGCACATCCTTAGCAGCACACAGGAGGAGGATTAACATCGACAAGCCTGCCATTCTGAACGCCAGCCTGGGGAAAGCAAAAGAAAGTTCACTTAGTCACCCAAACACATTCAAGATTAGGCTGCTAGGCAATAGCTTGCTAACCAAGCATGATTTTTAATATGCTTTTAAGTTTCTTCCTCTTGAAATCAGAGACTGCAAAGTTTGTTGCCCATGGAATGAGAAAAATCTGTATAATGTATAAATAAAAAACTGCTGGTCCTTGGAGATGTGCGTTATTAGTCTGTTAGTAGGTCACATCAAGGGGTTGCTTTCTTGTTTTTAGGAGGCTTGATTAAGTTGAATATTCGAGAGATCACAGGTTGCATGGCACATTGCATCACAAAAACTGGCCCTGCAAGTCCTATAATAAGCGTTAAGTAATTTAAATAGACCCAGATATTGTAAATTCCTCAAACCCCTCATTATTAAACTAATGCCTTAATCTTCATCTTGAAACAAGTGTTGCAGATTAAGACTTGAAACATAGGATGTTTAACCCTTGGTGTGTGAAGCACCAATTCCCTATTAACATTATGGGAAGTTAGAACAAATTTTCTTTACATTACATAAAGAAAATACCATGTGTGTAAATTCCTGCATCAAGAAGCCATAACTCCTGCAAAGGATTAATGTCTAAATTAATTTTAGCTAGATTACAGCATTCCCTGGAAGCTCCCACTTACTCTCTGACTCCATTGAGGAAGATCTTCAAAAAAAGGCCCTTAAATCACTTTCTACGGTTTGCCATCTTAGCCAGAGACTCCAAGCTGATGACAGGAACAGGCAGGTGGAAAAAGAAGGTAACCTAAACGTGAAAAGGTTTCTAAAACATGACTGCATGGGCAGCTCACTTCCCCTTGCAGCTCACACCAGACCAAGGTTTCAATTCAATGTGCCATTTGCTCTCCCCTAGGCTCAGGGAGGGGAAAGAGTGATACAATTACACAAGAGCAGCTAATGAAGTAAGTTTACACTTCCTGAGGGAATTTTCAGTTAATATACTGATTTATTCCTTCATAAACTCAATTAATTAGAAATGCAAACCAACCCCCTCCGAGCACGAGGAGGCAAATGGGACTGTAAATGTGTTTATGAACCACAGGCAGAGCGCCTCAGTCTGCAGGGAACAGCGTGCACTAGTGTTGTGTCAAGAAAATGTGTAACTTTAGTTTACTTGAAAATTAGCCATACAGCTGAATCGCTGCGGGAGGCATTGTGCTCTGGGCAAGAAGACGGGCAGGATCTCCCTCATACAAAGATTATTCAAACAAAACTTCACAATTATGTTGAGCTTACGCATATTTAAACCCTGCTGAGGTTACATTGATCCCAACTGCAGGATCATTCCTGAAATACTTCAGGCAAGGAAACCAAAGCAAATTACACAGGAGCTGACCACAGCTATCTAAGAATGAAAAGAAAAATCCGTTTTGCAGGAATGTTTCATCCCTAAGCTGCACTGAAAAAGACTTCAGGAGCTGCAGCCTGCTAAAGCCCAAAGATGTCCAACGCAAATATTAGCCCTGGATTCTTTCATAGTTGGTAGCATCATCCTTGGGAAAGGATGCTATAACTAAAGCACACACAGCTCAATGTTCAAGATATCAACTGACTCACATGGGAAATCAAAACATTTTGAGTCCAAAAAAGCAGATGTGGATGAACAGAGTTGATGCTACTTATACCCACAGAGACAGGTACCAACTTTTCCAGTTAATATTTTGATATTTTAACATCAGTTGATATTTTTTCATTATTACACAGGCTATGACCTATGACAAGAGCCATTTTTTTTTTTCTGGAGGGCTAAACTCTATTGAATGTGTTATGTAATACCAAATGGGCAAGGCATATTGGAAAATACAGACCTTTCTAAACATGAATCAGAAGTGCACAATCTTGGATATCATAAAACTGGAAAAAAGTTGCTTATTCACTCAAGGAAAACTATCAGCTCCTCTGGCTCCTTCCTGGACACGGGAATACTCAGAAAACTACGACACAGATTAATACTGGATGCTGGATGGGTTTTGCAAGCAATCAAGTTAGATACCCGTTTGTATAAGGATGGCCCAAGAAACACTTGCTGTATAAACAGCGATTAGGAGAGTATAGCAAGAGAGGATAACAGGGATAAATGTTACCACTCCATCTCCACAAAGAAAATATACACTAGCATAAATCCACTGATAACCGTACTAATTCGTGACAGCAAGGACTGTACATGGGAATGTTTACTGGTCTCATGATTCAGAGCTGAGAAGAGGTTAAATCACAGTTAGGCTGTGCATTATGGAATGTTAAGAGCACATATTTACGTGCACAATCTGCTTCCTTCCAAGTCGCACCAAAATTATTCCAAAAATGAGAGCATCTTGTTGGATGCTATCGGCACAAACAGCCGGATTGCCCTGTGCCCGTCAGCGCAGCGACCTGAGGAAGGGACCAAGTGTCCAGCAGCTTCTCTGCACCCAGCAGGGCTGAGACAGGGTAACCTGTCTCCCCTCTCCTCCTTCCAGCCCCCCGGCTGCGGTGCTGCAGGCGCTGGGAAGGCAGCTGCAGTCAGCAGAGGGCAGCCGCCCGGCGAGCAGGACGAGCAGCAGCCCAAGCTCAGCCTGGTCCCAGGAAAAGGCTTCGCAGGAGCAGATCCTATCGCTGTTGTGCGCCGTTTACCTCGCTCCCCAGCACCGAGCACTCTCATCCCTGCACCTCCTGCGCCATGATCACATTGCTGATATATGCGATTAAAAAAAAGTCTTTTCATCAGCCTCAGAACTTCTCTGTTATCTCACTTGTTATTAAAACCTAAGCACCATAAAAGGCAATTGTGAGTTTATGTCTCACCAGAGATGCTGAACAGCGCTCACAGATGAGGGCATCTCCTGAAGTCGTCACAATTAATTATGTCTCCAGACGATACGTTATTATCATCCCATTTGCAATGAAGTAGCTCTGGGCTGCAGTTAGCAGAACAGACATACCTTGTGTAGAACAGGATGCCAAAGGATTGCACGGTATGTCTTTTGATATAGAACTTTCCTCTTAAAGATAAATAAATTAATTAATTAAAAGGCTCTGCAGAAAAAAAGAATGAAGGAATTCTAGAAAGTGACGTCTAAATTTAGAGAGATCTACCATTTAACCCCTTCTTTCCCTTTTCCTTTAAAGCAAAGAAAAAAAAAAAGATGAAAATAAATAATCTATGTTAAAACACTTCGTTCAACTACTTACGTGTGTGTGACCACAAGGCGGTAAGAAGCGAAGCGCTATCGCAATGTGATGGGGAATGGATGGCGACGCGCTGCCCCGCTGCAGCCCGGCTCCCCTGCTCCCATTTAAACCGCGCCGAAAACTCAATCCACCCTTTGACTCCGCACAAAGCCCCGCTCTGACGCCCAGCGCAGGAACCCCCTCGAAAGCGGTTTGGACATAATCGCACTTGCTAATGGCATTAAAATTGTTTCGGGAACGGAAAGAGTGACAGCTACGGCGGGGAAAACGCTTTGCGGACACGTTTCCCGGTCGGCCGCGGGCACTGGTGCCTCTGGAGAGATGCTGGCGGGAGAAACCCGTCTCGTCCAGTGCGGACACGGATCGTTTCCTCACAAGCGAGTCAAGGGATCCCCGATCCCGTGGTGGGAGGACGGCCAAGCGACAATAAATCTCGGCGCGCGCCGTCGCTCCTGAAACGAGGAAAGTTTCTCCCCGGTGCTGGAAGCCGGGATGATTCGTGTGGTAGGGGAGAGAATAAAGGCGAGAGGAAGAGCAAGAGAGGAAAACCTGCCTCAAACCAAAGCGCGGCAGCGAACCAGGCTGCACCTGGTCATGAAGTACGAGGTGAGGAAGGGGAAACCACGCCGTGCCCTCAGCAGGCAGCCCGGTTTTGACAGGACTGTGGCAAACACACGCTGATATTTACGTATATACTTTAAAAGCACCTGGCACGCTGTGCCCGGCCGCGGGGCGCGCGCTAGGAGGTGCCAGCCCCGCCGCGGGCTGATCTCTCCCTGTGGGGCTGCGCACGGGCGCTGTCCCGGGGCGCCGGCCACGCCGGGGCCGCCGCTGCCCGCGGGCTCCA
>JAWLRI010000551.1:2498406-2521283 GCA_034781795.1 Crypturellus tataupa
GGCGGGGCGGGGCGGAGCGCGGCGGGCGGAGCGGAGCCGCCGCAGGTGCCTCCCCGATGCGCGCAGCGCCGCCCCCGCCCGCGCTGTCTCCGCGGGTTTCCCCCTTTTCCCCTCTTTCTCTCCCATTTTGGGGTCTCTCCTGAGGAAAACCGGCCTTTTTTTCCTCCTCTTTAATCCCTCTTTCCCTCGTGGCTCGACCCCTGCGTCCCCTCGCTGCCACCCGAAGACCCTGTTGTGCTTCCCCCATGATGTCACCCCCTGTTTGGCACTTTCTCCCCTCGTATTTGATGCTTTTGGTGCTTCCTCATTTATTCTGTTTCTTTGCTAAGAAAAACACACTTTTCTCCCTTCTCCACACTGTTTCCTTCATGACTCACCCCCAGGTCCCCTGCTGCCACACCACAGCCCTGCCGTGCACCCTCTGCAGTGTCGACCTTTATTTATTTTTTCTTTTCTTGTCCCATTTTCTGTCTTATTTTTGTTTCTTTCCTGAGGAAAACACACTTCCCACCCCCTTCCATGCCTGTCTCTTTCCTGTCTAGTCCCACACTCTCTCGCAGTGCCGATCCGCAAGGTGCCTCCCCTCACACCTGGGGGCGAGTGGGACCTCGAGGTCAGTCTTGGTCCCCAACCATGGAGGGACCGTGGCAGGTCCAGGTCCCTCCGTGTCCACCTCTCGGTCCGTGTGGAAGCACTTGGCAATGCCGTTGGCTTGGAAGCAGATGCCCGCGTCGCTCCGCAGTCACTTCATGTGTCGCCTCATCAGGCAGATATGTGACTTCAACTGTCCGTCACGTTCTTCCTACCGCTTTAACTGCTCATCCTCGAGCCCTTCTGATGGTGCCTGGCAAGAGAAGAGGGACCCGGAGCCAAGCAGGCAAAAGCCCTGCCGTGTATTTTAACTCAGAGGGAAAAATCCACAGAGGTTTTTGCCAAAATTCCCAGCTGATTGCTATTACCACAGAAAGGAAATATAAATTTTGCGGGAATCGATTTATGTGCTGCCTTCTGCTGACCCCTTTGCTGCTACAAAGGGCCAGCGAAGCTGGGGCATCCAAGGGTCTGCCCTGCTCGCAGACCTACGTGAAGAGCTGAGACGCTGTGAGCTTAAATTCACAGGTGGGATTAAACTTACATTTATTTGGATCTAGCATCAAGTCCGTTGAATTTTCTAGAGGATTTTGGCAGATGATTGGAAAAAAACAAGTGGTACAAAAAAATTGAGAAATACTTTAGAAAGTGTAATACCAATTCAGACGCTGTTAATTCACCAGGAATGGATGATGAAACAGTGAGAAAGATAACTGGAAATTCAGTGGTCAACTAACAACTGACCCTGAGCTAACAAGTAGCAGTCTGTTGGAATGATATTAATGACATATTAAACCTTAATGATTGTTGTATCATTATACTGAAAAATACACTAATAATATCCGACCCTCATGGGGTATCTGGTTTCTGCCATCTACGTGCCTCCTCATCAGAGATGAGCAGCCCACTGCTCAGGATGCTTCGCTCTTTATACTTTGGTAGTTTTGCATGGATAGAGGAATGGATCAACATCTTGTAGGGAGGGAGCTTCTCAAGATATGAGCACATACATAGTGGGAGTTAGAGTGCAGAACTGGTCCAAGTGGGCTGTTGGTTTCCAAATGCATTCATCCTTTTCTGTCATAATTTCTAGATTTGCTTTTAGACCTTCTTCAGGTCTTCCTGGCCGTAGTAGGTCATCATGCTCAATCAATCCTCTTGACTGCTCTTCTAAGAAAGTACGCGTTGCCTTCCACTGAAAGCCATCCATATATCACCAGAATCACAGACTGGCTGGGGTTGGAAGGGACCTCTAGAGATCATCTAGTCCAACCCCCTGCTCTAGCAGGTACACCCAGAGCACGGGTGGCATCCAGGTGGGTTTGGAAGATCTCCAAAGGAGACTCCACAGCCGCTTTGGGCAGCCTGTGCAAAAGCCTCACAGCAAAGTTCTTCCTCACATGGAGGTGGAACTTTCTGTGCTTCAACTTGTACCCGTTACCCCTTGTGCTGTCACTGGCCACCAGAGAGAAGAGTTTGGCCCCATCTTCTTTATGTTCTCCCCTCAGGTATTTATTTATACATGTTAATCAGATTCCCTCTCAATCTTCTCTTCTCCAGGCTAAACAGACCCAGCTCACTTAGTCTTTCCTCATACGATTAGCTCAGATGTATCCATCTCTCTTTATCACACAAATTTTCAAGAGTATCATCAGGAAGAAATACTAGCATAACTGTTTTGTTTGCTTTGCCCCAATTTTTAGTTACAGTGACCATGAATACTGTGTGACTACCAAAGGACTATGCCCTCCAGACAAACTGAAATAGATGCCATCCTAGAAGATACTGTTAACCCCTACACTGGGATTCAGCTCTTTCATCTGTAATGGACTATCCTTGGCTATCCATGATATCAAGGGCTACAGTCTGGAGTAGCAGTTGAAAGCCAAGCAGGATGCCCTAGGACCTCTTACATGAGACTAGAAGCCTGTTTGGGCAAGTCACTCAAACCATAAGGAAAACCATGTGGAGGCCCACATCAGAGGTGTTCACTTTGTGCTTCCTAATAGCCAATAGAGAGAAAGAGGCACTGTAGGGTCGACTTTGGCCTATTTTAGACATACACAAAAGGAAAAGATGGACTCTCTCCTTCTAAAAGGTGTCTATGTAAATGTCCACATTTAGTAAGTAAAATCTCACCATATATTTCATTGTTTCCCTGTGTGTCACTGTTTTGGGGTGACTGCTGTCTCTGTGCTCTGATTAGGGGGAAAGGACCATCTTCTTGTACTGTTTGCACCTACCAGGGAGCTAGTCCCTACCTAACAATCCACAGTATTTCTGTTATACATCTACGTAGCAAGCATGTAGATGATAAGAACCTCAAAAACTGGGACTTCGAGAATAAAACCTTAAAAAAAGCATTGGGCAAAACTTTCATGTGCAGTTCTCTCCTCCAGCTATGAGGAGACCCTAATGTCCTAAGGAGAGTCCTTTTAATAAAAAGGGAGGAAAAAAAGCAATTAGAGATTTTTTAAATGTATGTAATTCCTAAGAAACAAGAGACCAGGTGAAATTGGAGTGTACATTTTTTTTTAAGTAAATTCCAATATCTGTGTGTTACTGTGAGCCATTGTGAAGGCAAAGAGCAATAAGCGACAACATATGTAAGGGTGAAGAGGTATTAGTTGTTCTATATTGTCAAGTGATAACACATATGCTGACTTTTCACCACCTTGCGAGTAAGCCGAAAATGAAACAGTCTACAGGTGGGAGCCCTAATGAATGGCACTGTCAGGAGATGATTTCTCATGGTTGAAGAAATCTTTTATTCTGCGGGGAAGTGAAGTAACCTGGCATTGTGGGCCAGAGCCAGATTCCACCACAGACAATGGGCTGATTTCAGAGGCCACTGAGTCTGGAAGGAAGAATGACAACCCACAATTGGCTCAAATGAGTCCTGCCATTGCTCACTGCTGAGGTAATGCCACAGAAAAGGTCTAGAGCTTCCCAAAGCTATGGCACCTATCCAGCAGGATTTTTCATTTTCTTTGCATGGGTTAGAGACTCCTGGGCACAGACACCCTATTTCCCCAAACTCTTTCTAACTGCAGGTGTGTATATGCCCTTCCACTCCTGACAGAAATCTTGTCATCCCCAAGTGTGGTGGAGCAGGGTGGAGACTGTCACCACCTACAGGATTACCCTGCCCAAGGAAAACTAGAAGCTAATGATCACCCTAGGCACCCTCGACAGGCAATGGCCTTCATGGGCTTCCTCACAGCAGGGTTCCTTATCTCCTAAAATGATGTCCAAGATGTGCCAGGTTCATTGTCTAGAAGGAGGGCTTAAGTCTAACTCTGAGATGCTTGCAGTGAGGTGAGGTGCATCCCATCCAATGTGTCCATGTTCTTCCTGGGCGAATGAGAAAATCTGAGTATTTAAGTTGCAGTTTACACTAACAGGGTAAGATTTAGATTGCACAATTTCATTTGCAAACTGAATTGTGCAAATAAACAGCTTTGAGACGACTTAGGCATTACATAAGGCTTCTAAATTTATAGGGAAAATTAACTTACTACAGCCTGAGAGACACCTACTACATAGGTAACGTTAGACTGAAAATGCAGTGAAGGCCAGTGAGGGTATTTAATAATAATTTCACATATTTTTTCCACCAGTTGAAAGGCTTATCATAATTATATTCCTTTCAGATAGGAAGTGGGATTCTCTGAATACTTGCTTGAAAGTTTGATCAAACCATGAGATAAATGAACTAACTGGAAAAAAAAAAGAACAATATTTTAATTCAGCTTGGTTCAAAAGTCACAACAATATTATTTAACATATGCTCTAAACCACACAGATCTTGTGACTTACTGGTAATTATAGTACTGAAAGCCTTTTTACAACTGATACTTAAACTAACAGTGTCCCTTTAATTTCACGATAGCGAAAACATGTTGAAATAAAGCAGATACCTGGATTTGTTCCAGCAAGACTGAAATTCCTGCAAGACACTGCATCTTCACCATTTGGGTAAACAGCATATCAATACAGTGAAGTAATCCCAAAATAACACCTTAAAAATAAAACATTTAACTGCAATTGCACTCACAGAGAACTTTGGGATTTTCCATAAAAAGAGATCTTTCAATATTATGCAGAGCTGGCTCACGGCAGTGATATCACATGGCTCATGCTGGATGGGCTCTTTCCTAGTCCTGTTTTGCAGCAAGAGGTGGTGGGATTTGTAAGATCCTTGAGCTAAAACTCAAGTTTGATGCCTGGTCACACTGTGCCCAACACAAAGGCACAATGAAGCTGGCATGTGGAGTGTAAGGGAGAGACCACATCACATTTTAGCTATGTTCTAGCTATAGCCTGTCAGGCAGTGCAGACAGAGCCGAGGTAGATTTTAAGGAATTAAAATTCCTTAAAACTTAAAGGAGAGGAAGAGTTGTGGTTCTGTTCTTGGCAGGAACGTGTTGGGAGGTGGTGTGGCCCAATGGGGATATCTAACGCAGGTGCGTCTCTGTGGCTTTCACAAATGACAAGCAAAATGTAAAAAAAAAAAAAATACAGGGACTGGAACTGTTCTAATTAACTTTTTTTTTTTACTTAATTTCTATCTTGCTGATAGAAATGCAGCGAGCACATATCTATGAATCGGTGCTCCCAAGGGGAATGGACCTGCAGGCCCAGGGTGTATCACAGCCAGCGTATGAGACTGTGTGATAGGAGTATCTGCTCTTAGCGTTGGAAAGGCGGCATTTCAATGCCAGGAGAGATCAGTTATGATTAGCTTGGGAAGAAGTAAACAAGATTAACCTCAGCTAAATTTAGCCACCTAAAAATTGGGCTGGTAGCTACAGCGAGGCCATCTTTATCCAGTGGAGAAGGGGAGTCTCTGCAGGGCAATGCATCCACCCATGTGAGATGCTGCTCTTATTACTGAGCGAACATACCCTGGAATGATTTTCTGTTGAGGGTGCGTAGAGGCAACCTTGAAAACTCGTGTGGAGAGCATCTTTGGGTTTTAGAGTAGATGATAATGTATCATTCATATTTAAGTCCTCCTCAGCAAAGAATTGCTCTTAGGCAGCTCTTCTTGACATCTTGTCAAATGAGCGTGGCTTGTTTTCCGAATCATGTATATCCAGTTATGAAAAGAGCAAAGAAAAATTTTCTCCCAAATAGGCAATCTGTTTCCCTAACCTATGGTCCTTATCCTTCCCCTGTGGCAGATGACACCTTGCATTTGCAGGGTAGCAATTGCTCACCTTGTGCTCAGTAATCTGTGACTGCGCCTGCACATTCCATGTGGGACGTAGACAAACTGGAGGCAGTTAAGAGAAAATAAACAAAAGTGATTAAGAGTAAATACTTGTGTAGTTTAGCGAAGGGAGAATGTAACAGTCTACACTTGCAGCATACAGTATTTAGAGCCCTAAGGAGGAATTATTTCAGATGGAACAAAAGAGTATGAAAAGAGTATAATGTGATGAGATAAGAAAAGGCATGTTTGGACTAAACGTCACCAGAAATTTTCTGACTTTGCGAGCTGGTTGTGAAATAGTTTCCAAGAGTTTTCTTTTTTTTTTTCCCAAGGATGCATAAATTAGGAGAGGCAAAGCATTAGGAAAGAGCACAGTCCTGAATTCCATGTAGCAGTTTAGATGATCTAACAGGTCCTTCCGAGCACTAATTACTGCAGTCTGCAGTTCAAACCCTAGGAGATCAGAAAATCATTGGTGATGTGCCTTACTGAGACACCCCTATTTATAGCTAGTCTGAATTTCTTATAACTTATTTCCTCCACAGAGGGTCTTGCAATGCATTTCAAAACTCAGAGATGAGTGTCAAAAATAGCTCTGTGCTGCTCCATACTACTAACCTTGTGCTTACTGATGTTCTGTAGATATATTCTCTCTCAAATATACCCTGCAAAAAAAGACTGTTTTCCAAGTCTCATATCTACACTCAGTCTACCCTATTACACTTAAATTGGGTTCTCTCCTTACTGAAGAGAGAGGTTTAAGTAGCCAAAAGTAATTTTAATGACCTGATTCAGCCTCACAGAAGCTAAATATGGAAGACGTGGATTTTTCAGGCCTGAGACCAGGGCATCAGCACAAGGAGCCATCTGCTGTATCAAACCTGTACATATCATTCAGAATTTAACATCACTCATCCTCATCCTCGTTGAAAACATAAGCAAAAGACAAGTCTACCTTTAGCAGTAGTAATTCTGAGTGTCATATTCCGTATAACTTATGGCACTGCCACCTTTGTAGAGTACTTCATGGGCAGGAAGGACCCAGCCTGGACACCCACAGATACTCCCTGAATGGTAGTTCAGCCCCAGTTGGTAGAAGTAAAGGTCCTGGCACTGCCTTCATCCTAGTCTGTGAGTGGAGAGAGCCCCTTATAATTACTGTTTGGAGGATCAGACCTGGGCCATGGGGAAAGAACCCCTGAAGAACCTGTGCTCAGGTGCCACAAAACATTGTGGTCCCTCTTCATTTTGTTGTCAGGTTGTCCACACTAGGAGGGTTTTATAGCTAAGGAGAACTACTGCGATGTAGTCTGACAGGCTGCACAACCTGTTGGACTTCACTAGTCCTACTTAAGCTAAACAGAAATAATTTTAAAGAATAGTCAGCCTTGAGAGAGAGATTATCACAGGAGAGTGGTGTATTACAGCCTTTTGCTCATTAACGTCTGATGATGAATTATCTCTATTTGTATTTAATCCAAGATTGGCATCAGGTATACAAGCCCACAGTCATCTGGGTAAGCCCATCTAGCTTATTCCAATATATAGAGAGCTTTATTTCTTCCAGACCTTTACGGTTTCCCATATACTAACTTTATCGATTTAGAGACTTACAACAGTAACATATTTTAAACAAATACTTAACAAGGAGTTATTAAATAATTCCAGCATTGCCAGCATGAAGGAACAAGGACACAATTCTCCATTGTACTGTAACGGGCATAATTATAAATGGAAAGACAGTTCTAAAATAACTAATTCCCTATTATGTTTCATTAAAAGCCAGCTGTTTTCAGCTAGTAGCTGAAGCTGATCGGGGGGGCAATGCTCCAAGTTATACTTCATACACGTATGTGTTGCTTATCGATATTATGCTGGTAGGTACTGATTTCTTTCACTGTATGACTCTCAGACAAACTCTTTTTTACCCTTGTATGAAGCTAAGCACATTCTTTCCAAGCTCTTAGTAAATAATAGCCATATCTCCATTTGCAAAAATAGGAGGCAGCAGAAATTCCTAAATGAGCCTGTGTAGCTGGACATGAGCAAACTGTTATAAATGTTTAAATATTTGATTGGAAAAATGCCAGATTTTGAATGTCACGGAGAGCGGCCAGTGCCAAGCATCCGATTCTTCCTTGGGATCTGCATATTTGAGCTGGAGCTAATTGTTTACCCAGTCTGTCGGCCCAGGCAAACAAGCTCCTCAGAGCTCGCGTCTGCCGGATTCCCGTTCCTTGGCCTTTATGTACTTATTAGGCTGACAATAAAGAGCAAGCACAGATGTTAACAAAGCCAGGGGAATGCCAGGCCTGGCCAGGATTAAGTCAGTGCATCGTGAATGCTCTTGCTCTGAATGTGAATTTAGGGCTTCTGTTGTGCGGGTAGGCGAGCGGCAGAAGGAGGGTGAGGTAGAGGTTGAATCCCCGGTGCTGAACTCGGCAGGCAAAGCTGACAGCTGCCTGAATCTTAATTAAGGCCGGACGACCTGATCCCGAGGACAATATTCTTTCCTGATGAAAAAAGTGGGAGCTCTGCCTGATTAAGGGCAGAATTGCGTGAGTTTACTGCATATCTTCTTTGCTTTGCTTCGGAGCCCACAAGGTCTGACTTGGTTTGGGACTGCATTGTCCTATGTAAAATGGAAAAAGAAATATAAAAGATGGTTTCTTGCCCTTCAGAATTTGCAATCAAAGTAGAAAAAAGCAGAGTTTATCTGCCTATGTTTGCATACCTCAGTACTAGCACACTTGGAATACAGCCAAGGTCTCCTGAACCCCAGTCCAACACTCCTGTAATTTAATTAGGATTCCCAGCTACATCAGCTGACTGTAGATGTAGGTACCAGTTTGATATTTTAGTATGTAATTCCTCTTGGAATTTTATATTCCTTTTCTCTCTACATCAGCTTCAGGATACTGATGGAGATCCCATAATAACCCCCTTGTGGAATTCTATGAAGAAAGAAACTTTCAGTTTGCTTCTAATGTGCTTGAGGAAATAGCAATAAATTTGTAGAGCTGATTTCCTTTCCTCCAGGAAATGTTTGCAGGACAGAAAGCAAACAACTATGGAGCAGGGAAAAAAAGGTAGCTGAGAAAATGTTTGTTCTCTTGCAGTGTTTAATTCATTTTATAGCTTGCCCAGAGACCATCCCAATGAGAAACTTTACAGAAATAGAAAGAGATTCTTAGTTTAGGTAGCAAACACTGATTTCCCTCTAGGATCTATGCTCTGCCTTAGGATTGGAGGTAAATCGTGTGCACCAGCACTCACTGTGCTGAGTCCCTGCACCAGGGTAAGGAGACCCTCTCATCTTCACTGCTCACTCAGCCTCTGCCCTTTCTGCTGAGACTGCTGATAAAGATGCCAAAAAGTGGTAGAAAAAAGGGTTTAGGTTACAAAGCAGGATGCAGAGGTCATGCACAACTGCGGAGGCCATCACTGGAATTACAGAGAGGTGGCAGGACCTGTGTTTGGTCCTTGTTTGCTGCAGTAGATCCAAACTAGCTTTATTAGGAAAGTCCTTGGAGATGAGAAGAAGGTTAATGGGAAGAAGGTTAGATGGAAAGAAGATTGTACTCACTGCAAGGAGAGCTCTGATGTGTAGGGGATGGGGCTAGGTGATCCCAGAGGTTCCTTCCAACCGAGTTTCCCAGTGATTCTCTATCACGTGTTTCTCGGGGCGGATTGCTGTTCAGCCTCCCAGATCTCTCGCCAGGAGGCCAGTCTGCATTCTCCCCTGTTAGTGTTTATTCCCCCTGCATTCTGTCAGATAAACCTTTTCCCTCCTGGTGGCTTGCCAAAATCGGTGATAGAACTGGAGTTACAAAGACACTGCCAAGAAGAAAAGCTGCTGACATCCTGTGTTGGAAAATCTTTTGCATCTTGGATTATAGAGTACTTCTACCAGTTAAATATTTAGTTCTTGTTTTGGTAGAACCACATGCAATTGCTTCCTACAAGTACTGCATCCATAGAAGATAACAGGGCAACCTAAGGCTGTAATTAATTAAACACTAGTGTAGAAGCAGGGCAGGTTTTCTGCACTGGGAGCAGTCATTTTATTACTGTTGTGCACTAGGAGAACCCAAAGAGCCTTCAAGAAGCAGTTACAGGAATAGTTTAAAGCTATCCCATGAAGGGCTAGGATACAAGAACTTTAAGCTAACGGGACCGGGTAAATGGAGGGAGACTTGGGAAACAATATTGTATGGGGAGGATGGCCCCTATTTTGATGACAGATCAGTCAGTTACCCCCAATCTGGGGGCAAAGCAGGGTGGTTCTGCAGCCTTGGCAGTGTTTGGATCTCACTGCTGCTGGAGCCCATCAGAAATGGATTTCTGGAGTCCATAGCCAAAGACTATGGAATCTGTAGCCAAAGACTATGGTGAGAGGAAGCTGCCACCTTGATTCTGTAGTCACTGTTTCCAGCGATTTCAAGAAAGAGATCCTTTGAGATTAAACTGGGAATGACTGATTTGGCAAGGTCTTTTTCATTTAGGGGCTCCTCCATGGCCTACTAGATAGAAGTTTTGTCCAAAATAAGAGATTTTTTTCAAATAGGTGATGGCAGCCAACTTTAAATACTTAATGGAAATATAGAATCAGGCAGAGCTCCTGTCCCCAGCAGCAGAACAGGAATGGAAATAAGCAAAGAAGATATGTAGATAAATATTCTGACCCTTTATTTGTGCCATTTTGGGGCTTCTTATCTTAGATCCAGAGCTTCTTATGGAGAATAGATGCCATGAAAGGTTGGAAGGATGCAAAACAGTATCGCAAAGGACATTAGGACACCTGTAGCTGAGAGACACATTTTTACTGAGTTTATGAGGGTGCAATGCAGCACAGGAGGGCAAAGAAGAGTTGCTGGGATACAGCAGTCAAATCCAAACCACAGGTAAACTCAAAGTATCTCAAGGACAAGGAGCAAGTGGCCAGACAGGGGCTGTGCCCTGTCTGGCCAGTTGCTTGAAAATGTCAGCATTCATCTTGCTCCGTGACTCAGGGATACATTACTTTTCCTAGGTCAGGCAGACTGAAAATATCCCCGTGGTGAAGCAGGTGATCCAGAACCTGGCAAGTCTGCATGCCCTATATATACCCCCTGCCGCAACGCAGGGCAGGACAGGGGTGGCTGCGATGCCAGCAGCGAGTGAGGAGGCACAAACACAGCCTGGCCCGTGCAGGGGCGAGCGTGAGCCCTCATCACCCAGCGCTGGGGAGGAAGGCAGCTGCCTCTGCGGCCACCTCTGCGTAAAAGGTGCCAAAAGGCAGCGCATTCCTCCACCTAGAGATATCCCTGCTGATAGCTTCTCCTGCAAGCTGGAGACTTTCCTAGTGAAAGTTCAGCACACAATTCCTGGAAATCTATCGCTGGAGAAAGTTTTGATCCACCTGTTTGCTGGATTGCACCAAGCACCTCTGTATAAGCAGCTACATCCCTTGCCAAACTCTATCGACCCTGTGTAAGAGCCAACTCAGTACCTGGATTTCAGCAGAGACAGAGAGCCAGCCATTTATTTCATCTGTGTCAACCCGTATGAGAATCCGTCTATAATTAAAGCCTCACTTACATCTACAACTGCCTGAAAATATTCAAACAGCATATTTTCCCTTTCTGCTCCATCTTTATTGAAGAGTCTCTCTATGCCAGTGCTCACTTTGGTGGTATTTTGGTTTGACTCTTTTAACTAATTCTTCATTTCACAATGGCTTGTTGTCTCCAAACATATTTTGTTCGATATTACATTATATTAATACTCCACAAAGCTAAAGTCAGAATAGCATTCTTTGTTTTTACCATAATAGAACTGGAATTAAAATGTTGGCATTTCTTGTGGAATGGAAACTTGAGGTTTCAGCTAGATCTAACAGCATCTGTTTCACAGAAAGGGAGAAAAGATTCCTTTATATCTATTCCCTTTATTCTTTTGATATAGACTAAACTTTTAAAGCACAAACACACCTGTTTTTTAGAATCCAGCCGCACCCTCACAAAAGCAGGGAGCCGTGGTTGTTTCATTAAATGACCGTAACCTCCATGAGAAATTGGGTTGGAAATCAGAAAAGGTTCTCCCAGCCAAAATGAGTCAATAGCGATTCTGTCTCTGTGTTGCCACTCTGATTAGTGTAAACTTCACATGTCATGGGAGGAAAATGGGATACATTATCATTGATGAGAGAGGGTGCCAAGCCATCTCAATAAGTAGGATGGAGCCAGGAACAGTGTGCGCAGCTCTGCTTACCACCCCTTTGCTGCACGGCGAACTTCCTCCTCTTCTTATTTTCTGACTGTGTTGGAGGAACGATTCTGCCGAATCATTTTATTTACAGGCATGTCAAAGCCATAGCTTTTGAGTTTCTCTATCTAATAAGACACAAATCAAAATAAGGATGACAGGCCTTCTGCACCTTTTAGTAGATAATCATTTAAACAGACTCTGCCAGTTGTGAGCTGGAAAGAGGAGACAGTTTTTCCATGCCAACTAAAGGTGGGAGGCCAGGGGTTTAGCCTGCATCACATATCAATTTTCCACATTCCCAAGCCAAGCCACTGCTGTAGATTTCCCCACTCCCACCTATTGGACTTTCTAATGTGAGAAATATCTTCCTACGGAAAGCGGTGGTTACCCAGTCATGTGGGATCCTGCCTTACTCACACCACTGGCTTTTGGCTCTGCTTTATGAAACCCAGAAGAGATGCCAGTTTCCCTCAGGCTGTGATCTTCTCCAATAAGCAGCAACAGAATAAGTCAGGAGGGAGAAGACAGACCTCAAACAAAACCCCCAGTCATTGTAGAAAGTGCCTTTTGTTTGACTAATCAGCAGGCAAAAAGCCAGTTGTATATGAGGGCACACGTACCGCCGGAAAAGCAAGGGATATAAAGCTGAAGACCCAACCATCCTCAATTCCTGAAGTTTCTGTGATCTTTTTGCGAGACGTAGCTGCTGATTTCTGAGCCTCAGACAGATTCCACTTTTCTTACGTGCACTGCCCTGACAACAGTGGCTGGATACATCCCCTTGGCTCTCTGTCCTTAGCAGCTCCAGGGCTGTTTGCATAGTTAGACCTCTGCCATGCAGCAGCCTGGATGAATATTTCAATGCCAAGCAGAGTGCGCTTCACGCACTAGGTTTTATTAAATGCCTTGGGAATGTTACACTTACACATTGCAAGCTTAATGAAAAACCACATGAATGGCCAGATTTCTGCTAAGGCTGTAATGGGTGAGACAAACTCAAGGTAACACCAACAGAGCAGGCAGGAGAGGTGGCAGCCTAGAGCCTGGTGACACAGCCATGTCCAGGCCCTGTGATGTGTGGAGCTCCTCTCCACACCGCTGCCTTGCTCTGCCTGTCCCCTGCTCAGCACAGTGACGTTTCCTTCCCAAAACATCATATTGAGGCGCAGCAGGAGGCTGAGCTGCAGCAATATGAGCTGCACCCTCACCTGCAGCAGCAAAGGCAGCGGATAAACAGGCTCTATAAATTTCGGTCTATGTTATTCAGTCTATTAAGCCTTTGGAAGCCCCTCTTTGGGATCTCAGTTGCAGCTCAGGGTGGTAAGGACAGCAGCAAGTGTATCGGCATGTTCCCTGGAATGATTGCACAAAAGTGCAATGGAAAGTGAAGTTAGTGCTAACTGCCCTGACAGTTCTGTACCTGTTTCAGTCTTCCATTCCCACTGGAAGTATCGGCACTTAATACTCAGAGCCTGATTGGTGAGTTGTAAAGTGGTATCCAACAACTGTAAGAGATATTTTCCTTCCTCATTGAGCCTCCAAATCCGTCAGTGAGGCCCTAGCCCCTAACTTACTCTCTGTGGAGACAGAATGGATCAGATACTCAGTGAAATAAATGAATTTCAGGCTTCTGCCCCCACGTTTGGGCCACTGTGACTAACAGGAGGCCACAATAATGCCTAAAACACCACAGTGGTTTTGTTTTCCACTGCATTAAAGCAACAGTAATAACAGAGTATCATGAAACCAGCACCAAACAGGAGAAGAAATCTTGGCAAGTGAAGCTGTACTCATGTACAGCTCAAAACCAGCAAGGAAAGGAACTGTCCAGAGACTAAAAGATCTCCCTGACAGACTTATGATTTAAAACTTGTTTAACTTAAATATTAATATGGCTAAAGCAACTTTCAAAACAGAGCCAGTGCAGAGTTGATCCAAAAGTCAATAGAACAAAAGAGTCTGGAAGCAAAAATCTGAGCCAAACCACTGAAGCTGATAATGTCTGGCAAGAAAATTCAGCTCCGAGAAGAGCTTGAGGACAACAAAAATCCAGTAAAGGACATAAATAATCAGACCTCGTCCTTCGCTGACCGTGTCTCTGATTTTATTCTGACCAGATGTAAAAGACTTGGAGGTCTTGGAGGGCAGAGATCTCTTTTATAACCAGGCTTCAGGCTCAGGTTTGCTTTGGCATTTGCAGATCCAGCTTCCATGCTCAGCTGCGGCTGACCCTGTCGGCTGGAGATGCAAGGACAGAAAATTTTAAGTGACTCTGCTTGGCCCAAACTATATTTACTATGGACAGAGAGTTGATCCTGAGCTTGCCAGCTACTAATTGTACTGCAGCAAATTACAAAGACTTCCTGTCATCCATTCGGGTCCCCACTTTTCATTATTCTGGACTAACAGTCTGGAAAATGAAATGGCAAACAGAACTTCATTAAAATAAAGTCAGGCACTTTCTCGGCTGGCAGGTTCAGAGAGTAGGAATTGAGCCCCTGGGGTTGCACTTCCAGCTTTGTCTCTGACTAACTATATAGGCAAAAGGAAAAAAAAAGTTCCCTGAGCTCCCTGTACACATTCATCAGGCAGGGACGCTAATTCTCAGTTGCCTCTTGAGAACTTTATAGAACTGATTTATGCTTTGGAAAGCATGGATGAATGCAAGGGGGTAGATCCTTACTCTAAAAACATCCAGATTAGCTGTCAAAACCTTTCAAGTTTTTACAGTGACTGAAGACCCAGGATGCAGGTATTGAAAACAATAACAATTATTCAATTAATTTCTCATCTGGCGGAGCACAAGGAAAAGACATTCTTCCAGTCTAGTCCTATATACCTTTTTATTAGCCCTGCACACATATAAATCTACTGGAACAGGCGAGATCGATCTGAGTTGATTTTAGGTCTGCAGCTGAGGCAGTTGGGTTGGAAGATAAAATTCCAGTGACCCTGTAGAGTCAGCGGAGGCAGACAGACCCCAGGAGTGATTCAGATCCTGTGGGCGGCCTGACTCGGTCTCTTGAAGTGTCCTTATCTCTTTAAATCTTAAGATTTGCCTATATATTAGTAAATTAAGTTTGTCCGAGCTCTAGCCCTGAGTCCATAGGGCATCATGCAGCCCCATCCTGGTGGGAAGATTTTGCTGCCCGGAGCGAGGTGTCTGTGCCAGTGGTACCTGGGCACTGTCCCTGCCTGCATGGGCTCCCAGCTCGTGACCAAGAATGGTTTGGGACAGGCTGGTGCCTCCGTTAACCAAGGTCTGTGACCATGCCGAGAGCAGAGCAGCTCAAGGTCCTGCACCCAGTGCCATTCCTTGGCTCGTTGGACTTGCCTGTGGAGGGAAAGCCTCTGGATGCCGGAGATAAGTGCTCCGAGCTGGCCGGGATGTGCCTGTGAGAGATAACTGTTTCCATCCTGTAGCCGTGTGGCAGCTGTCCTCATCAGAAAGGAGGAACAGACCAAAATCTAAGGTGAATCTTTAAGTGCTTCAAAGGGGCTCAAGAGAACCTCCTATTAGATCTCAGTGCTCTTGGAAAGCAGCTGTTTGTTTATGGATTTAAGTCCATATTATGCTCATAGTCCCATTCTCAGGACCATATTCTCAGCAGTCACCTGGGCTGGGGTTCCTCATCAGGCTCTTCTGGAATATTTTGGCTTGTTACTGGCTGGTGTTTCCACCCTGCCTGCCTGATCACGGTATCTACAGACGTGCTCAGTAAAATGCTTCCCCCTCATCACCTGCATGCCAACATCTTTGCATTTAGAGCGCTTCTCACTGGAACTTCTCTGTGTACAAGTGGAGAGCGCTGTGTGAATCAAGAATACAGGTAGCAGGAATCTGGGCACAATTATGGAAATAGCAGAAATCCAGCCTGCCAGTGAGTCAGCGTGACAAAGCCAGGAATGCAGGTCGGGATGTCTGACTCGCAGCCCCCAGTCTGCACCAACCACAGTCTCTCACAGCTCCAGTCCGGGCTCTTCTGCTCCTGTTGCCACAAATACCCCTAATCAGCACCAGCTGCATCCACCTCCACAAGGAGATGTGGTAAAGGAGGAAGGAGTATTCCCCCTTAATGCTGGAGTGTAGTTCCTGGAATACTTATCGAGCCGCTGAACCAAACCTTTCTACGGATTCCAGTTTTTCAGTCCTTTTCAGCTCTCCCTTTTCTTTTTTTTTTACCTGACAACCATTTTACAGTCCAGGTGATTATTATATGTATTAACATCTAATAATGTTTCTATCGTGGACCATACTTGATACAGCTATTACAGCTTTCACAGATTAGATGCTATCTCGAGGGACTTCTAATTACATTGATCAGAGCTCAGGTAGATCATATAAAGTAGGAGATGTGGGAATATTTTCACATCTGATTCTACTGTCCATAATCCTCAGCGTTTGAAAAACTGCTTTTAATTTGCCTTGAGATATTATCCAAAAGAATAAAACTTTACATGCCAATTAAGACAAACGTTGTTGATTTGGCTCTTGGAGTGCTTTGATTTGTTTTGAATGTAACTATTTGGGTTGCATGGACAGCAAAAGACACGTGAATCAGAGGGGTGGCTTTTATTCCTTTAGCACAAGAAGCATCCCCTCAATGCAAAGGATTAAATCAAAAAGGAATTAAGAGACATGCTGCAGAGGAGGCTGGCTGGGTACTTTTGAATATGGACAAAGCAACCCTTCTCCCTACTGGTAAAAATTCACACTAGTGCAGAGACCCAGTACAAAGCCTAGATGCCACTTAAGCTTCCTGCTGAGGGGCTTAAGTGTTGGCCAGGCTTTGTGCTAAGCCTTAGTATTGGATTGAATATCATCCACAGGAAAGAACTTGGAACCAACTGCATTTGAATTTTACGTCTGATACTATATTTCCACATCCATTACTGTATTTGATGAGAACTTGGAGTCAGCATGAGATACAGGATGTAGCTTCGGGTTTAACTTCATGCGTACAACCTGCCTGGGTAATGAAGCAGATATATGGATATGTTATCCGTGACATTATTTCTTTGGTGCAAACGCACACTGCACAGAAAATATTCCCAGACCAATGACCACCCATCAAAGGTAGTGCCGCTCGTCTAAGGAAATGGTGTGACACGAGTCATTTTGGCTCAAGGTCTCCCATAGAGATTTCACAACCTGTGTCTTCATTCCCACACTAAGATGCACTGTGTCCAGCCATCCAAATGGATCTGCAGTCTGCCGGCATCCTGCTACAGACATCTCAGGAATAACATGTGGGAATAAGACTTCCTATGTAGATTGTTTTCTAAGATTGATCCTCACTGCTTTATATATGTGAATATACATATATAAATATAAATATTAAATTGCTAGATTGTTTTCCCAGGTTTTGCCCTCAGGATAGGAGGTGCAGACATTGTTCATGTGCACTCTAAACCCCCATAATCTATTGCCCCTTCCAGCCAAGGGAACGGTCTGGGCCGGCTACTACTCAGACTCAGCCTTTGCTGGCCGCACGCACACGTGGTGAGCCCAGCCCTGGCCTGGAATAAGAGCTGGAGTTTTGTGCTGGCTGTACTAGAAGGCACCCAGGAGACAAGTCATATTGAGTATGCATGTGAGAGACAAAATGTCTTTGTTTATTTGGATTTAAATAGGAAAACATAGGAAAGGCCTAAGCTGTATCACAGCCAGCTCAAAAGAATTCAGTTCAAAAACCATGACAGACACAGCTTAGCAGGGTAGTCCCCACAAGTGTAAAAAATGTCAAGGAGTAAAATTACATTGCAATGCAAATCTACATTTTTCCTATGCAAAAATGCAAATTCTCCAAATTTTCCTCTTTTCCTATGCAAATTCTCCAAAGCATCCTCACTCCCAGCCACACCAACCCTTGTAAACAGCATAGCTCTGCTATGCATTAGGATAGTTCAGACCAAGTCTAGAGCAGATGCTTGACCGCAGTGTTCAGTCTGAACAAGATACCATTACAGAGCTACTGACAGTGAGAAAACCTCTGCCCACACAAGGTGCTGGGGAGATGCACAGCACAGACTGGAGCACGAGGTGGACTTCCCTTCCAGAAAAGCCTAGATCAACAGTAAGTCTCCACACCTCTTGCCCAAACTGTGAAGCTGCATGGGAGTCAACATCAGGACGGCCATCGTGGAGCAGGCAGAGGGCCATCAAGTCCAGCTTCCTGAGACCTTAGGTGCTGCAGGGGAGTACACCAGAAACACTCCAAGTATTCCTGTGGTCTGTTCCCAGAGGAACCTGGCACTCAGACCGCTTCCAAAGCTCCTGCTGTGGTTTGGTTTTTCACTTTTGCAATATTATTTCCTTTTACTCCGGATATTCTTATTCATACAAATCAATTGTTCACGTCAGTGTCCTGCTCAACTCTTCATACTATTCAAGAGACCAATGGCTGTATCTAGACTAGCAAATTAAGTAGGGCCATGACACTGTCTCTCACACTGGTGTGGTGGTATCTTTCACACAGACATTACCGGCGCCTGATTTGGAGAACGGATTTTGTGGGACCATGCCCAATAGGCAGCATGGCTGTGGCCACCCTGGTTTTAGGAAGAAGATAAAACTATCTGGAAAAACTATCTTCATCTGGAAAATAAAACTATTCTGGGCATGTGGATGTGGGTCATAGCATGCCCCTTGGCTTCAGGCCAGGCCATAGTCACTGCTCTGTTGCATTTAGTATTACAGAGGTACCCAGGGGAAGGTTTCGGAACAAGGTCCATGGATCAGTTAAGCAACCTGTGAAAAGCTTCAGGAGGTACCGTTGGGGGAATGCTCATAGCCATCCACGTGGTATCCTGATCACTGCAGGGGAAGAACCAAACATTTCCACAAAGAACTTAGTGCTATGTCAAAGCACAGACTGTCATGGAGTTTTCCCCACATTTCTCAAACTTTATCATCCATCACAGATTAAACATGTGCAAAGAAGATTTAGCACAGTCCCTCCCAAATACCTTTCCGTGCCTGTGGGCATGTTCAAGGCTTGTTCAAGACAGGTTAGATTGAAGCTGATCAGTTGTTATCTTCAAAATAAACATAAATATCTTCTTACCTGAGGCAGTCTTACATGAATAACTAAATGGAGGGATTTGGACAGCCTAGGCCAGTCTCCATTCTAAATGGCTCTAGGTTGACAGTTTTAGTTACTTCCACAGAGGTAATGAATACCTGCTCCTCCATGCAGCTTGTGTGAAGAGCTTGGATGCTGGAAAGGAGCAATCTGAGGGTTCTGTTTCCTCCAGCATTCCTTATTGCCTCTTGTTTTGTCTATTGAAGGCCGTTGAAACAGGCAATTTGTGGTGCAGATTTGTGAGCACCCAAGGTGGACAAGGGATTCATACTAAAAGGCAAACCCATATCACTATTAAAAAAAATGTTGCGATAAAATATGCCGTTAGTTTAATAGAAAAGTCATACTTAATACACATGAATAGGAGTTCATAAACAAAAAATTCTGTAATATTTTCATTTTGTTGTATATTTCCATGTTGTATATTTGCCATATAGAGGTCAGTAACAGGCAAGGCATAGCAGAAGTAGTACACGTTGCATTTCAGAAAGCTTGAGCATTACCTTTCACAATGAGAATTCTGGTCTAGCATGAACTAAATCATTTAGGGAGGTGAGGACTGGCCACACACTGACCCAGCCAATTCCTACTCCAACCCATGCAGAGAATCTTAGTTTCTAGTTAAGGAGAAAAGGGGATGCTTGTTCAGTAGGGGTTAAAAAAACAAATAAAAGCATTTCTGTTCAGCTTCATGTGTAAACTAGGAATATACAAAATTCTTTTTCTGGACTGCAGATGTTAAAGTCTAGGTTTATAATGGAATTTAAGTGCCAAAATCCCTATTTAAGTATGTAAGTCCAATACTGAAGTGCCACTGGCAGTTTGGAGCCATATCAGCTGCTGGCTACAACCACAGGGAAAGTTCTGTGCTCAAGAGGAGTTGTTCTAGCAGATGAATAAAGCCTCCTGCAACTTAGAGCCTGATCCCTGAGAGTCTTTAGTAAAGATGCAGTCCTGCTGGGATCCTTGAGATGAGCATTTCTGTCTTCTTCCCAGGGCCCAGACAGATCTACCTGCTTTTCTGCTACAAAACGAGCCAGGACAGAACACCTGAGAAGTGTCTCTGTCTCATGCATGTCCCTCTCACATCCAACACCTCAGTGTCACTCCATACCTGGAGCAGGAAGGAAGCTCCTATTTAAATTCCTAATTTGCCTGAATTTATCCAAATTCCAGGTGAATGGGGTCCTTGCCAGGAGCCACTTTCAGATACTCCAGCCCATTTTAACCAATCTTTTTTTGTAAAAACTATTATATATATGTCAGAGAGGGCAGTCAAAGCTGGTACACATTTCTGCCAGAAAAAATATTTTTCTTTAATGCAACATGGGAAATAAGAGAGCTCAAGAAAGACTGTTTCATAATACCAAATACAATATGTTCTTCCTTTTCACTGTGTCCAAATGCTCTCCAACGCAGAGCCACATCTATATACTAGTTTGAATCCATTCTTACATTTTCACCTATCTATCTGAGGCCCATGGTTCTCCCCTAGGTTCTCCTCTCATCCTCTGTCACTTCCTCATACAAAAAGCCAAGAGGTTTTAAAGTTCCTCAGCACTAGCCTTTCTTTCATAGCTACTTAATAAATGTGTTTTGTGGAAGGAAGCGTGACCTTGGTCATTCATTTAGTAACTTCTTAGGGACATACTTCTGTGTTCAGTCACTGTGGGTTATAAGTTAAAACTCATGACCTGATCCTGCAGTTCAATCTCAGCCCAGTTTGAAATGCCTGAATATTAAGCACTCTTGCATGTACTTTTCTAAGAACAGGAGAAAATTGTTCACAGGGTCTCTGTTGGCCTTTGTAACATAAATATGAAAATATTTGCAGTCCAGCTAAGTAGGAGAAAATGAGTCCAAACAGTATTGAGTAACTGTGAGCAGAAAAGCATCTATAGAGTCAGTGGGAATTGATATTGATGTCCCAAAGGACATAGGAATAAATCACCAAGACAAGCCAAAAAAGGCATAAGTAAATATTTAACTGAAGACTGAGAGTACTTTCCCTTTTAGGTAAATCACTCTTCATATGTGAGTTCATCCCAAGGTGAAAAGGCCAGAAGGCAGTTAAGTGGGCACCACCTGAGTAATTCCAGAAGCAAGCAGGGTTGTTAATGGGGAAATCATTGACAAAGAGTGAAACATAAACAGTTAGAAAAATAATTAGTTAACTGATGACACTGTCATGTATAGATGAGAGGTCACTGTTCTGTTACCACATAGACCCGAAACAGGTCTCTCCCTCTGGCAGATCCCGCTGCAGGCGCTCCCCACTAGCAGATGGAGATAGATACATCCTGGAAAGAGGACCACAGGAGAGGCATCCCCCTTCCTAGTGAGACCAAAGTGAATCTTGCCTCCTGAGATTAGGAGGTCTTAAATACAGGCATACATTTCTATACATACATGCAGTTTCATTGCATTGCTCTAATGGCCACAGCCAGACCCTCACAAAGCATTTGGATGCTCAAAGAAGAAATACAAAGTTGGGTATGTCGGCCCATGGCCTGTCTTGACCTAGTGACAGTCAGAGGAAGAAGTGCTACAAGTTGTGTAATTCTTCTGAAAAATCAGTGCTCAGTTTCATATATCTATTAGGATGATATAGGAGAAAGCACACTGAATTGTCTTATTAATTTACCTTTCCAGGAGATTTTGGTTGATGTAAGGTACATAGTCCTTCCCAAAGCAGATACTGGTAGGATGCTAGTAATCCAAAACTCCAGAGACAAAAAGTGAAAAAACTAAAAGTCAAAACTCCCTGTAAAATCCAAGCACCACTGAAATGACCTGAAATAATCCTCTTGCCGTTGATAGGAACAGGAGTTCACCTTCTGAAGTCCTTTTAAAGCATTACAGATGGCAAAAATCTTAATTCATTGCTGCTCATTTTAAAGCTTCACATACAAGTTATCTTCACTATAATGAAAAACTCTTTTATTCACTTTAATATTAAACATTGTGTAAACTCTTCTGGCTGAAAGACTGTTTTTTTACGGTGGGTAATTCTCATGACAAAAAACTAAAATATGCATCTCGAGCTCTTTGGCTTATGAGACTTAAATCATTAAAAATATTTTTTATGAGAAAAAAAAATACGAGTGCAAATAAAAAAATAAACACTGCAGTTTGCTCTGAGGGGAAGTTCATTCCAGGGTACAGTATTCAAGTTACATAAAAACAGGGTTTAAATGTGCATATGGCTCAGAAGCACTATTTAACTGTGCATATGGCATACATTATCTGTGTATGAGCATGTATATAAGATTTACTTGTATTCTGATGCATTTGATTACATGTGTTTTTGTATCCAACAGCCCAGTTTGAATTGAGACCGATATTTTTTTTGCATAGATATGGATCAAAGCTTCTTAAATCACAGTACCTTAGGAAGAATAACGGAGCCTCTTCCAGACCGGATGATGCTGTATCAACACAAGGATAGATTCAGCCAAGAGAAGGATGAGTAGGACTAACAGGATATCACATTGCTTTTGTGCTTTCCTAAATTCAGGGGTGAGGTTCACTTTTAAAATTGCCTAAAATTTTTAAAAGTGTGTGTTGAAAAGTACTTGGCACCCTCTGTGTTCTCAGACAAAATCTCCCTCACTGGCTAAATGGCAAAGGGGTACATTTTGAACACAACCAGACAATCTCATAGAATCATAGAATCACAGAATGCCTAAGGTTGGAAGGGACCTCTAGAGGTCATCTAGTCCAACCCCCCTGCA